>OZ022512.1:71763835-71791868 GCA_963989385.1 Ctena decussata
TGCCTATACATGTAAAGGGTAGCTAAAAGTCTTAAGCTAGTACCATGCTGACAGCAAAGAATCTGATAAGACTGGGCAGATGCCCAGGCTGATATGAGTCTTTCTGGGTGCACATGCCACTTTTTATACGCCCGTTTTGAAAAAACGGACGTATTATGGCATGGCGCTGTCCGTCCGTCCGTCCGTCCGTCCGTAAACATTCTTGTGCGCGCCATAACTCAGTAACCTTTTGCGATATCTTCATGAAATTTTGTAGGCATATGTATTAGGTAGGGGGAACGTGTCGCGTACAAGAATGGTTGCTCCCCCTTCCTTGGTTTCAAAGTTATGCCCCTTTGATTGATTTTACCCTACAGGTCTTGTGCGCGCCAGAATTTGATAATTGTTTGGAATATCTTCATGAAACTTCATAGCAATGTGTATGAAGTCCCAACGATGTGTCGCGTACTACAATGGTTGCTCTCCCTTTCTTCGTATCTGAGTTACATCCCTTTTGTTAGTTCTTTTAAGCTGTTTTTGTGTATACTTATGTTGTGCATACATTAACTAAGTAACTGTTTGGAATATCATGATGAAACTTTATAGCAATGTGCATGATCACAAGATGATGTGTCTCATATAAGAATGGTTGCTCCCCCTTTCTTAATTTTGGAGTAACTTCCCTTTACTCCGTCCATAAACATTCTTGTGTGGGCCATAACTCAGTAACCATTTGGGATATCTTCATGAAATTTTGTAGGCATATGTAGTAGGTAGGGGGAATGTATTGCATACAAGAATGGTTGCTCCCTCTTCCTTAGTTTCCAAGTTATGCCCCTTTGATTGTTTTTTCCCTGCAGGTCTTGTGCACGCCATTATAACTAGATAACTATTTGGGATATCTTCATGAAACTTCATAGCAATGTGTATCAAGTCCCAGTGATGTGTCACGTACAACAATGGTTGCTCTCCCCTTCTTCGTATCTGAGTTACATCCCTTTTATTAGTTCTTTTAAGCTGTTTTTGTGTATACTTATGTTGTGCATACATTAACTAAGTAACTGTTTAAATATCTTGATGAAACTTTATAGCAATGTGCATGATCACAAGATGATGTGTCACATATAAGAATGGTTGCTCCCCCTTTCTTAATTTTGGAGTAACCTCCCTTTGATCATTATTTCTAGGCATTTCCATTCACTCCATATCTCCTTAGCCCTTTGAAATATTAGAATGAAACTTTGTAGGAATGTGTGTAATAATGGGGCAGTGAATCCTGAGCAAGAACCATGACTCTGGCTTGTTTACTGGATTATCTGCTCGTGCAAAAATTTCCTGTTTACTCTGTAACTCCTTAACCGTTTAGAATATTTTAACACAACTTTATCGAGATGTGTATATTGTCAAGGGAATGTATTAGAACCAAGAATGGTATATCTAGTATATTTAGTATATGAAGTATCTCCCTTCTTTGACTTTGGCATTACTTAACTTAGGAGCCACTTCACCTTGGAAGCTGATTTTTGGTATACTAATAGTATTTGATGTGTTAAATATTTAAATAATGTTGCCGTCATTAATTAGTGTGGTTTCTCCTGTTTGTCTGCCTGTCTGTCCTTTTGTAAACAATCTTGTTCATTCTATAATTCCTTTATGACATTAAAACGGGCGTATTATGCGCCGCTTGCGAAGCCCTTGTTAGCTCATCTGAGCCATAGACTCAGGGTGAACTAATGTGATCACCCAGTGTCCGTCGTCCGTCGTGTGGCGTCAACAATTTGCTTTAAATGACATCTTCTCTGAAACCACTAGGCCTAGAGCTTTGATATTTGGTATGAAGCATTGACAAGTGGACCTCTGCCAAGATTGTTCAAATGATGGCCCAAGGGTCCAAAACGGCCATGGGGCAGGGGGTATTGGGTTCGAAACTAAAATATCCTCAAAAATCATTTTCTCCAGAAATGCTTGGCTCAGATTCTAGAAATATGGTATGTGGCATTGCCTAGTGTCCTCTACCAAGTTTGTTCAAATGGTGGTTCCAGGGGCAGGGAGTCCCGAGTTTGAACCATAGAAATGCATAGAAAAATATTCAAAAGTTTTCTTCTTCAGAACTGCATGGCTCAGATGCTTGAAATTTGGTATGGAGCATTGCCTGCTGGTCCTTTACCAAGTTTGTTCAAATGATGGCCCCAGAGTCCAAAATGGCCCAGCACCAGCGGGGTCTTCGGTTTGAACCATAGAAATACATAGAAAAATATTCAAATATCTTCTTCTGCAGAACCCCAAGGCTCAGATGCTTGAAATTTAATATGTAGCATTGCCTTATAGTCTTTTACCAAATTTGTTCAAATGGTGGCACCAGGGTCCAAAATGGCCCCTTGGCAGGGAGTCCAAGGTTTGAACCATAGAAATGCAAAGAAAAATATTTAAAAAGCTTCTTCTTAAGACGCGGAAGGCTTAGATGCTTGAAATTTGGTATGATGCATTGTCTAGTAGTCCTTTACCAAGTTTGTTCAAGTGATGACCCCAGGGTCCAAAATGGTCCCGCGGCAGGGAGTCCTAGGTTTGAACCATAGAAATATATAGAAAAATATTCAAAAATTTTCTTCTTCAGAACCACTTGGCATAGATGCTTGAAATTTCGTATGTAGCATTGCCTAGTGGTCTTTTACCAACTTTGTTCAAATGATGACCTCAAGGTCCAAAATGGCCCCGTCCCACGGGGTTCTGGGTTTGAACCATAGAAATACATAGGAAAATATGAAAAAATCTTCTTCTTTAGAAGTACTTGGTTCAGATGCTTGAAATTTAATATGTAGCATTGCCTTGCAGTCCTTTATCAAGTGTGTTCAAATGATGGTCCCAGGGTCAAAAATGACCCCACCGATGGAAGTCCTCAGTTTGAACCATAGAAATTCATAGAAAAATATTCAAAAATCTTCTTCAGAACAACTTAGCTCAGATGCTTGAAATTTAATACGTAGCATTGCCTTGTAGTCCTTTATCAAGTATGTTCAAGTGATGGCCCCAGGGTCCAAAATGACCCTGCAGCAGGGAGTCCTCAGTTTGAACCATAGAAATACATAGAAAATATTAAAAAAGTCTTCTTCTTCAGAACCACTTGGCTCAGATGCTTGAAATTTGGTATGATGCATTGCCTGGTGCACTCCTACAAAGTTTGTGTGAATGGTTGCCCTGGGATCCAAATTGGCCCTGGGGCGGGGAGTCTTGGGTTCGAACTTAAAATCTTCTTCTCCAGAGCCCTTAGTGCAGATGCTTGAAATTTGGTAGTTGCCCTTACCAATGTTGTTCAGTGATGGCGCCAAGGTCAAAAATGACCCGGCACCAGGGAGTCCTGGGTTTGAACCATAGCAATACATAAAGATATTCAAAAATCTTCTTCAGAACCATTTGGAAATTGTTGCAAACTATCAGGTTTGTTCAAATGATGACCCTAGTTTGACCTTTAACCTTTTTTCTCTGGTGAGCGATTCAGGGCCTCTTGACCCTCTTGTTTGGTTTTGTCGTGTCTCAGATCAGAATGGTGGTAGATGATGGCAGTGTTGCTGTACATGGGAGGTGGCAGCCGTCATCAGTCAGGCAAAACTTTACATGTGCTCGTAAAACACAACATACACCAAGTGAATGTGCTTTTTATGGTTTCATACCCATGGACTGTGGTCTCCATGGATAGTGACAACTGGACAAATAACTTGGGAAATCCTGAAGTCAGCTGAGTAGTCGGTTAAACAATCACTGATGCACCAGTCATTTGCAACCACGGCCCCCTTGGGCTGGGGATAGCGGGATAAATCATACTCAGGTGCTGCTATAGTTACTAGCAGCTCTGCTATAGAGACACCTGGGGCCGTATTCATAAAACGACTTAAGTGGTTGCTATGCTGTTGCTAAGGCTCAATTTCTATGAAGGAGATTTCCTACAACTATGAAATTTGCACTGGAGGAACAGTCTTTGTAAGACAGTCTTTGTAAGACTGTTCCTCCAGGCAAATTTCATAGTTGTAGAGAATCTCCAACATAGAAATTTACCCTTAGCAACAGCATAGCAACGATTTAAGTTGCATTATGAATACGGCCCCAGGCAGCCCATCTATTTCGCGAGCCCCGATGAGCGGGGCCTTTAATTTTAGGAACAGAGTATTTGCGCACTCAGGGTGCTTGTCTGAATATTGATTAAATGCCAGTACATGTCAATAATTCAGCTGTCCGTTCAAAGTAAAGAAGGAGTTTGAACCCAAATTCATGAATGGTAATTTGGGGCAATATCCCTAAGTTTTTGCACCCTGGGGTTCAAGGAATTTGAACAGGCAGTTCCCACGTTTGTAAAAAAAAGGGTTATTTGCGACCAGAGCATTTCTGTTATTCCATCACCATTAAGAATCCTCAGTCCTGCAGCTGAATATGTTACCATTCATTAAAACAAACCGATGGGATCATTTCAGGTCATGGGCAATATACTTTCAATGTAACACCAGCTAGGTCAAAGCAGTTCAATAAACCCTCAAGGTAGCAGGGCCCTAGATAAGAGGGAGTATTTGGTGATAATTAGGGATAATTTTTGTTAATTCTGGATAAAAACATATGTTGTGACCACTCATCTGAACCGTCTCGACGAGACGGTTCAGATGAGGGGTCACAACATATGGTTTTGATGAGAAATAAAGAAAATTATCCCTCAACTTTCATCAAATACCCCTCTTATCTAGAGGTCTGAGGTAGTGATGCTTGGTAGCAGAAAGAAACAAGTTTTAACATAAATTTTCATTTTTAGAGCGATCAAATTATACTGGAAGAACAATTGCTAAACTAAGTATGAATACGGAAAGATTTTTGTTTTATTTTCATCTCAGCTAGCACATCGTTGCCGTTGTCCTCTGATGAAAAGCCGATACCTGCGAATTGTGACTTCTCTGTACCAGAAGAATATCCTTTTCAGCTGTAGAACATAAAATTTACCCTGTTCCGTACACTTCATCAAACTTCAGCGGCCCAAAATATCAACTAACGCTGAAAAAAACGCGAGGTTTAATAGCGATACCAGTTAGATGAATTATTGGGTTATTTCATAATCTCGCGCGTCGCAAACAGGAGGACCCTAAATCTGGTGTCGAAGCGCAAGATCGAAGCCGTGTCAAAGGACATTATCTTTTCGTGTAGACTCACAAACCTAGGATTTTAGCTATGCAATACCACTGGGTATAACCGTACAGTGATCAAAATCGGAAGCGCCATCATCTGTACACCCAAAAAGTCAATAGCGGCATGTAAACATTCGGTTAGCATGACAAATATTGACATGTAAGTAAACAAAGAAATATCCGTTTACAGCGCGGTTTTCGGAAACGTGGAGACAACTGGATGTAGTTTCCCTGTATGAGTCTCATTTGCCCGTATATGGATGCCGTTTTTAGTTCACCTGAGCCATAGGCTCAGGGTGAGCTATTGTGATCACCCAGTGTCCGTCGTGCGTCGTCAACAAATTGCTTTAAATGACATCTTCTCTGAAACCACTAGGCCTAGGACTTTGATATTTGGTATGAAGCATTGTCTAGTGGTCCTCTACCAAGTTTGTTCAAATTGTGGCCACAGGGTCGAACATGGCCCTTGGGCAGGGGGTCTTGGGTTTGAAACTAATACTACTTAAAAATCTTCTTCTACAGAACTGCTTGGCTCAGATTCTTGAAATTTGGTATGTAGCATTGCTTAGTGGTCCTCTACCAAGTTTATTCAAATGGTGGCCCCTGGGTCAAAAATGGCCCTGGTGCGGGGGTCTTGGGTTCGAAACTAAAAAGTACTTAAAAATCTTCTGTTCCAGAGCTGCTTGGCTCAGATGCTTGGAATTCGGTATGTACCATTGCTTAGTTGTCCTCTACCAAGTTTGTCCAAATGGTGGCCCCAGGATCCAAAATGGCCCTGGGGCAGGGAGTCTTGGGTTCAAAACTAGAAAATACTTAAAAATCTTCTGCACCAGAACTACTTGGCTCAGATGCTTGAAATTTGGTATGTAACATTGCGTTGTGGTCCTCTACCTGGTTTGTTCAAATGGTGGCCTCAGGGTCCAAAATGGCCCTTGGGCAGGGGGTCTTGTGTTCGAAACTAAAAAATACTTAAAAATATTCTACTCCAGAACTGCTTGACTCAGAGGCTTTATATTTGGTATGTAACGTTGCCAAGTGGTCCTTTACCAAGTTTGTTCAAATGGTTGGCCCCACGGTCAAAAATGGGCAGGGGGTCTTGGTTTCGAAACTAAAAAATACTTAAAACCCTTCTATTCCAGAACTGCTTGGCTCAGATGCTTGAAATTTGGTATGTAGCATTGCCTAATTGTCCTCTACCAAGTTTGTTCAAATGGTTACCCCAGGATCCGAAAAAATACTTAAAAATATTCTACTCCAGAACTGCTTGACTCAGAGGCTTTAAATTTGGTATGTAACGTTGCCAAGTGGTCCTTTACCAAGTTTGTTCAAATGGTTGGCCCCACGGTCCAAAATGGGCAGGGGGTCTTGGGGTTCGAAACTAAAAATACTTAAAATTTTTCTACTCCAGAAGCGCTTGACTCAGATGCTTTAAATTTGGTATGTAACGTTGCCAAGTCGTCCTTTTCGAAGTTTGTTCAAATGGTGGCCCCAGGGTCAAAAATGGGCAGGGGGTCTTGGTTTGCTTAGTTGTCCTCTACCAAGTTTGTTCAAATGGTTGCCCCAGGATCCAAATTGGCCCTGGGGCAGGGAGTCTTGGGTTCAAAATTAAAAAATACTTAAAAAATCTTCTTCACAAGAACTACTTGGCTCATATGCTTGAAATTTGGTATGTAACATTGCGTAGTGGTCCTCTACCAAGTTTATTCAAATGGTGGCCTCAGGGTCCAAAATGGCCCTGGGGCAGGGGGTCTTCGGTTCGCAACTAAAATTTTAAAAATACTTAATAATATTCTACTCCAGAACTGCTTGATTCAGATGCTTTAAATTTGTATGTAACGTTGCCAAGCGGTCCTCTACCAAGTCTGTTCAAATGGTGGCCCCAGGGTCCAAAATGGGCAGGGGGTCTTGGGTTCGAAACTAAAAAAATACTTAAAAATCTTCTTCACTAGAACTACTTGGCTCAGATGCTTGAAATTTGGTTTGTAGCATTGCCTTGTGGTCCTCTACCATGTTTGTTCAACTAGTGGCCCAAGAGTCCAAAATGGCCCTAATGGGGGGGGGGGGGGGGGGGGGGGCAGAGGGTCTTGGGCTCGAAACTAAGGGGGGGGGGGGCAGAGGGTCTTGAGCTCGAAACTAAAAAATACTTAAAAATCTTCTTCTCCAAAATTGCTTGGCTCAGATGCTTGAAATTTTGTATGTAGCATCGCCTAGTGGTCCTCTACCAAATTTATGCAAATGATGGCCCCAGGGTCTATAATGGCCATGGGGCAGGGGGGTCTTGGGTTCGAAAAGTTTAGACTACTTAAAAATTTTCTTTTCCAGAACTGCTTGCCTCAGATGCCTGAAATTTGGTTTGCAACATTGCCTAGTGGTCTTCTACCAAATTTGTTCAAATGGTGGCCCCAGGGTCCAAAATGGCCCTTGGGCAGGGAGTCCTAGGTTTGAAACGTAGAAATACATAGAAAAATATTTAAATATCTTCTACTTTAGAACCGCAAGGCTCAGATGCTTGAAATATTGTACATGTATGTAGCAGTGCCTAGTAGTTCTTTACCAAGTTTGTTCAAAAGGTGGCCCTAGGGTCGGAAATGGCTCCGCGACAGGGAGTCCTAGGTTTGAACCTTAGAAATTTAAAGAAAAAGATTTTTAAAAAAACTCTTCTTCAGAACCACTTGGCTCATATGCTTGACATTTGGTATGTAGCTTTGCCTAGTAGTCTTTTACCAAGTTTGTTCAATGATGACCCCAGGGTCTAAAATGGTCCCACCCAAGGGGGTCCTAGGTTTGAACCATAGAACTACATAGTAAAATATTCAAAAATCTTCTGCTTCAGAAACACTTGGCTCAGATGCTTGAAACTTGGTATGATATATTGCATTTTTGTCCTTTATCAAGTTTGTTCATTTGATGGCCCCAGGGTCTAAAATGGCCCTGCGGCAGGGAGTCCTGAGTTGTAGCCATAGAAATACATAGGAACTTATTAAAAAATCTTCTTCTTCAGAACCATTTGGCTCAGATGCTTGAAATTTGGTATGATGCATTGCCTGGTGGACTCCTACAAAGTTTGTGTAAATGGTGGCCCTGGGATCCAAAATGGTCCGGGAGCAGGGAGTCTAGGAGTCAGGGGGTTCGAAAATAAAATGTACTTAAAAACCTTCTTCTCCAGAACCCCTTTGTGCAGATGCTTGAAATTTTGTATGATGCATTGCCTAGTGGTCCCGTACCAAGTTTGTTCAAATGATGGTGTCAGGGTCAAAAATGGCCCCGCCCAAGGGGTCGTGGGTTTGAACCATAGAAATACATAGAAAAATATTCAGAAATCTTCTTCAGAACCACTTGGCTCAGAGGCTTGAAATTTAGCTTTTAGCATTGCCTAGTGGTCCTTTACAAAGATTATTCAAGTGATGGCCCCAGGGTCCAAAATGGCCCTGCCCCAGGGGGTCCAGTGTTTGAACCATAGCTATACATAGAAAAACATTCAAAAACCTTTTACAGAACCATTTGGAAATGGTTGCAAACTATCAGGTTTGTTCAAATTATGACCCTAGTTTGACCTTTAACCTTTTTGCTCAGGGCCTCTTGGCCCTCTTGTTCATCTTGATGTGGAATTGAAATTCAAAAGACGCATACAGTGCTCTACGCCATTCGTCGTTCTCATATTCACATATACATCTAGTCCAGTTAAACAACATCTCTACTGTTGTTCTGCTCTAGGACGAAAAACTGCAAAAAATCGTCGCTAGGCGGACAGCAGATTTTTTTTAATTTGTCGATAGTCGGACAGTTATTCGAAACTGGTGGGTGCAACTCAACACGCCATGGTTTGAAGATTCCAAACATCTTGACACCAGAAGCTATATGAGATCAAAGAATAAATGTTGCTCGAATATTTTAAATTGGTATTAGCAGAAATTATGCGTTACTTTTGGCTATAGCAACCTGGATTCACCGTGTTGACTGGCGATAGAAGAATCAAAATCACTGATTCAGCAGCACATAATGTTGTTTACACAAACGCCGAGTCGTTATATTACACCGTACAACCGGCTGAAGAGATGCCAGATGGCTACAGAGATAGCAGATCACCAAAAGTGAAAGTAGATTTTGAGTAGGTGAGATAAAATTGCTGGTAAAAACAGACGATAAAATCCTGGAAGAGTTTAGCCTCATATGGAAGTTGCTCAGTGTCTGTAGATTTTACAGTATCAGTCTGGGTGGCTTTCTTACACAGATAAGGCTATAGCAGGTCTTGAATGGCCAACATTTTCAGAAAAAAAAAATCCCCACAAAGTCTGCTTTTCGGCTCCCATTAAACGAATTTGAGATAGTGCCCAATCTGTTTGCTTGCTTGCAGTAAAACTTCAATTAGTTAGCAATATTAGTAACCAAATTGTGCATCAAAAATTAGCAGAAATATTGCTAGCTAATTGAAGTTTTATTGCGAGAAAGCGAACAGATTGGGCACTATCTCAATTTCGTTTAATGGGAGCCGAAAAGCAGACATTGTGTTTTTTTTTTTTCCTGAAAATGTTGGCCATTCAAGACCTGCTATAGCCTTATCTGCGTAAGAAAGCCACCCAGACTGATACTGTAAAATCTACAGACACTGTGTATATGGGATAATGAGAAATACAGTTAAACTACATTCATTTCTCTCTCCGATGCCAAAAACCGCGTCTTAAACGGAAAGTTCGCTATTAACTTACCTGTCAATATTTTTCATGCAATCCGAATGTTTACATGCCGCTATTGACATTTTAGGTGTAAAGATGATGGCGCTTCCGATTTTGAGCACTGTACGGTTATACACAGTGATACCTGTTGTGCTAGAACTTACCGAGCCTTGGAGTGGAATGTCATATTGCAGTGTTTCTTTAGAGCCTGGTAGTAAGTCCAACAAGGTCAGAAGATGACCCCTCTGTGACTCTGACAATTAAGAATTAAAACCACATATGTATACTGCTTCATGAGTCTATTGTTAGTGTAACAAGAGCTGTCTCCAGACAGCAGTAGCTCGCCTGAACTGGCGCTTGCCCATCATGAACACAAAAATTCTAAGAATGTGATCTTGACCTCCCTAGTCAATTAGGAAGCGATGCTGCTACCATGGAAATCTCTGGAGCAGTATCTGTCATCTGCCTGTGTATAACTTTCCATCTAGGCAGTATGGAACTATACTGCTCAAAATAAATTAGGGATATTAAGACATTTAAGGCAGCAGAAATAAGGAAAACAAGTAAATGAATATTAAACTGTTATAATTCATAAAAGAAATATTCATAGAGACCCTCAATATGAATATTGAAACGATTAAGTTTGTCACGTGACCTAGAGTAAATTGGAAGTAGACAAGGGGTCGATACTCAAATTTCACACGAATCCAGCGCAGCAATGACCGATAATTTTTATGCAAACTTTATTAAGACAGACGCCTAATGCCTAAGTTAACAAGATACAGATACTTTTTTCATGCGGTTTTATCACAGGAGAAAATGATAGGCGTAAAAGATACCATTTTGTGGTGAATTGTCTATCATATGGTGACATTTGTAACAGCCCTACACCTAAAATAACGCAATAAAGCCTATCAAAGTGGGTGTTATCAGTTTGAAAATTATGTAGAATTTTATTATTCACAGAATCTGAGGGTCCAAAAGATTTTTTTTCGCCGATGTGAAATTGAGGTGTAGACCTCATGGTCCTTTATGTGCTGCTCAAGGTCATATGACCGGCATTGATTGTTTGTTTTAGTTAAATATTGTTACCTGAATAGTGTTCTGTCAATATACAACAATAAACTAACCCAGCCATTATTATTAATTTTTCTACACGCTTCTATGTCATAATATCCCCTACTTTTGTGAGCATTATATAAACCGTCAGCCTGCGACCTTGACCTAAAGGTCAATGAGAGGAGGGGTTGGTTGGTTGATTGTTTGGGGTTCAACGGCCATTTGAGACAGTATTTCAGCCTATATCGGGCCGTCTCCCAGAGTGAGGGAGACAGTAAAGAGAAATGACAGACGAGAGAAAAAATGTCCAAACTACCCCCACCCGCAACTCCTGCAAGCAGAATCGGCCCTTGTCCTACTATTATCCAAATCAACAGGACTGCGTAAAACTCTGGACCAGCATCTAACAGAATTCTAAGTATCAACTGAATCCATCCATACACTAAAAAAAAACACTGTACCTTTTGGGAACTTTAACCAAAAATTTTAAACGAAAAAATGTATGTGTCCATGACCTTGACCTAAGCCATCAGGGTTTGTGGGGGGGCGGGGGGTATAAGGGAAATCCTTGTCCAGGAGTAGGGGTGGTGCTGAATAAAATTTTAGACCAATATCTGTCATCATACCAGATATAATTCTAATTAATCAAACGGTTTAGAAACAAAGAGATCTTAAAAGCTTTAATGTAAAACTTCAACATAAAATTTCTACGTCCGTGACCTTGACCTATGGGTCATGACCAGGCGTGGGGATGGTGTTGAATAAAATTTGGGGCCAATATCTATCATCATATCAAATATAATTCAAAACAATCAAAGAGTTTAGGAACTATAGTATCTTAAAAATTTTAACATAAAATTCCTAAGTCCGTGACCTTGATCTCTAGGATTTGACCAGGGATGGGGAAGGTGCAGAATAAACTTTTGGACCAATATCTATCATCATACTAAATATAATTCAAATCGATCAAAGGCTTTAGAAACTATGAGATCTTAAAAACTTTAACGTAAAACTTTAACATTTTGCTAATGCCGACGCCACCGCCAACGCCTACGCCGGGGGTAGAACAATAGCTCTTCCTGAACTTCGTTCAGGCGAGCTAAAAATAAGATGGCCTTAAGTAAGTCGTAAGTTACAAAGTGAGTGAGTGAGTGAGTGAGTTAATACCTAGTAATTTAGGTAAGTCACATAGGAAGGTAGACGGACAGACAGACCAGCCAGTCATTCAGCGAAAAGAAAGTAATGTGGATGAGTGAGCGGGAGAGTGAGTGAGCGAGAGTGGCGAGTAAGTGAGTAGATTGACTGAGTGAGTGAGCTAGTGGATGGAGAGAGTTAGGAGGAAGGAAGATAAAGTATGTTCAGTTACTGTATAGTGACATTGTTTTATGAGTATAAATGTTGTATGTATGTTAGTGTAATAAAAGAACAACCACAGTTTCACTGGACATATAAGTCGACCATATTTTGAGTTATAGTTATTTGGAAATAGAAAGTTTTGCATGCAACATTACCTGTTATTATGCACCAGGAGCAAATAATTTCTAAGACCCAGTTGTGCACCCATGGATATGATACAACATTGAAATTGCTACATGTATACCCAGATGCTGTGAAAATCTCCTGTCGTTTAATTTCATTTTCCTCTGGGTCTCTAATAATAATACCAACGCAGTGGGACTATTTTCAGTTATCACGAGATTGATTAGCCTTTCAATTATGTACCATTAATCCAAATGGTCTGCCTGGAATAACACAGAAATGTTGGCAGATAAAAGAAGACTCCAGTTTGTCAAAATAATCCCCAGGTAATAGGGTAACCTGTAAAACCTGGGCTGGGCTAATGTGCTGGACTCGAATATTTGGGCTCGAATGAAAATAATTTCATCTTAGGTGAAAGGCAATTTAAGGTAAGGGAGAAGTCAGTTATTACCAGTATGTGTGTGTGTGTGTTTGTGTGTGTGTGTGTGTGTGTGTGAAGGGGCTGGGTGGGGTACATTCAGGGGCGGGGGCGGATTTCTTTTTTGTGATCTACTTGTGGGGAAGGTAAAAATCATTAAGCCATGGAGCACGGGCGGGGGAGGGTTGAGGGCGGTCACATACTTTGTTAGGCATATGGTTGGGATCAGAATTCTTCGATCAATCTTCATTTTTTCAAAGATGCCTCAGCTTCTGAGGCGCATAGCCCCCTACCCCCACCTGCGTTTGCGACATCAAATCTCTTGGTGCCTGTCATCAGCAAAACTGCTTTGGCTTCTAGGAGCGCAGCACCCCCCCCCCCCACCCTTAATTAATATTACTAACAGCTTTATAGGGCATTCAGCATCAGATTTGTGAGTGAGCATATGCAAAAAAAATAATAATAATGAAAATAAATAAAGAATAAATCACTAAATAAATGCAGAAAACAGCTAATGGACCACTAACCTGTATAAATAATTAACATACAAAAATGAGAAAATGTTGATTGTCTTTCACAGGTTTGATTGAAGTAAGTCTGATATAAAATAGGTAATTTGGTCATTAACTATGAAGAAAGGATTGTTGTGGGGTTGGGTGGTGAGGGGTGGGGGCATTATTTTTGTCACCTATCTGGTGGGGCTGGTTGGAGGAAGTGGGGGGGGGGGGGGTCGAAAATATGCAAAATTTCTAAGACTATGGCCTTGACCTAAAGGTCACTGAGAAAGGTGGGGTTGGTATTCTGTAAAACGTTGGATCAATATCTAACTATAGAGAGCAAGCATCAAAAGAATCCCCCATGGGTTAAAAACAGTGGGAACGCAGACTCATCACATTTGAGTAAATCATTTTCTGAGCGGTCGTCTACGCACAAAGAAATAATCCCTTTTTTTCGCCGGAAAAAAATGGCGGGAAATTTTGAACAGAAACAGTCCCAAAATAATGCTCGTTTGATAAGATATGCAGTCATAATTTTCCAACGGACCAGATCAGAATGAAATTTGATGTTTTGTTATTGAAGTCAGACGCATATCGGTACCTCAGTGCAGTTTGCACACCCGAAACAACGATCACAGTTTGACAACCGTTTTTCAGAAAAGTAAAACCCTACGACAGTACCCCAAAGTTATTTTGCAAAGAAAATTGTCCCAAAAACCAAAGTAGATGCCATTATAACTGAACCGTAGTTCATACATTCGACCGTCTTTTAGCGTGGTATATCTTCGGGAGAAAGTCTATTTAGTTTGAAAATCGATAATAAAGTTGGTCATTTTTACGTATACATGGCACGTGCGTTCGTCAACACACAGACATTTTTTCAGCTGGATCGACTTGAGGAGTCCAACTGTTTCTTCATTTATGGTATAGTAAAGCTTGTTATCATTTAGCATACTGTGAATTTATTAAGATTTTGCGTTAGTCTGTCTGTCTGCGATTTTTTGGGCTTCTGAATTTAGGCTACACACCGAGAACGAGAGAAAGCAAAACAAACACACTGGTCAACCACAAAGTTTGACAAACGAAAAAGCCACAAGACATGTCGCCCCATCTTCAGGTGACAACTCGCCCCAGATTCTAAGAAAACTCCCCCAGACAACTTCCCCCAAGATAACGCGCCCCACATTCTGAGACCACTCGCTCTTCTAAAGAATTCTGTCCCGAACGACGCCACCCCCCTCCCCCCCCCCCCTACCCCTCAACACACACGTACCATTTCAGAAGTCATCCAACAAAAAGTACAAGAGACAGCTTGTCCTTCCTCATAAATCTGCAAAAACCCTGTCCCGCTAGGCGCTAAGGGACCGACCATATGATATTCTTGGGGGGGGGGGGGGGGGGGGGGGAGTGGGGGATTAGGGGGGGGGGGAGGGGCTGGTATATTTTTTTCGAAAATATCCCTGTCTTTGGAAGAAAAAATATGCAAGTAAAAAATAAATCAGCTCATAAGGGGATTTCAAAAAATAATCTGGCCTCAAAAATCAGTGAAAAAAAAAATAACCTGGCTCCACCCAAAATTTCCAAAAAAAAAGAGTCTGGGCCCTGCACTTTCGGTGGGAAGATAGCAACTGCCTACCTACCCACCAAAATTCACCTTACCCCTGAGTCTGGACCCTGCACTTTTGGTGGGTAGATAGCAACTGCTTACCTACACACCGAAATTCACCTTACCCCGCCCTCCCCCCCTCCCCCCCCCCCCCCCAAACAAAAAAAATGGCCACTTGGGACACCCTAGATCTATTTTTTTTTATTTAACGGCACATTTACCGTGATCAACCTGCATAGTAAGACAAACAGGTCTGAGCAAGCAGTGTAGACCCAGGAGCAGTCTGATCTGGGTCAGCAATTTTTCCTTAATACCTGCACATTTTGGGTACTCCATTTGTGGGTGATATAGATATGTTCAAAATGTAGGATGCTGTTATCTTAGTATTATGGGTAATTACTGTAACTGTGTGTGACATTTTTTGTAGAACTATTATTTGTTTTTGTTGTTTTCATAGTTTGCAGGGATTAAAAAGAAAGCCTACCTACCTAAGTACTCTCCAAAAATCCTAGTTAATAGGCAACTGCAAACAAAATACTTTTTATGATTGGCCTGTGGCTGAGATGGGAGGAGGGGAAAGGGGCATGAAGAAATACATATTCTATAGAATTAAATGCCAAAAGTTATGTTTTAGCTTAAATCTCATAAAGAAAATTAAAAGGCTCATATTGAAGTTATATTAATAGAAATGATATCATAAACTGAAAAATAAAAAAAAATATATTTCCTGATTAATTTAATCCATCTTAAATGTTTGCAGCTTCTGACCAAAGCGAAGAAACTTGTAATTACTAATCAGTTATTAAGCTACTAGAGAGAAAAGCTTGATGACAGACATTAAATGATGAGTGATGACTGTAAAGGGATGCAGTTTAGTGCAGTTGAATGAGAGGTAGCCCCTTCCTGTCTATCCCCACCCCCAAACACACACACACGCACACCAACCTATTAAAAAGCATTTTCACAGAGGATTTTATTGGCCAAATATTTAGGACTTTATTATGCTAGCAAGCTTTTTTATATCATTATAAGTGCACAAAATAATCAATGGGGCATGCCCTGCTAACTGATGGACCCTGCACTTTATGTGGAATGTTGCATAATGCTGTTTGTCCTTCTACAAGTCAAGACTATGTTAGAATGAAAACAATTACACAGTTCCACCATAATTGTTGCACCAGCATCAATGGGCTTCATATTAACACCTGTTGTGCCCTCTCATTAGAAGCACTTCAGCAAGAGCATAGATTGCTCTATTAATGGATCACAACAAATGTTTTTATGGCTAAATAAGACAGAATTCCCAGAATTGCTATCATGCTCCAGCTGAGTCTTTGTATAATCATTATCATAAAACCATCACTTGTGGAACTGTCTCCAGAATTTTTTTCTTATTATGTACATATGTTATAATTTATTTTGGCTATTTATTTATTTATACTTACAGGGAAACACTGAAGGGCAATGTCAGACTGCATGTGAATATAATAATTTGATCAGAGCTTTATACATTTAGAATTCCTATATACATGTAGTACTAATTTGTTCATTTGAAAATTGTGTTAAATTTTAATTTTTGATCAAAAGCAACTGTGATGAGACACCACAACATACTGTACATTTTACTTGAAGAGAAATGATAAAGAATAACTCCACTTTGGCTCACTAGATATTGGCCTATTATTTTTCTTGTTTAATCATGTTTATATCTTACCATTATTCAACTTAGAGAATAGATTACCAAGTCCTGAGCCTTTGCCACATATTTAATCAAGTTTTCTGGTTTGCTGGACAACTGTGCTTTTTATTTGTTTTGTTTTTTGTGAGTGTGACTCAGAATCATATTAGAGAACACATCACATTGAACTAAAATTTTGAGAAATTCTCCATTCTCAATGAAAAGTTAAGGTACCATTCATTATAACTAATATAATTTTTGCATGAGATTTGCCCCTACTGATAGATTTCCATGAGATTTTTGGCAACAGTTAGAGCAAATCCCTCAAAAGATCACTGAGTATATAAACACACTGTGGCATTTTAATTTATGAACCAAGGGCATTGCAGAGCTGACAGCTCCCACCCCCACCTGATTAGCTAGTATTTGACACACCTGGCATTTCATAATAAATATGTATTTTATTAAATCCCTGGTTTCTTCTTAGGAAGAATCAATAAATTCTTGTTAGTTGTTTACACTCTTAAAAGGGGGATAAACAACTAACAAGTAAATATATATGTTGTAACCCCTCATTAGAACTCCTCATTAAGGTAGTTCCACAGAGGGCCAAAACCTATGTTATAAAAATGCATACTGCAATTTTAATGCTCAAAAGCTCATTTAACAGTACATCTGCTGCTTCTCAATGTTGGCTGAAATTATATGGAGTGTAAAGGATTGTATAAGTATGTATGGCCAAGTTATTTTCTAAGCTTAAAGTTGAAACAAAATCTTCATTACTGCAATTGTCCTACCAGTTTCACCATCTGACAGTGTGTCGAAATTGCTGGGAAAATCAAATAGTACTGACCCTGATTAGACTGCTGTTTTGATAGTACAGTCTAACCCAGGTCTACACTGCACTTTTTAATCAAGGATTTTAGTCAATGAAGTTTTGCAAGTATTTGTTATGGCTAAACATGGCTAAACATCTATTATATTTTGCTTAGTTTTTTATGTAAAAGAAAGGTTAAAAGTTGTGTGCGTGTGTGTGTGTGTGTAGGGGTGGGGGTTGGGGATGGAGGAAGGATGGATGAAGAAGGGGGGGTAGAGGGGCCTTAAGCTGGGTAGGGTGATCGTGTGACTTGCAGGAGAGGCTTTGAAATATTGGCACGTGCAGGATTAATTGGATGGCAAAATTATTTTTTTTCTAGCAGTCCCTCTGATTGTGACCACAATGCACCGGTCTTAATAACTTATAAGCAAGTAAATGCGAAGTTTGAAACAGTTGACGCAGTTCTGTAATTGCGTCACAACTGTCATAAATCGATCGATTTGTTTACAGTATGGTGTAGGCTACTGATCAGAATTCTTTTCCCAATCATTTTGAAGAAAGTACAGAAAAAAATATTGTTGTATGTTGAATTACTAGATGCGTTCCTCTTCGTGTGTCGGATTTCAGGATTCAAGAACATTTCGGTAATGTTTAAATTTATTACAGATTATTTTGCTGTCTATCGATCTGGTAAAAAATTCGCCATTAATTTGAGAAAATGAAATAGGGTACCTAAACATTATTTTGCAAAGGAAATTGTCCCAAACACCGAATTACTTAATTTTTATAATGGAGAAAGGGCAGACACCATGGTTTTTCATGGCATATGTCCGCCGACGGGAGAAAGTCGATTTATTTTGAAAATTGCTGTTGAAGTAGGCGGATAAGAGTCGTCTTTACATGATCACGTAAAACGTTCGATTGCAGAATATCTCGGTGTTTAGCTCTGCTCTTAAAGGCATAGAGAATTAAATTAAGATGTAAGGAATAAAACCATATCTTATTTTCGGCTTTGTGTAGCTTGATTCGCCGACAAAGCACCACTGAAATTGCGACACGTTCGTCGATTGAATCTGAGTCTGAGAAATTTCGAACGTTATTTCGTTGCTATCTGTATAAAAATATCACTCCGCCATGGATACGCGTTCCCACTGGAAGATATGGGTCTTTAAAAAAACTTTAACCAAAACATCTAATGTGGACACCGACGCTGACGTTGACGCCAAGGTGACAATCTTAGATCTTCCTGAACTTTCGTTCAAGCGAGCTATAGCAACAACAATAAAAGTATCCCACCCGACTGGGTAATACCCCGCCACTGCAAACCTGTTTCACAGTTTTTTTTGTTTTTTTTCCTGATATATTTTTTTTCTTTCTATTACCCTATGGCAGGGGCAGCCAAACCCTATTAGCCAAAATTTGTCATCACAGGACACTTTATTAATCTTATCACTTGCTGTACGCTTCCAATAAATCACTTTCCACCCTGATCATATATATTTTTCATGATTTTAGACATAAATGAGACAATGAGGCAAGGGTAGATAACCCCATTTACGCCAAATTTTGATCACCACAAAAATTCTTTTATTATTTCTATTATCTGATATAAGTGTCAAAACAAATCTGCACAGCTGATAATTTTTATAGATTTTATCATCATTTTATGCATGTACATAGCCAGGAGGCAGTGGCAGAAATCCCCATGGGGTTTAAAGTTTGAGCATCAAAGAAGGCTTTTATTACTCTGATCATTTACTGTAAGTTTCAGAAAAACTGCTTCAATCTCTGATTTCATATGGATTTTTTCATGATTTTAACATGTATATAGCGCCAGGGCAAGGTCAGATAACCCCAGAGGGAAAAATTACTGTGGTTATACAAAACTTTTATTTTATTATTTTGATCATTTCTGTGAAGTTTCATTATTATACTCCAAATAGTGTAGGAACTAGAGGCAGAAAACCATTTTCTGTACATTGACAAGTGCCATAACTCTCTTAGAAATTATCAAAATTCGCCCATTAATAATCCCAAGCGAGACATTCTTGTAACTAAAGCATATGCAAAATTTGAATGAAATTCATTCATAAATACTTAAGTTACCGAACGGAAACGAAGTGCGGACGGACGTGCTACAGACGGACGGAGAGACACACGGACAGCCAACGTAATAACATAATACCCCGCCACTAATGTGTGGTGGGGTATAAAAACAACGTGTGGCAAGGAAAGGCTCATTGATATCCTGTGCGTCTGTGTAGACTGATCAGTCTTCTTTTCTTTAAAGCAGAAGCAAACATTGATGGGTCCTGTCTGATTGCACAGCTGCCCAAGCTAATTTGTATCTACGCTAGCCATTAAACCCGGATGCAAGGGTTTTGATGCGGCTCAAATAGTCTGGTTGCAGTTTTTAAAGATATTACATACAAATACAAACTGTTCTTTTCTCTGAACTAGTACCCGCTGGATTTTGACACGGCCTCAAGGGAGAAATTCTCATCAGCAGCTCTTGACTGCTGTCTAAAGATAACAAATATTGCAGGCCAGATACTGAACTTTTATGAACTATCACCTGAGATAACTCCGTTTTCATTCGAGACCAGCCGACAGCAGCCCAGACCAGCCCGTGAGCCCAGCCCAGGTTTTAAGGCTACCTGTTGAGACAATACATTATTGTTTTATGTTTCATGAAATTCCATTCATTGGTTACTTCGCTATAGGAGATAAAAGCGTGACGTCACTGATAAGACACGAGTATGGTTGGCAGAAAGATAGATACAGTATTATAGTAAAAAGCTGATACGCGTGTTTGTTTGTGTAAAATATGAATTTAAAACAGCAAAATTTTAATGTTTTAAACAAATAATATGTAAGGTTTAATTTCATGATTTATTGGCATGTTAAGGTGCATCAAAATATATACTTTTTCCTTTCTATCACACATGTTCATAGCGCAAATTTATAGAATTCTAGATGATGTAGCGTGTAAAAAAGGAAGCGGAAAATACAACGAATGAACGAACGGACAAACAAACCATTAAATGAATGAATGACTGACTGAATAAATGGCAGTGAATCGTTGGTGAATGACTCAGGTGCATATCTTTTTCTTTTATATTTCTTAGTTCAAGCTTTTGAACTTCATGTAACTTTCAAAAAGTATTGTTGGTTTAGCTCCATTATAGAATTTTATCAACTGTTTGAAAACCAATATTTAGGTGGCATTTTATAGCTAAAAGCTTACACTGAAACGAGATGAAATGCGAAATTCAATTTTATCATCGAATTATTCTTAGCATTTAAACTGTTCTTAACTTGTTAGATCTCACATTCACAAAATATATACTTTTTATCATAGATACTCAAATAAAAGTATCTGAGTCTGTATCCTATGTTAATGAGTTACAAATGTTTGTTTCCTGTTGTACAATAGTATTTACGCAGTCTTTAGTAGATCCTTTGATCAATGACGTCTTATCATAGTTCAAAAACGCCGATGGTGTCCTGTGGTGATAATTTGAAATAAACATGTCTCTAAAATAAACTGTGCGCTGAGTGCGGCTAATTATCCGTTAGCACAAACGTATGGCTTCCTCTATTTATTTAGTTTTTCTTTCTTTATTGTGTATAAATTTTTAAGAAATCGCAACCATCTATAGATATTATTATTTCTATTATTTTTGTATTCAAGTTTCTTGTCCCTAAATCCGATGACATTTTACAGTAACTTCCGCCTAAGTTTTCTTGGGTATAATATTCCAATTTTTTTATTTTTTTTTTCATCTTAACCTATTTATAGTAATAAATATACTTTATAGTATTTATAGTAGAAAAGATTAAGATACTGATCTACAGTAGTTTCATTTTCTTCTGTTAATATTTTTTAAGTCGTAGTTATATTTATAAGAAAAACAGCCCGGTTAAGTCGATGGGTATACCCAAATACGCGTTTTACTAGATGAATTCAATTAATCAAATGGTTTCTTTTTCCTATGACAGGTGACTAAGAGCTTATTTCCAATTGTTTTAAATCGGTAACTATTTATTCGCACTTATTTTAATTGTCTTTTACGCGTTTTAGCGATTACACTTCAGACTATCGTACAGAAAAACACTGTCCGCTGCCAATCTTTTGCCAACCAAGCTACCCACGTGATCATCCGATGACGTCACTGTCAGGATTCCCGTTATCTCCTATGGCTCAATTTGTTGAATTTACAGCCGTTCAAAGGCAATAACAAATGCTTTACTGAAGCGATTCCGACAAAACTTGATATGGACCAATGTGTTATGGTGATACATATTTAGTATAAGTTTTATAGAATTCCGTTGATTGATTACCTAGTTTCAGCTGAAAGTGTCAAATTTTCCTACTCGGCGCCAGCTGACTTTACTAAAAAAAAAACCCACTCCAAAAACCACTCCTCTCAAAGGCTCCACTCCAAAGGTTGACTCCACTCTACGTTTTAGTATATGCCAGAATTCTAAGTATTGGGACAGATAAGGCCACGGGGGGTCACTTCGAATCCATTATAAAGCAGGGTATATGTGCCGCTGGAATAGCCCTACTTTTTGATCTGCCAGATATATCAATAGGCAAATATACACGAATAGGTCTTATTTTTCCAAGCTCTCTATATATATATAAAAGCCAGCTTATCAGATTTTTGTTATCAAAAAGAAACAAATATCAATTACAAAGACAACAAATGTCCTCAGCATACTAATCTCTTGAATTTTCTTCAAGGCTTAAGGTGAAGATTTGTGGTATATACAAAATTTTTATAAAACCATAAAAAAATTATTGTATCTCCCTGAAAGTTAGCATACTTCTTATTTTTGTTATACAGTTTAGAAAACAAAATAGAGGGACATGCTGTTTAGAAAAATGTTTTTATATGAAAAGATCAAAGAGTAATTTTCTGCGCAGAAATCTGAAAAATAAATTCCGTTCTTGAAAATGTGCTTATCTCTGAAGATTCTTTGACCCATTGAAAAGAGCGTCCTAGTAATTATTTGTTCCAACTCTTTCTCGAATTGCAAGGTTGACCAGATAAAAACAGTAGCTTTTTCTCAAATGTCTGACCATGTATATAAGTGCATGTATAGTGATTGCATTCATTAATACTGGGAGGTCAGTTATACCTATATCATACTCACAGTATAAATATTACATTACAATGACCAAGACAGGCGTGTTATTGAAATTATTCATCCTTGAAAATAGACTCTACTGTGTATTTTAAGACAAATATTTGGACACAGGCCACACCCTTTTTTATCTGCGCAGCCTGATAACGTGCAGCAAAAATGGAAAAAAATAATTGCTAGGACGCTCTTCATAATACATTAATATAAGTTCAGACCAAGTTACGTTTTCAATACTGATGGTCATTTTTTAGATTTATTCGCACAAAATTACCCTTTGATCTTTTCTTATTTAAATCCCTTTTAACATCAACAAGTCCTGCATTTTGGGATTCTGAATTGTGCGAAACAACATAAAGAAGGCATCCGCTAAGGTTTGGGAATATCTGTTGTATATTCAGCATTTTATGCAGATTTTTGTCTTTGCCCCAAATCAGTGATAATCACCACCTTAATGGCATATTCTGAGCTAACCTAAGTACTTTTTTCTGTAGTATACATCATCGTCTATCATCCCCACCGGAAATAGTTTACCACGGAATAGAAAGTGGAAGACACCAGTGAGTTTGGAGCCTTTATTTACAATTTCTTCTTTGTTACTGCAAAAATCAATTTTTATAGGTATATCAAGAGCAGGTTGTTTTTGTTGGTTTTCGTGTTTATTGTGGTCTGTAAGTTGGCATTGTTTTAATTACACACTTTTATCGGTGTTTGGTACTGCCTGAGAATGGATGCTTTCGCGAAAACAAGTTTCGATTTTATAATTACATCGATATCTTGACAATTAAGTTGTATTTACCTGTTTTATCTAGCAACTAGCACCATATATGTCTTTTGTGTTGCATCAGTTTAATGATTTTATAGCTACAATTGGTGATAAACACGAACAGCTGTGTACGGCGAATGGAATGAGTATTTGTATTTATTGTATTCGCCGTACAACATGTAAATTTTCATTGAGATAATAATAGGCTTAACCACTAGTTTTCGGCTGAAATTCTGGTATATACCATTGTTTCCAAAAACATGGTTGCTAAAAATGGCAAAATCTGCAAAAGAAACGTACAAATGTCCGGGGAGAAAGCAGTGAAAATAGTTACAATGTACTTTTTCTTCGGTACCAGCCATCTGTTTTTCCTTTCATACCAAACATTTAACAAGTATTTAAGATGAATGTATCCACTAGTGGTGTGCAGTAATGTAATTATGAAACAGTAATACATTACCAATAAAATATGACATTTTCGACAAGCACACAATCGCGCGTGTCTTTCACTTTCGATTCGCTGGTAAGCTATTTCCGGTGGTCAGAATCAGAATTGTTTACTGGTGATACGTCCAAGGACAATCATTCACCAAGACCTGTGAATCAGGGAAGGTAGTCCCTAGCCCTTATAAGAGAAGTAAACTTAGTAACTGAATTCTCTGCACCCTCAGCAGCAGAAATAAGTGAATCTTCCAGGGAATTCCAATCTCTAATAGTCTAGGGGAAGAAACTGGACTTGTAAATGTCAGTCCCAGTCAATAGGGTTTGAAATGTCAGGGAATGATGATTCCTGGTACGCCTACTTGGGGGAACAAGGTCATTTATGGGTATACTGGCTGCACCCCTCAGACCTTTGTAAAACATTATGAGTCTACTATCTTTCCTTCTCTTTTTCAGGGATTCCCACTTAAGTTTCTCCAGAATGCCAGTCATACTCCCAGTTTCATATGTGTAATTTCCCGTTACAAATCTAGCTGCCCTTTTCTGCACCTTCTCAAGTTCATCTTTAAGAAGAATACTTTGAGGGTCCCAAACTGAACTGCCATACTCCAGGACTGGATGCACCAGTCCCTTGTATGCTGACTCCTTAACATCTTGTGGACATGCTGCCAAGTTACGTCTGAGGAAGCCGAGGGTCCTATTAGTCTTTGTGCAAATATTGCTGACATGTGTGTTCCATTTCAAATCATTGGCAATGGTTATGCCCAGATACTTGATAGTTTCTACATTACTGAGGACCGTTGCCTCTAAGGTATAGGAAGCATTGATCTTCTTGATCCGTTTCCTTGTAATTTGCATTATATTGCATTTAACAGGTTGAAATCTCATGCCCCAACTCCTTGCCCAACAACCTAAATGATCTATATCTTCTTGAAGTTTCACCGTGTCTTCAATGTCTTTGATGTCACGATAGCAAACACAGTCGTCAGCGAAAATTCTTAATTGCGAGTCAATATTTTCTGTTATATCGTTAATGTATAACGAGAACAACAATGGTCCAAGCACGGTTCCCTGGGGGACACCCGACAAAACCGGGGCCCAATCCGACTTAACTCCATTTACCACCACATGCTGCTGCCTGTAACAGAGAAAAGAATCTATCCATTTCAGAGTCTTCCCACCAATACCATAGCCGTATAGCTTACATTTAAGTAATTCATGAGGGGGGTGTCAAAAGCTTTCTCGAAGTCAAAGATAAAAATGTCAACCTGACCGCCCTTATCCAAGATTTTAGCCCAGTCATTTATAACCGTGATCAATTGAGTTTCACAGCTATGTTTCTTCCGGAAAGCATGTTGTCTGTCTGACAAAAGTTTATGTTCATCCAAATGTGCCATAATATTAGAGCAGCAATTGCAAGCCAAAGACCTATTTCCTTTTTTTGAAGAGTGGGCATATATTTGCAAGAGACCATTCCTTGGGGAGTTCACCATTGTCAATAGATTGTTGGAAGAGATGAGCAAACATTGGGCCTAATTCAGATGTTAGTTCTTTTAAGACTCTAGGATGCAATTCATCAGGTCCTAAAGCTTTCGATGGGTTCAAGCCCTTAAGAAGTTTCGTTACACCTTCTGCCGAAACATGAATGTCCTCCATGAAAGGAGCCGAGCGATTAGGAAGGGGAACTTGGGTGTGCTCACTTTTGTTATACACATCCGAAAACTGACCGTTAAATTCATCAGCCTGTTCCAACTCTGAGTCGGCACCACCACCACCATTTCTCTTCTTTAGGGGTGGAATACCTTGAGTATCTTTCTTTTGACTATTAATGTACCTGTAGAAGTCTCTGGGATTAGCCTTTGTGTCACCAACCAAGTTATTGACATACAAATCATGTTGCTTTTTCACATCAGCTTTAATTTCCCTTCTCAATGATTCAAATTTTGACCTAAGTTTGACCACTAAGTGGTGATGATAGACGGTGTACATGAATAGGGCCCAAATTTGATACAAAATACATGAATATGTATATATTTTGGCATTAGTGATATACATGAATAGGGTGGGTTATCAGAGTTCCAGCGGCACATCTGTACCCCTTTGAAGACCAAGTGATCCCCCCTTCCCCTCGTGGATAGGGCTGGGCAAAAGATGCATGCCCTGATAGGTCTGACTGATTTTGGTTAATTATCATGTGTCCAAATTTTCAGACTGTTTTTTAGTATGTTTTAGAAATTAAAATCTAAAACTCTGGCATTCAGTTTTTGAATGTCATTACTGTTTTAAATCATTGGGTCAATGAATAAAATTTTCTAAATAAGATACATCACCAGACATAGCAATCTGGGCGAATATTTACAATTAAACAGCAGAAATATGTTATAGAATGTATACAGGGCAAAGGAATCTAACATTAGCCAAAAAGTAAAGCATGCAAACTTTAACTACAAAAACTTACTGTGCTGAAATCCTGTAATTTGGTATTAATTCACATACTGTGCAAGATCCGTTAATTTTTTCCAGAATATATTCCAAAGCCTCAAAACCGTTTGGATATTTTGGTTAAAAACATACATTTGCTTTAAAACATACATGTAGCTAAATAGGGGAGACCGGGGCTAGTTGGTCCGAAAATTGCATTTTTTCAAACGCTGACGTAAACATTCATTTAATAGTATTATTTTCGCATTGTGTAACTAGTATAATCATTTTTCTAACTCATTTTATAATTTTTCGTTCGGAAAATGACAGATTCTGATAAATATAGCCGTTTTCCGAGACGAGGTCAACTGGACCAACTTACCCCGCTATCGGGGTAAGTTGGTCCGGACAGCGGGTAAGTTGGACCGACGGGGTAAGTAAGAACGAAAATAAATTTAATCCTAGGATAAATATATTTTCATAAAAATAAATAGCATGAAACTATTTTGAAAAAGTGCACATCTATGTTTTCCACTGATAATATATACCTCAGTCACATAAAGGTTTCGACGCCGATTCGATGTTATTTTGTGGGGTCGATATTATAAGAAAAACAGTCGTATACTAGTCTTCTTTTTTTCTTCGCAAGTGTATTGTTATTTTACAATAAATTTCTATATAAGAGTATATTTTTGCAGAAGACGCCTGTTTTATTGCAAACATACATTTGCCCAAAAGTGGTCCGCTGGCAATCAAAGGGTTAACCCAAGAATATGTTTGACAGCTGATTTTTAGAGTTTCATGGGATCACATTGTCTCATTTATTATAAATGCAGCATTTTTTGCGATTTTTA
Source organism: Ctena decussata (assembly GCA_963989385.1). Lineage (NCBI taxonomy): Eukaryota > Metazoa > Mollusca > Bivalvia > Lucinida > Lucinidae > Ctena > Ctena decussata. The sequence goes on from OZ022512.1 coordinate 71,790,834, forward strand.
TACATACTTATCTGGACATCGAAATTTCACTCTGATGTTCCACTTATTGTTATGTCATGTTAATTGTGTCTGAAAAGTCCTGTGAAACCTAAAAAAAAAAGGGGGGTGCATCTGGAGGAGACCGGGGCTAGTTGGTCCGAAAATTGCACTTTTTCAAATGCGGAGGTTAATATTCATTTGCTAGTATTATTTTCGCATTGGCTAACTAATATCTAATCATTTTTCTAACTTATTCTGTAGTTTTTCGTTCGGAAAATGGCAATTTCCGACGGACCAACTTACCCCATCGCAGATGGACCAACTTACCCCGACCATACAGCACTGTAAATCTTCACTCATGACCGAAATGCCATTGAATTTGGAAACAGAAAATATGCACGATTGAATACCAAAGGTGATAAGCTTTCAGGAAATGTATAACATTAGCGGGTCATTTGATATACAGGAAATACAAATACAAAATATTAGGGTGCAAGAAAGTTACTTGTTTGGTACAAAATCAGTTTTTCTTCTCAATATTTTATATGCTTTCTCCGATCGTCATCTTGTTCTCTTCAGTAAGTGTAACGTGATCATAGATTCCTTTGCGTCATATACTGTCGTCATAACTTTTCTTAGTTTAGAGGAAACGCCCTCGGACCAACTTGCCCCGCGGACCAACTAGCCCCGGTCTCCCCTACTCAACTTACACTTACTTTTCAGCTTTTCTGTACACCGGGCTGGTATGGGGTTTTACCCGAAATTTGGCTGGGCACTTGCAGGTAACCAGCAATAAAATGTCAGCTTCCATGTTTTGACATATTACATATTAATGACTGTGACATTGACCAGTTGACGAGAATCATCACGACAGAAGCTGCAGCTTTGTGGTAAAGTGATTGATCTGTCATGTAATGACTCGTTATCCTTATTTTGGCGTAAATTTTGTGTGTTTTGAAAGCAAAAAAGCGCAAGATTTTGGACAGTTTATCAATGTCATATGTTTTCGCGCCAGGCAGTGTTTCCACAGATGCAGCAGCTAGTTCTATAACATTA
>OZ022512.1:71791891-71834832 GCA_963989385.1 Ctena decussata
AACTGATTTACAAGGCGATGTCTGAATATAACAGCGACATGTCTATGTGTGTCATAAGCATAGTGTCTTGTAACATAAATGAAAAAATTAAATATGAAAACATAGGATTAAATTAACAAAGGCATCAAATGAATTTACCCAAAATCTGTCTGACTTTGTTACCATGTAATCGTCAATGTTCAAGAAAAGAAATCGAAACAACATTCTACGAAGTTGCCTATTTGATAAAAGCCTCACGATATATGAGCCGCGACACGAGAAAACCAACAAAGTGGTTGTGCGCCCAGCGCAGACTCAGATCAACCTGGGCATTCGCCCACTCAGATGAGAGTCTTCGCAGCGAATTTAATGGGTAGCAATGTGTCTAAGCTACATCCATGCGGACAGCGAAGACTCTGATCAGACTGGGCGGATGCCCAGGCTGGTCTGAGTCTGCGCTGGGCGCACAACCACTTTGTTGGTTTTGTCATGTCGCGGCTCATATAGTTTTGTTGTACAGCTTGGTTTGACAAATTAAATAATCATATGCACTTGTGGATACAATTATTGGAGAGGAAAAATATTAACTTGAACCTAGCCTTTGGCAAGCTAAATCGATTAGCTTTTAGAAGAGGAAAATTGTCTAGCTAATGACATGCCGAAAAAATATTTTATACAGTATGAGGAATTAATGCAAAACTATCGGCGTATAAAAACATGCTGAATTTATAATAACTCTAAAATAGCATGTCTGGCATTAAATGTCTGCAAATTACATGGATAAAGTTACAGTATCAGGGGCATTCCAAAAGTCTTGAGACATTTGCTCTAACACAAAGGTAGTTGGGATTATAGCACTGAAAATCCAGAAATAATATTTAACCTTTTGTGCTTCAAACTAATAAGTATCTTGATTTTCATGTGAAAGCACTATCGAATGCTTTGGGTTAAAATCAAAACCAGTGGAATGTACGAGTAGATTATCTCCTTCCTTTCATTCTAGCCCCTTAAAGCAAAGGTATCTATAATGTCCTCTTTATACGGGTCTGTCGTAACCGGAATTTTATTGTGACTCGGTCTATAAATTTAAAAATATTGACAGTAGGGCTGATTTTTATGATCAGTTCAGAATAATTATCACACATTACAGACTATTGAGTAAACAATGAATGTAATGCAAATGTGAGCATGCTTCGTCAGGGTTAATACGAGGATCGTCCAAAAAGTTCTGTCACTGGACTCATAACTTTGCTCACTGACGTGATAGCTTACCACGGTATGCAACAATCACAAGAACAATCTTTTATCTTTATGCTGATATCAGGTAAATGGTGCAACCATGCCATCTGGTTTAGTTATAAGCTCAAATACAGACCTTATATTTGACACTGGCCTATTTTCATGATTTTGTCTTTCTGCTGGCTTGTGATTCATGCTGCATATCTCGTCAATTACATATCGCAGGGTTCTGAAATTTTCAGAGTTGCTGTCTGTTGCATTTTGTGAGACACTACATAAAATCAGCGATAAAATCTGTCAATTATATGCGATGAAAAATATTGATATATGAAATATGGTGAAATACACAGTCAAGTGACTTTCAAGGACCCACTGTGCCTTCATTTTAGGGATCTTTTCTGAAATTTTGATTGAGAACACATTGTCATGATCTACTGCAGTAAAGATATGCTTCAGAATTTGAAACATTATACGTTTATGAAGCTTTTGAACTTAGACCAGGACCTAGTCGATTTTCCTATGGCGTTGTTTGCATAAAGTTGAGATAACGAAATGCTTTAAACTCTTTAAAATGGACAGAATCACTTGGAGATTTTTTCTCTGTTTTATTAGTACCCGAGATATCGTAGGCACCGGGCAACGATAACAGATATCCCTTCATTGATTATTGCCGGAGTTGTATCTATTAATTTGCCAGCAGGGTGAGGGTACCCTTCTTTTAAAGCAGATTGTGAATGTTGTGTCATTGATACAATAATCAGTCTTTAACAGCTATGTGATAAAGAACAGGGTTTCTGAATGGGTTTTATTTTAGGTAAATAGAACTTTTTGATTTCGAGATATTAGCCAGTGACAGAACTTTTTGGATGACCCTCGTAACGAAGTAGCCTCATCAAGTTGGTTCCTGTAAGACCACCGGCTTCTTAATGTCATCTGAACTTTAGGCGGACGACCACAGAATGACATGGGCCCCGTCTCTCTAATAAGAGAACTCTGGGTTTTATCATATTTCTTCAAACCGAGAGTATATATTCGAATGTAGAAATTTATGACAAATTGCGTTAGGGGAAAAATTTTGATTGACGCAAAATGTTATAACTTTTAAGATGTATTATATGCAAAATAAAATCGAACAGTGATACTTGATATCGTCTTTTCTGAACTTGTTAGGGGCTTATCATGCTCATAAACACTGGGTTTAATCATATTTCTTCAAACCGAGAGTATGTTTTCGAATGTAGAAATTTATTAAAAAATTGCGTAAGGGGAAAAATTTTGATCGACGCAAAATGTTATAACTTTTAAGATGTATTATATGCAAAATTAAATCGAACAGTGATACTTGATATTGTCTTTTCTGAACTTGTTAGGTGCTTATCATGCTTATAAACACTGGGTTTTATCACATTTCTTCAAACCGAGAGTATATCTTCGAATGTAGAAATTTATTACAAACTGCGTAAGGGGAAACATTTTGATCGACGCAAAATGTTATAACTTTTAAGATGTATCATATGCAAAATAAAATCGAACAGTGATACTTGATATCGTCTTTTCTGAACTTGTTAGGTGCTTATCATGCATATAATTACTGGGTTTTATCAGATTTCATCAAACCGAGAGTATATCTTCGAATGTAGAAATTTATTACAAATTGCGTAAGGGGAAAAATTTTGATCGACGCAAAATGTTATAACTTTTAAGATGTATTATATGAAAAATAAAATCGAACAGTGATACTTGATATCGTCTTTCTTGAACTTGTTTGGTGTTTATCATGCTTATAAACACTGGGTTTTATCATATTTCTTCAAACCTAGAGTATATCTTCGAATGTAGAAATTTATTAAAAAATTGCGTAAGGGGAAAAATTTTGATCGACGCAAAATGTTATAACTTTTAAGATGTATTATATGCAAAATAAAATCGAACAGTGATACTTGATATCGTCTTTTCTGAACTTGTAAGGTGCTTATCATGCATATAATTACTGGGTTTTATCATATTTCTTCATCCGAGAGTATATCTTCGAATGTAGAAATTTATTACAAATTGCGTTAGGGGAAAAATTTTGATCGACGCAAAATGTTATAACTTTGAACATGTATTATATGCAAAATAAAATTGAACAGTGATACTTGATATCGTCTTTTCTGAACTTGTTAGGGCTTTTCATGCTTATAAACACTGGGTGTATCCATATTTCTTCAAACCGAGAGTATATCTTCGAAAGTAGTATTTTATTACAAATTGTGTTAGGGGAAATTTTTGATCGACGCAAAATGTTATAACTTTTAAGATGTATTATATGCAAAATAAAATTGAACATTGATAGTTGATATCGTCTTTTCTGAACTTGTTAGGTGTTTATCAAGCTAATAAACTCTGGGTTTTATCATATTTCTTCAAACCGAGAGTATCATTTGAATGTAGAAATTTATGACAAATTGCGTTAGGGGAAAAATTTTGATTGACGCAAAATGTTATAGCTTTTAAGATGTATTATATGCAAAATAAAATCGAACAGTGATACTTGATATCGTCTTTTCTGAACTTGTAAGGTGCTTATCATGCATATAATTACTGGGTTTTATCATATTTCTTCATCCGAGAGTATATCTTCGAATGTAGAAATTTATTACAAATTGCGTTAGGGGAAAAATTTTGATCGACGCAAAATGTTATAACTTTGAACATGTATTATATGCAAAATAAAATTGAACAGTGATACTTGATATCGTCTTTTCTGAACTTGTTAGGGCTTTTCATGCTTATAAACACTGGGTGTATCCATATTTCTTCAAACCGAGAGTATATCTTCGAAAGTAGTATTTTATTACAAATTGTGTTAGGGGAAATTTTTGATCGACGCAAAATGTTATAACTTTTAAGATGTATTATATGCAAAATAAAATTGAACATTGATAGTTGATATCGTCTTTTCTGAACTTGTTAGGTGTTTATCAAGCTAATAAACTCTGGGTTTTATCATATTTCTTCAAACCGAGAGTATCATTTGAATGTAGAAATTTATGACAAATTGCGTTAGGGGAAAAATTTTGATTGACGCAAAATGTTATAGCTTTTAAGATGTATTATATGCAAAATAAAATCGAACAGTGATACTTGATATCGTCTTTTCTGAACTTGTTAGGGGCTTATCATGCTCATAAACACTGGGTTTTATCATATTTCTTCAAACCGAGTGTATGTTTTCGAATGTAGAAATTTATTACAAATTGCGTAAGGGGAAAAATTTTGATCGACGCAAAATGTTATAAATTTTAGGATGTATTATATGCAAAATTAAATCGAACAGTGATACTTGATATTGTCTTTTCTGAACTTGTTAGGTGCTTATCATGCTTATAAACACTGGGTTTTATCATATGTCTTCAAAACCGAGAGTATATCTTCGAATGTAGAAATTAATTACAAATTGCCTAAGAGGAAAAATTTTGATCGACGCAAAATGTTATAACTTTTAAGATGTATCATATGCAAAATAAAATCGAACAGTGATACTTGATATCGTCTTTTCTGAACTTGTAAGGTGCTTATCATGCATATAATTACTGGGTTTTATCAGATTCAATCAAACCGAGAGTATATCTTCGAATGTAGAAATTTATTACAAATTGCGTAAGGGGAAAAATTTTGATCGACGCAAAATGTTATAACTTTTAAGATGCATTATATGCAAAATAAAATCGAACAGTGATACTTCATATCGTCTTTTCTGAACTTGTTAGGTGCTTATCATGCTTATAAACACTGGGTTTTATCATATTTCTTCAAACCGAGAGTATATCTTCGAATGTAGAAATTTATTACAAATTGCGTAAGGGGAAAAATTTTGATCGACGCAATATGTTATAACTTTATTACATTTTGCGTTGTTATAACATTTTGCGTGGTGACAGTGCTTATCATGCTTATAAACACTGGGTTTTATCATATTTCTTCAAACCGAGAGTATATCTTCGAATGTAGAAATTTATTACAAATTGCGTAAGGGGAAAAATTTTGATCGACGCAATATGTTATAACTTTATTACATTTTGCGTTGTTATAAAATTTTGCGTGGTGACAGAGCCCTTTCCTCGGAGCTTTGCTCAGGGCAGCTAAGAAGACTTTTTGCGTCTGCTTCTTTCTCATTTGGTTTTAAGAGCGGGGTGTGGGATTTGAATGTATTAATTCCTGATCAGTGTCTATCTCTTTACCTTGGGTCCAGTTCAATAGGTGAAGACGACAATACATCATTTTTATCCCCTCACACCACGAAGTGGTGAGGGGATATAGGTTTTGTCCCGTACGTAAGTACGTACGTATGTACGTATGTTCACCTTTTGTCATCGCTCTAGCACTTACATTTCTCAACGGATTTTGAAATAACTTCATACAAGTGTAGGGCATGACAATATCTCGAGCAAGTTCGACTTTCAGGGTGCTGCGCCCAAGGTCAAGGTCACTGTGGCTATTTCTAGAAAAACTTTGTCAGCGCTCTACCGCCTACATTTCTCAATGGATTTTAAAATAACTTCACACAAATGTAGGACATGACAATATCTCGAGCAAGTTCGACTTTCAGGGTGCTGCGCCCAAGGTCAAGGTCACTGTGGCTATTTTTAGAAAAACTTTGTCAGCGCTCTAGCGCCTACATTTCTTAATGGATTTTAAAATAACTTCACACAAATGTAGGGCATGACAATATCTCGAGCAAGTTTGACTTTCAGGGTGCTGCGCCTAAGGTCAAGGTCACTGTGCCTATTTTTAGAAAAACTTTGTCATCGCTCTAGCGCCAACATTTCTCAACGGATTTTGAAATAACTTCACACAAATGTAGGGCATGACAATATCTCGCGCAAGTTCCACTTTCAGGGTGCTGCGCCCAAGGTCAAGGTCACTGTGGCTATTTTAAGGAAAACATTGTCATCGCTCTAGAGCTTATATTTCTCAACGGATTTTGAAATAACTTCACACAAATGTAGGGCATGACAATATCTCGAGCAGGTTCCACTTTCAGGATGCTGCGCCCAAGGTCAAGGTCACTGTGGCTATTTTAGAAAAAACTTTGTCATCACTCTAGCGCCTACATTTCTCAACGGATTTTGAAGTAACTTCACACAAATGTAGGCTTGACAATATCTCGCGCAAGTTTGACTTTCAGGGTGCTGCGCCCAAGGTCAAGGTCACTGTGGCTATTTTTAGAAAAACTTTGTCAGCGCTCTAGCGCCTACATTTCTCAATGGATTTTGAAATAACTTCACACAAATGTAGGGCATAACATTATCTCGAATAAGTTTGACTTTCAGGGTGCTGCGCCCAAGGTCAAGGTCACTGTGGCTATTTTTAGAAAAACTTTGTCAGCGATATAGCGCCTATATTTTTCAATGGATAATGAAATAACTTCAAACAAATGTAGGGCATGACAATATCGCGAGCAAGTTCCACTTTCACGGTGCTGCGCCCGAGGTCAAGGTCACTGTGGCTATTTTAGAAAAACTTTGTTATCGCTCTAGCGCCTACATTTCTCAACGGATTTTGAAATAACTTCACACAAATATAGGGCATGACAATATCTCAAGCAATTTCCACTTTCAGGGTGCTGCGCCCAAGGTCAAGGTCACTGTGGCTATTTTTAGAAAAACTTTGTCATCACTCTAGCGCCTACATTTCTCAACGGATTTTGCAGTAACTTCACACAAATATAGGGCATGACATTATCTCGAGCAAGTTCGACTTTCAGGATGCTGTGCCCAAGGTCAAGGTCACTGTGGCTATATTTAGAAAAACTTTGTCATCGCTGTAGCACCTACATTTCTCAACGGATTTTAAAATAACTTAACACAAATGTAGGCTTGACGATATCTCGAGCAAGTTCGACTTTCAGGGTTCTGCGCCCAAGGTCAAGTAGAATTTTTAGATTTTAGATTTTTAGAAAAACTTTGTCAGCGATCTAGTGCCTATATTTCTCCATGGATTTTGATATAACTTCACACAAATGTAGGGCATGACAATATCTCGAGCAAGTTCGACTTTCAGGGTGCTGCGCTTAAAAGGTCAAGGTCACTGTAGCTATTTTTAGAAAAAACTTTGTCATCGCTCTAGCGCCTACATTTCTCCATGGATTTTAAAATAACTTCACACAAATGTAGGGTATGACAATATCTCGAGCAAGTAGTCTTGTGTGAGGGGATTTGTATCGCCTGCGATGCCTTGTTGTTTATTGGGTGTAATATTCCTTTTATGCAACATTCCGGTGACACTGTTTTTTCATCAAAGAAAATACCCCATCTCACATAGATATTGACACACATGTAACAGGGTCATAAAACCATTATAGAGTGGTACCACTTTTTTGGTTTACTTTACGTATGCCTTTAAGAATAAATTTGCCTTTCAACGTCGTCAGCAATTTTGAAGGCTGTTAGTAGAATCTAGTGAATGTATGACTTTGTATTTTCAGTTTTCAATTTAAACATGAAGCATTATATTTACGAATAGTATACCTTATCGACTGATAGAGTCGTGACTTTGGAGAAACGTGCAGCTTCCATCGTCGATGTTTTGCATGTATTCTATGCTGCAAAAATTACGAATATAATGTTTTCAATTCTCCACTGTAATTAAAGTCGCCCGCGCTTCCTTCAAAATAGGATGGCAACAACTTGTTTTCTAAATGGTAATAACTGTCATCTTGTCAAGGTAACTGTATTATATATTCCAACATGAAATTAGTTTGTGGCTTGAATTAAATACCCAAGGTCATCATGCAATTAGGCTCTAATCTTGCTATCTATTTTACTTCTAAGAAAACATCTTCAATAGTAGTAAATCAAACATCTTGTTACTGACTGTTTCTTTTATTCTTTTATACATTCTTAGCTTCGTGTCCATCTAATTAAGAAGATATTCATGGGCAAGGCAATGTCCGTAGTATTGAATTTCATTTGAAGCCTTGAAAACCAACGAAGCCATGGTGCAACATCGAAGACCGAATGGTCATTGTTTTCCTGGTTCGTGTACAATTATTGAGCCTCGACACGACAAAACCAACAATGTGGTTGTGCGCCCAGCGCAGACTCAAATCAGCCTAGGCATCCTCCCGGTTTGACCAGACTCTTCGGTAAGTGCTCAAAGGGTAGCTAAGGGTCTAGCTACCTCCACGCGGACAGCGAAGACTCTGATCAGACTGGGCGGATGCCCAGGCTGATCTGAGTCCGCGCTGGGCGCACAACCTCATATTTTGGTTTTCTTGTGTCACGGCTCAATTATATACCCTGTAAAGATCTAAATATTGGTATAAAAAAGTTTTGAGTAAATTGTGCATCTTAGTGCATATGTCAGACTGCTCCATATTTGCTGTTTCATATGCATCTTTCAGTCGCATTACTGCATTGTAACTCACTTACTTAAAGGCCCCATGGTTCTATCAGTGATGAATAATGTTATCATGGGGTATCGCTGTAAGCTTCTCACTGCAGTTGCGTCAAATATAGTAAACGACCGTGATTAGCATACTTTAATTGAATATAGATAATATCCTCGAGTTTCATATAGAAGGGTTTTGAAAATTGATTTTGGTCATTTTAGTTGGCAACTAATATGACCTAATTTCGATTCCGTAAACATGAATAAAATGGTAAAAATACAATGTACAGGCGTGGAGACCTATTCACTATGAAACCAGGGAAACCAGAAGAGGACAGTTGTATTTTGTGGAGCGACTTGTAATTTTCGAAAACCTTTTATCTCTACGTTTTGCTTGATGTATGGCTCAATATAGGCATAGCCAGCCACATTTCATCACTAAACGTGTAGGTTGAAACGGTTTTCGTAAAGATTTGTGTTTTGACGCTTTTACCAAAAATAGGACTATGGAGACTTTAAGTCGTCCCGGCTGTTCATATGTTTACCGTACAATTTGTACAGTCTCTTACAAATCAAGAAATGCTTTTCTTTCAAGCATAATGCCACTGGTTGGGAGCGTACAGTACATGTTTTCCGTAGTCCGATCTGTATAGTGGAAAAAGCTTCGTCTGGTGTTTTGACCTTTTGGATGTGTTTGCGTGAAGTGTGCTTTCTTATATTAATATTTCACTGTTTGGAATTAAAACACTTGGTAGGAGTTTTTTTTTATCTATTTATGTTTTCCATTATGGTCGTCTTTAGAGATGGTTAGATGTTGCATTTCTTTGCTTTAAATCTAATTTTTCATCTGCAAATCACTGGTGTTTGTAATATGATAACTTCACCTGTAACCAGAAAATCGACCGATTTAGCGTTTTAATTCGATAAAAATGTCAGTTAATCCCTTTTTAGGATCGTTTAAAAATCTATGAAGTGATTTACTCATGACAAATATCCTTAAAGTACGGAACGAAACCACACGACAAGCAAGACTGAGCAGTCCAAAATTTTCTGACTGTATGGGATGTCTCACTGAGAATTGGTTGTGCGACAAACGATACAGAATAGTGTTGATCCTTGAAAATAATTGTCTTCACGGTGCAGTTTATCCATCAAACTTAGTCAAACCTGATTCGATTACAACCAAGGAAACCCAGTTGTTTCATGTAAAGTTAATTGTAAAATTTGAAGAAATGGTACCAGTGTATCTTTTGAAATCGAAAGACTGATAACCGACAATCGATTAGTGATTTTCCCAAGTTAGATTTGAAAATGAAACACATCATAACAATGTACAGAAAACCAAGGTGACATGTCGAAAAGACTTGTAGCGATGCTTTTTTTTATCTTTTTTTTGTAGTAGTTGTTGTTGCTTTATTTTTAGGTATGTTACTACTGTGTATATACTGGATAAAAAAAACTTGGGAGTTTAAATTCAAACTTTTGGCCAACCTAGCAAATATATAATGTAAATATGGATCATTAAGGGTTGGGCAGACGTCTGATTACAAAACTGATTACATAATATTTCTTTTGAACATCTGCAAAGGCATAAATAATCTGTTCGTTTAAGCCAGAAACACTGTGACTCAACAGTTAATATCTAATAGATAGTTTATTTATTCAGAAAGAATAATACAATGTCAGTTTGCAACTTAGAATTAGCTCTAATTGAAAACAGTTTTCGAGTAAATAGTACCAGCAACATAACACTTACGTCATAATATTTGGATCTAACATTAATTTTGCTCCGGAAACTTAGTCGGGAGCATTGGTACACATTTTTATAATTTACCTTAGACTGGATTTTAATGTAACTAGCCATCTTCCTATTTTGCCTACTCTGATATTTATGTACGTGCAATTGGCGAACAGTAAGCATTAGAAAGAAGTATTAACATAAAGCAAATAATAATTGGCAACGAAGCGCTCGGTCAGTCGCTATATCTACGAAACATGTCTGTTTTTGCCCCCTCCTTATGTGCATTTTTATTTTGTAAACTAAGACTTCTATGATAACATACAGATAAATACTCGTTAAACGAATCCAAAAATAAAGCATTCACCTTGATATTTGAAACTACATTCTTATATCCGAAGTTTTATCATTGTTGTAATTTAATAAATTTGTTTTGGTCTAAATATAAAGACTAAACCTGTTTTCGCTTTTTTATTTTTACTTCTGCAGAGAAAGAAATAACGCCAAAAGAACACTTAGCGAAAAGGTGATTGACAGATCTCTGCAGTCAACTGGGCATCCTTCTCAGAGCTACACAGAGGTCCTGGGTTCGATACCCGGTCTGGCAACATAAAATACTTTCGTTTTTCCTTCTGCTGATTCACGAAGGGCAGTTGTCAGTTACTGGCGAAAATATGTGCACTTAGTTCTGGTTAACCGCTAAGAATGTCTAAGCCTGCCCAGGAATAGTGTGGTTAGGTTAACTGACCGTCCCGACATGACCGGACATAAAGCATCAAGTCAATCAATCAATCTCCGAGCTACACATACTGATTCAGGCCGTGCGATACAGCTGTCACGAATATCAGGAAAGAGACTCTTACATGTTCATATGTGTATGTATTAACTTGTGAGCGCAGGCGTTCTTTATTAAATTTCATCAACCCACATGGCCCGAGAAGGACGAAAGGCAAGGGCGTCAGGAAGGAGATTGAAGGTTTTCCGGGGTTTTTTTTTCATAAATATTTAAATATACCAAAATACACCACTTTTTAAGTGTAACAATTGTAATAAACAGTACTACGTATAATAATTGCGTTGAATTATATTTTCATTTTACGGATTAACAACTGATTTTCCAGTAGTCAACATGTGATGAAGCCAGTGGGCGGAGCCAAAATTCCATGAAGTGCTAACTTGCAGCGCTTTTTCTAGAGTTTTAGCGACGACCAATGGCATTCTGACATGATGAACAAGGAAAAAAGTCAAATTTAAAATCTTGTATTCACTCTTTATTTTTAGAGTTCTTCTGTGCCGTTTTAGTGGTAATTTAGCGTAGAATATGCAAAATGTGGATCGAAGAAAGTTAGTAAAGACGTGTTTGACCATTACGTTAAACGGGCGTCGCCATGACGTTGCATCAATCGAACGTTACGTGGAAGACGATCGTTTACCTAAGACGTCCGTCGCTTGACGACAACATCACACGCCGGATCAGTTCCCACTAATCGGTGAATGAGGCTTGTTGCTCTAATGGGTTTACCGAAGGGAAAGTCAGTAGTAAGTGTAATAATATCTTCTCTTTAATACCCTAAGGCAAATATCAAGAGTCTATCTTCGGGACAAATTCTGTTAGCTTTATTATAATATCATATTTATATAGAATCTGTAACTGAGACAGAGTGTGGGTTGATTTTACTGGAAATCATCTCGGCATTAACCTATATTTGAGCCTCGACACGACAAAACCAACAATGTGGTTGTGCGCCCAGCGCAGACTCGGATCAGCCTGGGCATCCGCCCAGTCTGATCAGAGCCTTCGCTGTCCGCATGGCGGTAGCTTAGTCCCTTAGCTACCCTTTGAGCACTTAACGAAGAGTCTTATTAAACTTGGAGGATGCCCAAGCTGATCTAAGTCTGCGCTGGGTGCACAACCACATTGTTGGTTTTCTCGTGTCGCGGCTCATTTTGTCTCGACAACGTGTTTTGAATAATGATTTAGGATCGTTTCGCAATTACGTCTGAAACCCTATCTTTTTAAAGTAATGCATATATTCCCAGAGGTTAGATTTCTGAATTATAGAAGAGTTTTTGCGTGTGTAATACAATTAAGTTTCGACGATAAAATAAATAAAGCTTAATTAATACATTTCAAAACTAGATTTGCGTTAAAGCTTCCTTTAAGCGTTAGAATTGTATTATTTTTTACAACAAAATCCGTTTTAAATTATACTTAAACAACCTCCCCGAAATAACGGTATCATCCGGGTCTGCAGTTTCTGTGAAATCAATTGCGAAAACTTGCTGCACAGGAGTTCTTTAATAAGTGGGTCCCGAGCCACCCGTATCCAAATATGGTTGGTAATGTATTACTCGAAATACATTGTGTTTTCACCAACGCCTAAAATTCAGACTTTCGGTTATCCCACTATCCCTATAATTCCTTTCAATATTCTTCAATGTAGCCCACATTACTTTACTATTTCCTGCTGTATCCCGATAGCCTTAAATACCCTTCCAGAGCCAATAATTAACCGTAACCGTGAAATTATACGGTTCTGGATAAAATATCATAGGCAGAAAATGTTGTTTTTTTTTTTGTTGTTGTCCTTGTTTCCTTTTTAATTCTTCATTCCGACACAACAGTTTCTGCGCAAAATGTAAAATGCAGAAACTGCAAATACGCCAAAATCGATGTAGAAATGAGCCATATCATGTGATTTCAAACAATGTGGCATTGGTGACAAGCAAAGGCTCTGATCAGACTAACCTGGACATTTCGTTAGCGATAGGGTTCTTACACGCGACACAACGCATTGTCATGATGTTTATTTTTTCTCAAATAATTTTAGATCCAATTATGTAGGACAAAGCTATTGGCCGGACACAATTCTGATAACACAAACAAACACACAGAAACACACGCACACACAGACAGTGTAAACACAATATGTCCTACTGCCATTTCATGGCAGGGCATAATTAACTTTTTAAGCACCAAAAGCAGACAACAAAATTTAAGTCTGCAACCATTTAAAAAATGCCTTGTCCAAGACATTACATTATTGAAAATTCAAACAGGGTAAATTTAGATGAGCCGCCTCATCATGATCTACGCTGTTTGCAAATTTTGCTAATTTCGTCACTGGGGCTTAAAGAGTTAAAAAAAACTAAACAAGTATACCAATAGAGACCACGTCCCAACCACACAGTACATATGTGCCGTGTCCTTACATGTATGAATTAAAGATCTCTTAATCCGATACGGAAGACGGTACATGTCGTCTACACTATAATGGAAAAACTACAGTCCAGGCTCGCAATTCAATTAATATTACCATAGAGACATTCACTTGAAAGAAAACATGCTTTGATTTAGGGATAAATTGCATCTTATTACTCTGATTTACATATGTGTCGCCTATTTTGTGAGTACTCCAAATCCACTAAAAGACATATTTAATGCTCATAAGCTAAACCAGAAATGCAAACGAAGAAAATATGTCAGGGCTATTAGATTAACTAAGATTGAGAAAACAGTATCAAAGAATACTACTGTGACAGTCTTAGACAATGCTTCGGAGCGCCTGACCAAGTGGATTGAGAGTTAGTCTTTCATACAGGGGCCGTGGGTTCGAATCCAAACAGGACTAATTTCTTCAGTCCAGCAGAACACATGTTTTGTTTGATTTAGATGAATGTATAGATGGAGTTTCATGAAAACATCTTTAAAAACCAGGGCGTTATAGTTTAAACCTACTAGAGCAATTAAAATTTTCATCATAATTTGTAAAGGACAGACAATTCTGAAATAGTTAGGCTAGAATATCATCTTTATTAATGAACGCCACCCATTTTTGAGTAATGCGTGCATATCTGTGAATTTTCCAAGAAATTCCTTCTAAAGGTAATAAGACACATACAAAAAAGTAACAGGTCTTATACGTGATTTGTTGTTTCCGATGATGTTTCATTGATGGGTTAGGAAACCTTCATGCGGACCAAACAGCTAACTAAATGTTTCGAACCACTGCAGAAGCAGCGGGCGAGGCTTGGTACCAGTAAATCATGTTTAAGACCCCCAGTAATGTATTACATGTACTGATCATTCCAAGGCGGTACTTCTGTTGTGGTTCTTCACTGTTGCTCTTGAGAATATTTGTCTGGTCCGCTAGCTATCTGGCCAACTGTATAGCAGCCCACTTTGCTTCCCGTCGTGCTTTGAAGTAAAACATAAGTATAGATAGATTTTATATGTTTATTGTATTACATGTATTTGTTCTTATTGTCCACATTGTTGCATTCATTGGTCTGTTCTGTGAATTGAAATTGTTGTGGTTTGGTTGAATCATTGCGGAGAACAGGGGCAATGTTTGGTTCCAGTAAAACATGATTAAGCCCCCGAGCAATTTATGTCTGATCGTTCCATGGCGGTACCTCCCTCTGCTGTGGTTCTTCACTGTTGTTCTTGTGAAAAGTTGTCAGGTCCGCTAGCAATCTCGCCACCTGTATAGCAGCCCACTTTGCTTCCCGTCGTGCTTTGTTGTAAAAAATAAGTGTAAATATATATTAAATGTTAATTGTATTATTTTTTTCTTTTTGTCCACATTGTTGCATTCATTGGTCTGTTCAGTGAACTGCAATTGTTGTGGTTTGGTTGAACCATTGCAGAGGCTCAGGGCGAGGTTTTGATCCAGTTAAACACGTTAAAGCCCCCCCCCCCCCCCACACACACACACCAGTAATCTTTTGCTGACCGTTCCAAGGCGGTACTTCTGATGTGGTTCCTTGATGTTACATTGTGCTATGTCCGCTTGTCTATGGTCTTTGGCGGTTTGGTAACCTGTTTTCTACCCAATTTGCCTTTTGTTTTGTCTTGTTTTGTAAGTTAAAACTAAAATAGATGAAAATAGATATTGATGTTGTTTTTGATTAGGGAAGCTGAATGACCACCTGTTCGGAAAGAGCTGCTCATTGGGTTAACCGTGCGTGTCTTTCGTGAACTTGTGTCAATTTTTCCGTGTGTGTGTGTGTGTTTCCTTCCCTAATGGTTTTGAGAACGGGATGTGGGATTTGATTGTATCAATTCCTGATGAATGCCTATCGTTTTATTTTATGCATACATAACATTTATTTTATATTTACCTACCATTGTTCCCCGCTCGGGGCAATTTAAACAGCAGACCAATAAATCAGTTTTATCAAAACGGAGATACAGGCCAATTTGTTTCACAAATTGTTTGATATTTTTAATGTCAGTTCTTTGTGCTAGCTAACAGATAGGTGTACGAATAGTTTCTTCATAATATCATAGAAATGGATGTGCACTGATCTCTGATCTTTCTGCTAGCTGCCAAATAAGTCTACGAATATTTCTACATACTGTCATATTAATGGATGTGTACTGATAACTGATATTTCAGAACTGTGTTTGATTGTAAAGCACCAAGAGCTTTTGTGTTGTTACATTTAAATATTCCAAGTGTATATCAGCTTAAGCAATAATAATTGTATATATTCTGAAGTGCTATGGCAACATATGCGAATGAATTATTGTCAAATGTGCATCAATACTTTTTCCAAATCACGCAAGCTACATAGGCGTATCAATAGTCTGAGCAATATGTGAACTTACTACATGTATGACAATAGGATTAACTAGGGAAAAAAGCTACATAAAAATCCAGATTTAACTTGAACGAGAGAATCATAAAGATGATAAAACGTTACAGCCGAAAAATAAATTAAGTTGCATGTCATTGTATAGTAATTAGAAACAAGGTAGTCATGAATCTTTTATTACCCTCGTCAACCAATTCAAAAATTAGGTATAGAGGTAATTGACTGCTTGAATTTTTCTGGCTTGTAAACCATTTTAAACATGTTAAATGTTTTGATTTCTATAACGAGTAATTTCTTGTGAGAAATTTATTATTATTATTATCAGTTCCACACAAGCTTTTCTGCTATATGTAATAAAAGGTATTAACGTAAGCATGGAGCTATTTCTATCTATAATAGGTACTGAAATCTAAAAACGAAATTCAGATGAATTTTATATGCTTGATAATCATCTACAGTTACCATGGTTACTGTAAATCACATCAGAGTGTAGGTTGGTTGATTGTTTTGGTACAACGGCTCTCTGAGGCAGTATTTCAGTCTATATCAAGCCGTCTTCCAGAGAGGGAGACAGAAAAGACGATAGAATTGAGATTAAAAAGACCCAAACGAAGTAAACACATAAGCAATGATCAGGAATTAATACAATCAAATCCCACACCCCGCTTTCAAAATCAACAGGGAAAGAAGCACACACACACGGAAAAATTGACACAAGTTCACGAAAGACACGCAAACCGAATGAGCAGCTCTTTCCCAAACAGGTGGTCATTCAGCTACCCTAATCAAAGACAGCATCAACGTCTACTTTATCTATTTTATTTTTAGCTTACATGTACAAAAAGGCAGATTGGGTAGCAAAACAGGTTACCAAACCGCCAAAGTACAAAGACAAGCGGACATAGCACAATGCAACATCAAGGAACCACAACAGAAGTACCGCCTCTGAACGGCCAGAGGCTTAAACATGTTTTACCAAACCTCGCCCTATGCTTCTGCAGTAGTTCGAAACATTTAGTTAGCTGTTTGGTCCGCCTAAAGGTTTCCTAGCCCATCAATGAAACATCATCGGACACAAACAAATCACGTATAAGACCCATGATGAATCAGAGATGAGGCCTCGACAGAAATAACGTAATGCAACACCAGAAGACCCCATCCCGCACAACCGGCTCCGCCCTACAGTTATCAAAAATTAGTAGGACGACACGACACTGAAAGTTACACAGTACCATCGCTCGACCCGAAATCCCGAATTTTCATTATACATGTAACTATTAAGTTAAAGTTAACGGGCACACTTCCAAGGGGATCAATTTTTATTATTGCCTCAGTTCTCAAAGGGTGTCAACTCTAGAAGCAAGCGTTTCTTTCCTTTAAGATTATACCCCATTTTGAAGGCTTAATCGTCCAGGGGCCGTATTTATAAAACGTCTTAAGTGGTTGCTATGCTGTTGCTAAGGTTGAATTTCTATGAAAGAGATTCCCTACAACTATGAAATTTGCTCTGGAGGAACAGTCTGGAAAAGATTGTTCCTCCAGAGCAATTTTCATAGTTGTAGGGAATCTCCTTCATAGAAATTTAGCCTTAGCAACAGCATAGCAACGACTTAAGTGGGTTTATAAATACGACCCCAGGAAAGCAATCAGACAGTAACAAGTTGTGTGCACCTTCATAAAATGGTGGAAAAACATGGAGATATACGGACACTCCTGTAGCATAAATGAAACAGTGCAAGTCTATAACCTCCACGGAAGATCTCTCTGTTCTGAAAATTCCCTACTCAAAAATACTCTCTGTGACCTCCGTCATAAGGGGTCCAAATGTATTTATACTTTACAAAGCCAACGTTAAACACGACACCCAGGAAGATGTTGCCGCAGTAGGTAATTGGGTAGGTTGATTGGTTGGTGGAAGGGATTCACTTAACAGGGTAGCAAATACTCTTATGTTAAAGTTGTCTCCCTTGTTTGTAAAAACAGGGGGCAATAACCGAATGGTTCTTCCCCTTTATTTATTCTGCTAAATGTGCTACATGTAAGTATAAATACTATGAAATTTTCCTGGGAAATCCATGTTCGTACTATTGACGACAAAAACGAAGCTGCCTAAACTGATTTGAACTTTTTATCACGTGAACTCGTGATTGACTGACCTTAGGTTTAACGTCCCATCAACACGTACGTAACCTCCGTTCAAAGTCTCATCCAAAAGGCCGGAGTAGTGGTTCATCGAACTTGCGATCCCTGGATTGGTAGCCTAGAGGTTAAACCATCAGACCCCGTCGCTCCTATTCATCGCGATGCCTCTCATATATTTCTAAGACAGCGATAGCATCAGGGTGCAATCTGCGGTGATGTTAATTTTCAAGCTTTTATCATATGACGTCGCATCTGAGAGTGTAATAAAGGCATGCATTAAAAACGATAAACCACTAGTGGATTAAATATGCAAATTACGTCGTAACGTTATGCGTTGACGTCCATAAAACGCCGCGTTTTCTAATGGCGAAATCGTAACGTTTTAATGCAAAGTCTGCTAATAAAATGCGATTTTAGTGTCATATTATAAATAGAATCTTGCATTTGTGCTCCTGTATTATTGAATTTATTAAACTAGTTGGTGAAAACGATAAGATGCTCGGCAGAGCCTCGCATCTTATCTTTTTCTCCAACTCGTTTAATAAATTCAATAATACATGAGCACTTATGTAAGATCCTCTATTTACATACTGTCAAGTTTCACTTGCAATCTGAAAAAGAAGTAAACGTGAAGCATGCAGAAGAATGCATAAATAAATAAAACTTGAATTATATTGCAGATCGCTTAATTTCTCACAGGTGCCATTTACACAATGTGCATTTAGTGGTTCGAAGGAGGACTCTACACTTGCAGATTATTCTCCAGAAATTGGAAAATGAATTTGTTTGTTTATCGCCTAAAATCTAGTAATATCTAGTTGATGTTCTAGATGAAGAGTTATTTCAATAAAGACTAAGGCAATAATGTTACAAACCAAGAACACCTTTATCACTTCGTATCCATCGTAAAAAGTAAAACATGAATCCTACATTGGTGGTTGTCTTCTGAGGATCCGCGGACATCTTGTCACTTTGATGTTCCAAGTGTCTGAATTACTATACTAAACTGCCACGAGTGCTGTCTTGGGAAAGATGTTGAGCCACTAAGTATGACTTTGTTAAGATGGGTAATTGTCATTTTCGTGCTTGCCTCTTTCTCTGCACTGATGGATATTGGTCGATTTTTTAAAGAAGGAAACAAGCTGCCGTAGGGACAAATTCTTTCCTTAAAGAGTAGACCATTTGGAAGGGCTTTGTCTTTCATGGAAGCAAATAGGGGGCATTAAAGCTATTTCCTTTGTAAGTGTGGTTATAGTATAGGAAAATATATGTTACTGATGTATTGGACTCACGACGGTTGCAAGGAGCTTTCTGAACCGACCAAATATACTATGCGTTTATGTATGATTATTCAAAGCAGAGATATTTAACTGCCTTGGCCCCACTAAGGTCAATGGTGCACTTCGAAATGTTTTTTTTCTGAAAGAAGAAGAGAGAAGTGTGCCAAACTACAAATACTTGTAACGGGAAACCACTTAAATTACATTTAATGCTCGTAAAGAGCCTCATTTCTGTGTCAAGCTATCTGGTTTTCCGTTAAAACAGTTTTCCATTGAGAGTTGGAATACGTTTCAGACGCACAGGATATCCAGAAGTACTCTGAAATAGATACAAATTACATTTAAACCAATATTTTACAGATTTACTTGCATTTTATCTATTTTCTCAGGCGTCCATTTGCAAGTAGATTGATTTCAGTGACAACACAAATTGTGTAAATCTGTCACAAGTTTCTACGAGAACTAATGAACTTTTGCTTAAAGATAAGAGTTGTATTTCTGTTACCAGCTCCCAAGACCTGCCCATCCCCCTTTTTTCAGCTGTGGTGGCTTAGCGACACTGATAAAGTTGAATACAGAAAGGCTTCTGTCGCACTGAATTTGGTATAGGTACATGTACACATACGAGTCCTTTAAACACGGGGCCATACATTAGACTTTCATCATAACATTTCTAAGTTTGAATATAAAACTTTAAAACTTCAATGTCATGGATCTAAGTGGGGAAAAACTACAAACGATGGATGACTTGCGATGACAGTTTATCAGTCCTATCAGGATGATGGGTTGGGGGGGGGGGGGGGGTGATAATGAAAGGCAATGAATGGATTCCCGCATCCGGTGGAAATCGATGGACCGCTAGGCAAACCCACTGAGATATTGAGGCTCCTAACTACAAAGGAATGCATGTATAAGGTAAATGAGTTGCCAAGGTATATTTATATTAAGTTTGTACCTATAATACTTTGCCGTTTGTATAGATCCCAAGCGTTATAAAGGACAGTTCTGTAAGGCATGGGGCATGATGCCAGAAAAACATGTAAATTTAGAGAATTCTTATCGCAGATTGGTTCAGAAGATGTCTTCAGAATTTACGGCAACACGGTGACCTAATACAAGTGTCATTTTAATTATCAAGATCATTCATTTGTGATTTCAATTATCCGCCTAACAGACTAAAACTTCCTAAATTTCCTCCGTATTAACATCAACAGATGGACTTTCATTCAACCGAACAACTAATCTCCGCACAGATTAAAGTTTTTTTCAAGCAAAGCTAGAAAAGAAGTTTGTTTACAGACGAATATTTTGTGTTCTGGTACAGCTGAACTTATTTGGAATGCAGACCTTCATTTCGTGGAAAAGTCCCAGTAGTCACGATTAATATATCCTACATTACCTTAGAAACTTTCGACACAATGATAACATTTTTTCTGCAGTTCATACACAGGGAAACAACCGTATGACCTCCGTCTACTTACCTATGCACGGTAGCTCTTTAAAAGTGGCGTCTGCCTGTTGGGATGTCTTTGTCAATCTTTAAATCGGTAGCTCTTTAAAAGTGGCGTCTGCCTGTTGGGATGTCTTTGTCAATCTTTAAATCGGTAGCTCTTTAAAAGTGGCGTCTGCCTGTTGGGATGTCTTTGTCAATCTTTAAATCGGTAGCTCTTTAAAAGTGGCGTCTGCCTGTTGGGATGTCTTTGTCAATCTTTAAATCGATAGCTCTTTAAAAGTGGCGTCTACCTATAGGGATGTCTTTGTCAATCTTTCCCTTTGATGTTGGGGATAGAGTTTGGGATCTGATTCAGTCAGTTCCTGAAGTGTAGTTACTCTTTAAATTTATTCCTTACGGAGCAAATTATTTTTCTTAACGAAGATGGAATGCAAAACTGAAGCTGTCAGAGTTACTTTCCCCTGACCTTAATGTTTGAGAAACAAAACAACGAAAATGCTTGTTGCTGGAAGTTTAAATTTCATGCTGACAAATATGGTCAGCAAGGGCATACAGAGTTTTTTTTTCTGTTGACTGACTTCGTCGGGCTGTGCAACGTACTTTCCAAGTCAGTCACCCCACAAATGAAGAAAAGGTTCAAAACAAATGACAGAGAAACAATTCCTTCGACTGTATGTAGATGGTTTTTCTACTTTAAACTAAATATCTGCAGTCTAAGCTGGCTGATATCTACAGTCTAAGCCGGCTGTACCACTCGAACAGTGTCTTAATCAGCTGCATTTTTCTTGTAAGGTAATACGTAATCATGTAATTATTGTCTCATTGATTGAAAGATAAGATTGTTTTATTGGTACAGGAGATTGCTTTTAAGAGTAGACTATTTAATTGATCAGTCTCATATCTCTGTGTTTGCAAGTAGGATTACAACATCATAGATCTTAAACAGGTCTAGGAAAATGTTAAATCTAAAGACAGTCTTTAAATACAGACTGTCTTTAAGAAGACTGGAAAATGTCATTATTTGACTGCTTTTAAAAGTGTTGTTTAAAAGAAAACAATAATGCAATCACGAAAAATGCATGTTCATAAATGTATTTGTGTCATTTGGGTATCTGCAACATATTGACCTCCGTTATAGATACTCAACTGTCCATCAAGTTTGCGGATTCGTGAAGGAGGTGAAAGGCAATGTTCATGTGTTTGTGTGTGTGTGTGTTTCATGAAGATAATTTACAAGAAATGGACTTAAACGGTATGGTCAATGTAATTTTGATTTAAAAATTTTACGTCAGCAGAGCGTAAAATATATGTCAAGGGTAAAAATAAGTGCAACAGTCCTCAAGAACATTCTCTGAGAAACTTTATGCCAGTTTTGATGATTGTAGGTAACATAGTTCGCGAATGGACTTAAACAGTAGGGTCAATGTAATTTTGATGTAAACTTTTATAAAGTCAGCATAGTGTAAAATATAGGTCAAGAGTAAAGCTAAATGCAACAGCCTTTGATAACATTCTATGAAGAAAGTTTATGCCAGGTTTGATTATTGTAGGTATCATGCTTTGCGAGAAACTGACTTAAACACTAGGCTCGAGGTAATTGTTGACGGACGGACTGACTGACGGACGGATGGAAAAGTGAACTCCTATATCGCACCTTGCTAAAGCGTGCGACAAAAATGTATTTGCATTGTATTGCATTGCACTGTATTACACATCTTTACATACTGTCATACCATTACTTTCCTCCGATATATACAGTTGCAACCAGTGCGACAATAAAGACAATACATTTGGTAAAGTTAGTTGAACTTGACAGACCTGATAAATAGCAAAAATCTATGCTGATTGCAAAACCAGCACTAATTAAGTTAGAGTAAGGTGTCTTGCATAATCTTAATGTTTGTTTCCGTTTTTTGTCGAAAGGAACAAGACAATGGAAGATGTCTGTATGATAAGTAGGCTTTCACCAGAAAAAAATAACTCATGCGAACTTCGCAGGAATTAAATATTTAACTTCCAGACCAGAACATGCAGGCCGTTTCGGACAAACGTATTTCGCCAGGTTTTTATGCAATTTTATAGTTTGTGTATGCGTGTGCATTGGCGACTCATTTCCACATTTTCTATTCGAATATGCCCTACATGACATACATGTAGCTTAAGAAAATAAGAGGTACATGTAAATAGGTGAAAAGGTAATTTAGGGAAAAGGGATAATTGTTAATATGTCTGCATTGAAACTTATGTTGTGGCCTCGAGACGAGACGGTTCTAATGAGGGGTCACAACATATGTTTTCATTCAGAAATAACAAAACAAGGACATGTCCTCAAAACACCATATTATCTGGAGCCCTGAATAAGATTCCTTAAGTGCTAAAAGTCTTAGAAACGCCTACAGATACAGATTACATGATGTTGCACTTGTTAATTATTGGTTTTAAAGGTAGAGGCATCTGATCTGATTTGGACGATAATTATATCCTATAAAAGGAATGGCATCATTGTTTCAATCTGCAAACAGCTATTCAATTAAAAGTTGCAAAGGGAATCAATCCACATTCAATTAAAGCGCCAATGACGTCAGGCATAGCAGTTTCTTTGCAATCCTTGTAGCGTAATGGATAACACTCCGGACTACCAATCGAGGGGTCGCAAGTTCGATCCCCCGCTTCTCCGGTCTTTCGGATGAAACTCTAAACCGAGGTCCCGTCTCCATATGACCTCGTTGTTGGTGGGACGTTAAACCCGAGTCCACTCACTCACTCACGCAATCCTTGTCATTCTATATGAAAATTACACTAAAAAATCCCGAAAAAGTTTATGGCGGAATCCTGGCAGCTGGTTTCCTTCTGAGTACCGTAATATTTACGGCCAGAACCGTAATTTTCATAATACAGGAGAGTGCCAGGATCAAAAATGTACGTTTCTCATATTTCTTTAGTATCAACGCAACTCGAAAACATTTGATATAGACCCGCGCAACAGGTTACGTTGAAGAACATTCAGAGGAAATTGTCCGAGAGACTCCCTTATAAGGTTGCTGACTGTAGTCGTTTTTAATTGCATAGCTTCAGGGATTATAATTTTGTGGTGCACTGATATCAAATTATGAATGTGTATTTTTTAGCAGTTCTAAATATTTTCGTTTGTTGATGCCGCATCAATATGGATCTTTAATGTAAATTTAAGTATGTCTATGTCTTTTTTTAACTACATCGTTCGTCTTTCTGGAATTAACAACTTACAGTAATGTTCATTTTCGCCAATATACTCGTATGTCGAGACTTATTTTACGGCCTGACCGTAATGAATACGACAAGAAACAGTAAAATAACTTACGGTGCTAAAATCATTGATATTTCAACAGAGTTACCGTAAATTTACGGTAATTTGTTACAGTGTATAAAACGAGCTTTGGCATGATCTTCTGACAGAATCTTTTCCGAGTAAGACAAGTTTACACTATCAAAGCTTATTATATCAAACTTTGACCAAGTCAATTTGCTTGGGAAACTTAGATAGTCTTAACATCACATCCTTTTGATGGACTAGAACAATGATTGATCTGGGAATGGCTGTTCACATGGCTGCCGCTGGTGTTGTCTTTGGTGATGACTAATTTTGTGTTGTCTCTTTCCCACATGGTGTCTTGGGTTGGATCTGGGATTGAATTGTGTCATTTTCTCAGAACTTTCCTCCTTACTTTTCCATGCAGCAGCCCCTTGAAAAGGCCTATCTTTGTAGTCCTAAACCTTCTTCTGAAAATCATATTGCATAGTCATCGATTGCATCACTTTCCTCGAATTTGTGTTTGAGAATTTCCCACATGATTGAAGATTAAAAATCCCATTAAAATGTTTGAAACACTTTGAGAGAGTAAACTAAACAGTACTTTGACCAAATTTTGTCAGACTTAGCCCAGGTAAAGTTACTTTGGGGAGAAATCTTGATGGCGTAAAGAGGCATTTACACATGTTAGCCAGGACTAGTTCTTCAGTGCAAGATGTAAGAAAGTCACATTATTAAATCTTACTTTCCCCTCTGATACCTTTATACCTGGCTCCAGTATCTTGAGGTCACTAAGCTGTTTTAGTTTAGAGTCAGAGGAAAGAGATAGTAAATATGGCCAAGAAAATTTCTAACGTCGTCAACTGACATCAGTCTACAAAAACGTTTGCCATGTCATCTGGCAATTGTATAATTGCAATGTTCATGAAATCTCTGATACGGCTTGAGTAATCATCACCCTATGATAGCCAAATGAACTCGATTTCTGCCAAGATGTTTCTTACAAATCCCGAAAGAACAACCAAAAGCAGGCAGTGCCAAATATTATTCTCGGCTTTTTAGAAAATTTTGCCTCAAGTCGTATGCGAGTCGCAAAGCTCAGACATGCCTATGTATGCAATCTGATAAAAGCATGACTAATTGCCAATAAAATGACTTGACCGAGAAGACTTTGAATAATGAACTGTGCATGCTCGTACCAGACTGCGCATATGCACAGGCTGGTCCGAGCATGCACAGTTCACAGTTCATATGTGGTTTCTCTTGACATGGCGCTTACCGGACTTATCCTTACTATTGAGATACATAAGAAAAAACATTTCCCATACATTTGTTATCTTGAAGTTTGTATGTACAAAGTTGCTGGTGGATACGGGCCAGAAGAGCAGGCCCTAATCGGGTTGCTTTTCGAGGAGCCGGGTTTTGGTCTACATCTTTGCAAAGGTACGTGCGTCCCAATTTTTAGTGTCATTATGTCATGTTCCTGATTTTTTAGTTTCTTGTAACATTAATCATTCACAATGACAGGCAAGGGATTATTCTTGTCGCTGTTGTAAAAGATAAGAGTTTCTCCCACTATGGATAGTGTCGCTTTTCAATCATTTTGTATCAGAGAGCCGGGCCGGTTAGCGCAATCGGTAGGGCACCTGACTCGTAAGTCAGAGGTCCTGGGTTCGAATCCCGGTCTGGCCACATACTTTCGTTTCTCCTTCCGCTGATTCAAGAAGGGCAGTTGTCAGTTACTGGCGAAAGTATGTGCACTTACATGTAGTACTGGTTAACCGCTTAGGAGGTCTAAGCCTGCCCAGGAATAGTGTGGATAGGTTAACTGACCGTCCCGACATGACCTTAGTTGTTTACCGTGGACGTTAAGCATCAAATCAACCAACCAACCAAGCATCAGAGAGTTTTAGCTCACCTGATATCACAGTCATACCAGGATGATGGAAGGATGGTCATGACAGGCTATGTCGAACCCGGACCAATACATGTAGCTCAGCAGGCAAGAGCTTAACTCAGGGAGCAATAAAAGTCCATAAGGGCAGAGTTACATATGTAAGTCCCGTTGATTGCCAAAAGAGCCCACATTTGACATTGCGAGTAGTCTAAATTTCTTTTTACCCCAAATAAACGTTAGAAGCTTCGTAAGCTAATTAGGTTAAGCGCTGTTATGCTAACACGCTTCGCTTTAACAACCCACTGGTATCAAAACCCTACTGAAATGAATGAAATACTGCTGAAAAGAACGCAAGATCGCAAATCATCCCTCCATCCTTCCCCTACCACACAGAGTTGGCACAGCTCGTACTTTATCTTATATTGGGAATTATAAGCTATGAAGAGAAGCTCAGTTCAGGAATACAGTGCTATCGTGGTCCCCACGTTCAGTTTCTAAACTAGGAAGACTGTTGGTCTGCTTATGGTCGGTTTATGTTTGAAATCTTTCTTGGGGGCAGTTTACTAGTGTCTGTTTCGTATCTTACAAAACAGATACACGCTGTCAACTTGCACTAAACTAGCTCTGAGAGCTGATGTTTTCAATTGTAAGGCTTCATAACTCTTTTTGACCAACCTTAATGAGAATTATTCATTTAGCCAACATATAATACCATTCAACAATGGCTTCATTTATGTCTCGTGGGGCAAACGAGGAACCTTCATTGCACTGTCAGAAATAGCGTGATGTCTTTGACGAATTTAGCAGTGACACAAGAAAAAAGGTAGCTTAAGGTATATGAGAATAGCAAAACCAACAAAGTGGGATGGCATCCGCCCAGTCTGTTCTGAGTCTTCGCTGTTCGCTCAAAGGGTTGGTAAAGGTCCAAGATACCTCAAGGTCGACAGCGAAGACTCTGATAAGACTCGGCGATTGCCCAGACTGATCTTAGTCTTCGCTGGGCGCACATGCCAATTACTTTAGGTTTTTTCGTGTCGCGGCTTCATTTTTATTATGACAACAAAGGAAACAAGTATTTATGTTTCTTTTAGGAAATTAGTTATATTTTAAAACAATTAAAATGAACAACAAAACAAAACAACCAACAAGAAAAAAATGTCATTTGCAACTGTTATGATCTTAAATTATATATGTCGTGGTTTGTTTTTGTCATGAATAGTCATAAATTTACAGACTGTCTTTAAATTTACAGACATTATATTTTTTTTAATTTACAGATTTGATCACATGCATTGTGGAAAACTGTGCTTAACATTGAAAACGCATTTCGATATCGGCAATATTGAATGTAATTTGAGTGAAATAACATGAAAAGCATGAATGTAGACGATGATCATGTTGCTCCTGCTAACAACACATCTTCAAAGTTAAGGCGTTTCTTGAAACATAGCATTCTATGCCATTTATGTCAAAAAATGAATTGGATAGAGCAAATTATTATTCTATTGCTAAATCAAGACTGCCAATCGTGTAAAGCATCGCCATTTTGACCTCAGACATAGAAATGTGCCTACGGCATATTGGGTATCACGAACCATTGGACGAATTGCCTTTGGTACGAAACGCCCCAAACCGCTCATTATACATTTTGACCTTACACTGACTGTGTTAAATATTTTAAGAAAACAGAAATTTTACCTTGTCTAAAACATTCTCAAACCCTTTCACCTCAGCCGTACAGTGTTTAACTATCTGTCGAAGAGTATTCAGTCCATTTTTAGCTGCCATCTTCAACTTCTGCCCTCAAAATCAGTCCAAACCCTCTAAACTCCACGCTGACATTGAGGTGACAGCTTCGACAGCCAGCACGAATGAGTAGTCCAAGGGAGGCCACTACAAACGTTGCAATTATGAGTGAAGTAGGCTAAGCGAGGTAAATCGTGAAAATTATTTAGAAATCAATTGCGCGATTTGCTTCCCTTGCATTATTCTTATACGGACAAAGAGGCAGATCCGGACCAGACTGTTCATTTGAGCAGTTTGATCAGAGTCTACATGTTTTTTTTCATTGTTTCACATTTCGCCTACAATCTTTGACACACCGCCGTGCAGTAAACTCAACGTGTTCCATACTTAAAGTAATCTGCATTAGAATTATTAATGTGAATCGGTACAGTACCGTGCGTTTTCCTCTTAAATTTGCAAAGGTAAGTATGTAACACATTAATGCCTAGCGTCCTATAAACAGGACATATGCAAACAGTGCAGACCCAGATCAGACGCGCAAACGCGGCGTCTGATCAGGGTCAGCACTATTTGCATAAAACAAATGGATATTTCTCCTTAAAATAAAATCAAAATTATAAAAAATAAACTGAACCAAACACCCATTAATTGACAACTGGACTTATCCAGTTGATAAGGATAGAACAGTCCACTGCGGATATAAGTGGGCTAGAGTAACTGTCCCCCGCCCATTTACAAAATATTTCGCCAGCGTCAACAGTTTAACAAGAATATCTAATAACATATATCTGTCAAAATGTAATAAAAATGAAAATAATAATTATCATAATAATTAATAAATAAAACTTTGGAGCTCCTTGAAAGGTGATAGTCTTCGTTTCTCATATCTTGGAAGACTACCCTTTTCGACTTTTTTGCTTTTTATTTACTATTTTTTTTTTTAATTTAAGTCATTCATTTATTTTAGTTTTGTTTTGCCAAGAAATATGAATGCGACCCTCTCTTGCTATTTGTTTTTGCAAAGAAATATGAACGCTCAAGTCGGCGGGAAATAGCGTTTTAGTGTTGATATGCCGTAAACCCCAAATCGCAATGCTAACAATTAGTTACCAGACCGAAAATAGTTGGACCTCCAGGTGAACTATTAGTTTAAATGTCGTGTTTATCATAAAAAAGTCACAGAAACAAGGTGCCTCATGATATGTTAACAATAACACTCAGATCAGGCAGTGCAGTCGCAAAGACATCCCCTGTGGGCAGTAACAATATACTGACCCCGAGGAATCAATCATAGCGTCGTGTTAAATGGAAACCGAAGGTATCAGGTTTCACTTTCATGTTTCCATCATTGTTGCATATACAAGGGGGACACCTGAAGAGGACTTCCGGTTTACTTTCCCGGGCGGCAAAACCCTTCCAAACAGGGGATCTACTCTTTTAAAGGAGCGTTTGCTCCTAAACGAGGAGCAAACTGTTTCCTTTAAGAGTTGACTCCCATCGGAAAGCACGGGAGACAAAAAAAAATGTAAAGGAAGGATTTATTTCCCTGAAAAGAGTATCCATTTAAGCCACGTTAGCCTGCACGACAACGCTTACCGAGCAGAGTTTTATTTACACGTATCTGTTTTTTTTTGTTTTTTTTTTAAGTTCATACACTCAAGAGAAATAGAATAGAAACGCTACACTTTTCAATGAAAAATACATGAGCCGCGACACGAGAAAACCAACAATGTGGTTGTGCGCCCAGCGCAGACTCAGATCAGCCTGGGCATCCGCCCAATCTGATCAGAGACTTCGCTAAGCGCTTAAAGGCTAGCTTAGAGTCTAAGCTACCCTCATGCGGACAGCGAAGACTCTGATCAGACTGGGCGGATGCCCAGGCTGATCTGAGTCTGCGCTAGGCGCACAACCACATTGTTGGTTTTCTCGCGTCGCGGCTCACATGACTGGGATACTGTTTAAAGTATTAAATAGCGACAACGGGTCTTTGAGTTTACTAAAAATGCTTACGAATCAAACAAGCCTTTGTTTAAAATAATACGCAATCAAAACGAAGAACATGTCTTTACGGATAACGTCACAATCCACGTACGTTAACATCACTTTCTTTTTACGTTTACGGCGTATCTAAACGTAATAATCAATTCTAATTTTCGTTTTCTGACTAAACTGTGGTATGACTGATAACATCTTATTATAATTAAACTAACTTTTGGTAAAATAAGGATTTTGTGTTTTCATCATTATCAACCAACAAATAGGTGGAGAGGCAAATCCAAAAAAAAAAATCCTTTTTCGTCAACACATTATCAAGGCTGGATCCAAAATATCTAGTCTTTTGGAATGTAAATCATCCGGCGCATTTAATTTCGTTGGAAGTTT
Source organism: Ctena decussata (assembly GCA_963989385.1). Classification (NCBI taxonomy): domain Eukaryota; kingdom Metazoa; phylum Mollusca; class Bivalvia; order Lucinida; family Lucinidae; genus Ctena; species Ctena decussata. The sequence continues at coordinate 71,822,012 of OZ022512.1, forward strand.
TGTCCTAGAAAAGTGTGCACTAACAGTCATTGCCTCATTATGAAAATGACGCCATATGTGACGTCTCAAACCAGACGTAGACTATCCCACTGGTCTGGCATTCAACACAGCCAACGAAGGCAACGTACTATAAAACTTGATTGTTTTCGCATATCTCTTAGACTAGTTTCAAACTATTATTCTTACGGACCCGGGAGTTTGTTATACCTCTTAGTCAGACAAGATTTTTGAAGAAATTCCGTCTAGTATAAATGCAGTGCTTGAATAAGTTTCTTTACCGATTCGTTGCATTGACGTTGTAGTCCAAAAAATGTTTTCAAGCATTTCTTGAATATGGATATAAATTCAGTAAAACTTTTGATTCCCATTTCAAGAGCCGGGGATCGGATGGTCCGTGAGACTATACTTCTGAAAAAAACCTATCCGGATGAGCGGAACAAGCAAGATTCCTGTACGTTGTCTTCGTTGCCTGTGTTTAATGCCAGACCAGTGTGTATCCTGATAAATGAAAAGTGAAATGGAAGTCATGTGATATATGTATCATTATATAAAAACTAGTGTCATGGCTCTAAAATTCAAACAACATATCTCTTGGATCAAAGGTGAAACATGCGCTCCCTTGTCATTTTCATATTTCGGTATGCCTGTGAATCGTGGACCTTGACAGGAGAGTTAGAGAAAAGAACGCAGGCCTTTGAGATGAGATGCTATAGAAGGCTACTGAACATTTCGTACAAGGACCATATAACCAACGAGGAGGTTCGCAGGAAGATCCAAGCAGCCATTGGAGAATATGATGAACTCCTGACGATGGTCAGGAAACGGAAGCTAAGGTGGTTTGGCCACGTCTCAAGGTCTTCTGGTTTAGCAAAGACGATTCTACAGGGCACAGTGAAAGGAAAAAGAAGAAGAGGTAGACAGAAAAAGAGGTGGGAAGACAATATCAAGGAGTGGACAGGGATGGGTTTTGCCAGCTCAACTAGGGAAGGTGAAGACAGGACAAGGTGGAAAGGGATTGTTTCGAAGTCATCTGTGGTGCCCCAACGACCTAGTAAGGCTATGGGATAGAATGGTATAGATAGAACATTAAAAAATTTCGGTGTAGCGTTTTTAATGCTCTTGGGTGTATGTCTCTATAGGTTATGTTAATGAGAAATGGAAAGACTCGGATCAGACGGCGCGTACGCCGAGGCTGAACTGACTCTTTTCTGTTCGTAAGCCTACATGCAGTAAGTCCCACGGAACGACAGCTATATACATGTACAAAGTTTCTTCTCAAAATCAACATGACGGCTGATGATCGCAAAGGCCTTAAGGCATCCTTTTCCGTGAAGGATTTTAAACATAATGCAGTGCAATATAATACACTTTGTGTGTTACTTAGTGTCAAGATGGGTGCTGGGGTTTCAAGATATTGTTATAAAATATACCCTAAAACACGGTGAGAACGCGTCAGGCACGCGACAATTATCCGGATCAATTCCTGACGCCTACTTCTGCTTCACCGATATACATGTCGTCTGGTGTCTTTAAAAACGCTGATTTTGAAAACTGGATACCCAACCAGTATACATGTCTATCGGTTTGTAGACTGTCCAATCTCACCCTGGTCCACAGGTTATAAAACTTGAGTACATTCTCAAACTCAAAATAGAGCACACTGATTGGCTGCTCCCGAGCACATGCTCGGAAGCAGCAAATCAGTGCGCTTTATTTTGAGTTTGAGATTATTCTCAAGTTTTATAACCTCGAACCCAGTTCATATAAAAGACACAGAAATACTGAAATTACATGTAGCAGTGACCTACTTGCGTTTAGTACTACATAAGACAGTAGAGTCATTGTCATTCAAATGAATGTATTTCAGTATAATGAAGTATTCAGTTATATGTGCCGATAGAAGGGTTGTTATGAAAGGCTCCTTGCAATGGAACACCGTTTGAACCTGGAATGCTGGCTTAGAATGTCAGCGTTTAATCATCGGCCACTGGACTACAGGGGCACTTAACTGCTTATATCATTGTTATCTGATTATAAAGTTATCTGATTATTTTTTGTCATAAAAACATAAAACTTATGAATGAGACGGATTCTACTTTTTCTGATAGGTGAATTGAATGATGCCATAGAAGGACAATGTTTTATTAGACAAGACTCGAGAATTAAGGATTATTTTTTTCCATTTTACTGATTTACAATTATTATTGAACAATGCAGCCAGCCTAGTCTGGCTATAGACCCTATGTTCAATAGATCCCCTGTAAAAGAATACAGAATCTGACCACCAGGGTGATATACAGATATACTGGAGCCAGGCTACAGCCAGCCAAGAAAGCCAGGTAACGATGAGTTTTGAAGATAGTTTCCCAGCAGGAACACAACATTGAATCAACCTTGATTCAACCTTGATTCAACGTGATGACGTTGAATCAAGGTTGAATCAAGGTTATTCAAAGTTGTGTGCCCAGTGGGTTTGAGATGGTCTCTGCAGACTGCTTATGCTTCAGGAACACATATATTTTGATTCTTCACTGGAACCGACGGTCATAATGGGAGCAGGTCGAACTTTGACATACACACCAGTTCCATTTACCATTATTGTAAGACGAGTGCCACCCAACATGCTTAGAGTACGTGAAGTAAGCATATCAGAAAATCGGCAGATGGTAGTTTAATATTACATAGAGGAGTTTAAAAATGGCGAGAACTGACCGTGAAAAAGAGCCAAATAGCCGTAAATGTTCGCGAAATTGAATATCAGATCAAATATATCTTATTTTTTCTATATCATCTTTTGTCTTGTATGCTTGTAAGTATAAGTGTACATGCTAATTCCATATAAGTACTTAACAATAAAGACAGAAAAAACAGCCGCTTGCCAAAGACTCACCAGGAAACAAAAAATAAATAAATAAAACAAATAAAGAAAAAACATTTATATAGAGCCCTACGGAAGAGTATTAGGGCCAACAGGGCCAAGTATTCTTTTATTTTTTTATGTCAGATATCTCGAAATTTCGACTTAGTTACTGAAAATTTCGACTATGTATTTCGGTATTTCGACTTAGTAACTCGAAATTTTGACTTAAGTTTGACTTAGTAACTCGAAATTTCGAGATACTAGGCGAAAGTTTGAGATACTAAGTCGAAATTTCGAGATAATAAGTCGAAATTTCAAGTCACTAAGTCGAAAATTCGAGTTTCTTAGTCGAAATTTCGAGATATCCGACATAAAAAGTTAAGTTTTTCTGGCCCTAAAACTCTTCCGTAGAACACAGTGCACAAGCTGGCATGCAAATTTGAGTGGGTTTGCTATCTGAACAGGCCTTGAACAGTACACGTCTGTGTAGCACTGATATATGATTATCACTCATTTGCGTACAGTATCACCGAAAAAACTTTTTTAAGATGCTCTCTAAAGCTATATTATTTTATGAAGAGAAACGTTTCTCAACACATTTTTCTTGCCGTTTTCTTTAAACTTATTGAAATAAAGCAGACATGTCTGAAATCATGTTATTCTGAAGAACCACAAGGAAAACACATATCACATCTAATATAACCCGGTTATTTAGATTATAGGCAACAGAAGCCATGCAATGATTTTAAGTATATTTGAATGGGGCCCAAACCATTTGAGGTCCTTTTAGAATTTGGGCTGAAAAATACGGTTCGATATTATCACCTGAACAGAATAGATTTTCTGTTGAAGGACAAAAACATGTAGTATTACGCAAAGGACGAAATATAACGAATAGTTAAATCTACCAGTGCGTGCTCGTAAATGTCGTCTTACGTATACAGTCAGGAGCATAACCTTTAAAAAAGTTAAAAATATATAACTTGAAACAGTTATAAAGTACCCTATTTACCACTAATTTCAAAGTGAGGCTGCAGAAAATAAATTATTTAGGTTATGTATGAAATTATTTAGGCCAAAGTCAGATTTGCCTTCTCCAAAAAATATCTGCTTTAAGTTAAAAAGTAGTTAATTTCCTGATCTTCAAGGGCCCTGCGTACCAATTTCTAGACGATGCGGACAGAATTTTTATTGCTTAATCAAACAGTTATGTGAAAGAGTTTCATAAAAAATATACTCACCTGTTCATATAAATTTCGATAACTCCAGAATATGAAGGTGAAACAAGAATTCCGCGGAATGCTATGTCGCACCTGCATTTCACTTCCACAGTAGCAGAGGTCATGGCCCACTGATGTTCCATGCAATATTTCAACCAAATATACCAAGTGGTTCTGAAAAAGAAGCTGATTTTGTTTTTTTGCCTTTTTTAGTAAAGGCAGCCATCTTGGATTCTCGACCTGGCTGAATTTTACCTTTATATGAAATTTGAAAACTATGGGTGCAATGGTTTTGGAAAAATTAATTGAACAGACTTTAACACCAGGGTTAACGTAAATGTGAATATTTTTTGTTGCAATGGCAAACATCTTGGATTCTCGACCTGGCTGAATTTGATCTCTCTGAAGCATTGCAGTCTGGTCATGCTCCATATAAAATTTAAGAACCATGGATGCAGTGGTTTTGGAGAAATTAATTAAATATAGACCTTAACGCCAGAGATAACGTAAATGTGAGCGCTTTTTTGTTGCAATGGCGGCCATCTTGGATTCTTGACCTAGTTAAATTTTACCATTCTGAAGTCCTGCAGTCTGGTCATGCTCCATATGGAATTTGAGAACAATAGGTGCACTGGTTTTTCATTAAATAGAATTTAACGCCAGAGTTAACGTAAAATTAATGTGAACGGAAATTTGTTGCAAGGGCGGCCATCTTGGATTCTCGCTCTGGCTGATTTTTACCATTCTGAGGTCTTGCAGTCTGGTCATGCTCCATGTAAAATTTAAGAACAATGGGTACAGTGGTTTTCAATTAAATAGAATTTAACGCCAGGGTTAACGTAAAATTAATGTGAATGGAAATTTGTTGCAAAAGCGGCCATCTTGGATTCTCGACCTGGCTGATTTTTATCATTCTGAGGTCTGGCAGTCTGGTCATGCTCCATGTAAAATTTAAGAACAATGGGTACAGTGGTTTTTAATTTAATAGAATTTAACGCCAGGGTTAACGTAAAATTAATGTGAACGGAAATTTGTTGCAATGGCGGCCATCTTGGATTCTGGACCTGGCTGATTTTTATCATTCTGAGGTCTTGCAGTCTGGTCATGATCCATATGAAATTTGAGAACCAATGGTACAGTGGTTTTGGAGAAATTAATATTTAACGCCAGGGTTGACGTAAATGTGAACGGACTGACGGACGGAATGACGGACGGAAAACCGGACGTCTATATCGCACCTTGCTAAAGCAGGTGCGACAAAAAGATACTATAACTTAAACAAGTTAGGTTTGCTATAGTTGCAAAATATTATAAATGCTTGAAGTTATATTTTGAACTTGTAGAGTTTATGCTCCTGACTGGTATAAGCCCCTCCAGAATTCGTTCAGGCACACCTGTGCTAAATAGGGAACATAGATAAAGCGGGATAATGAATGGGACCCCACACCTGTCCATTGTATTTTGTCCATTTAAATCAAGTTGAAGATACGTATCAATAATAGTGCATTGTAGTTGCCAACTAAGTGAACCCAGAAAGTTTAAAAACATTTTACATGTAAATGAAACGCAATGACAGTTTATCTGCTTATTAGTTTTAAGTTGGCTAATCACGGCCATCTGTGCACTGTAAAAAATTCCGTAGACTTTCCGCATCGCTTTCTTTTATGGTACGAGGAAAAATTTCCGTAGACTTTCCGCCGATAGAATGTCTGGCAACCTGCAGCCAGTGCATTTCCCATCAATGTTTTACGGGCGTCTGCCTGCAGAACTTGTTTTGAAATCACAATATGATAGAGTTATGATAACTTACTGTACTCAAAAATACCTTTATAGAGTTGAAGGGCTATATGACCAAACCGATACCTGTTCTATTCTACCCTATTCTGCGTGATGTTGGTTGGTTGGTTGTGTTGGGTTTTACGGCACTTTGAGACAGTATTTCAGTCTATATCGGGCCGTCTCCCAGAAAGAGGGAGAAAACAAGAAATGATAGACGAGAGAAAAATCCAAACAAACCCCACCCGCACCTACTGCAAGCAAAGTAGGCCCTTGTCCTACTTCTATCCAAATAAGTAGATCGCCCAGGCACTAGAAGTTTTAACCAGCACCATCGCCCACCACTAGCCCCATATATTCCTGTCAATGTTTACGAGCGCCCGTAAAATAACGGGAAATGGACTGGCAGCTGGTTGCCAGGTATTCTACCGTAAAATCTACGGATATTTTTAAAGTGAGGTAAGAATTATGCAGCATGGCTCCATCAAAATAGAATATTTTATCGTATGGTAACGATGCAAACTTCTCACCAAAGTTTCGTCATGTATGTATGGAGACTAAAAATGCACCATCCTCTATTCATGAAATATTTTATCGTAAGGTATCACTTCATGCTTCTCACTACAGTTTCATCATTGTAAATGATAAACATTGTTGAATTTCATATGCATGTAAACGTTTATAAAATAGTAAGAATACAATGTACATGCATGGAGCCTCATTCATTATCTCACTTTGGTTTATGCTTTGATGAACTGGCAACCAGTAATGATAAACATTGTTACCTACCAGTGGTAAAGATCGTCAAAATACAAATCATTATGAAACCTGTACAGCCTTCAGAATTAATGAAAATATTTCGATTGATGTGCTTTTTTGTATCATATAACTGGCAAAAAAGAAGGAACAAGGTATTTTATAAATTTGATAAGCCTCTCCATAAAAATACGGTTTTGTCTCTGGTTCCCCGTTAAGCAATAAAATAATGCAACCGCGGCACAATCAATGAGATCATTGCTTAACATTTTTGTACATAGTATTTTTATCAACTATTAAACGCCATTACTTTGTATTTTTATCTCCTGTACCTTGTGTTTTTACCATGAAATTAAGCTTGTGAAATCGAAAGTAGGTCATTTAAGTTGGCAACTAAAATGACCCTAGTTATTTTTTTGGCTTGTGGTTTCGGCCACAAGCCAGTATTCATGTCGTTTAGTGATACCGAGTTATTTTCGGAAGAAATGACGTCACGCTCATTCGGAAAATACCAGGAGGGTTGGCATATACTAAAATATGGAGTGGGGTCAACCTATGGAGTGGCGTGGTTTTTTGGAATGGTATTTTGGAGTATTCTGGACAAGAAACCATGCCTCACCATTTTCGGGCAATGACCAGTTGCAAAATGCAACGGGGCATGTTCTAATTTCTCTCCTGGACTTGCCAGATTATGTGAAATAACATAATAGCTTGCTTGCAAGCATAATACTATGAACTAAGCTAGGCCAAGCCAAGTATACTTTGGGGAACAATAATTAAACATTATGGCCATACTGTATATTTATCCGAGTCAGCAGCATTAAGTCTTGGCAGTTTGAAAAAAAAAACAAAAAAAAAAACACTCCACTCCAAGGCTCCACTCCAAAGGTTGACTCCACTCTATATTTTAGTATATGCCGGACGATTTGTTCCAAACTTTTTTTGGTACCTTCGCGTACGTCATAAAATACATACAATTTCGCCTGCTACTTTGCCTCAGTGCATTTTTTTATCCACACCCGACAACAGAAAATGTATAGGATCGCCCACATGGTAATGATCAGACTGCGCAAAATGCAGTCTGATAGGTGCCTTTGTTGGTCGAATATGGCATAAAGCAGGATTCTTATGGCATGTTTCAAGGGAGGTAATACTTATATAATTTGCAACAAGTCTTCGTTAATTTTGTATTACGCAGTAAAGTAGTTTCTTAAAGGTAAAGATAATTTTTAAATAACATAATAAATATACAAATTTGAACGTAAATAATTACATGTCAGAGTGATAGCCAGCAGAATGTATATATTTTTGAAAGCTTGACGTATTACTGTATATTGACCTTTCACTAATAAAAAATAAATAAATTAAATTAAAAAATTGGTCTAAACCAAGTTCAATTTTCGCAAGTAGCTAAACCAGCCCTTGGGAAACGTCGTTAGGAAACTGAACTGAAGTTCAACATACACGTTACCTCCTATCAACATATGCAGAATTACTGCGTCAACAATCTACTTTATGGGCAAAAAATAACCATGTTAAGTCCTATTACATGGAGTAAAATATGATGAAACCTAGAGTTGAAGTCTATTTCCAATATTACATAAGGACATGCTATCTCTCGCCTGTTTGCGCATTGTCACAAAAAACACTCAACCAAAAAACGTTAAGTATACGACACCGGCACCGACGGTGATAATGCCGCAGACACAGGAACAGTAAAGTAATACACATGTAGATCTACCTAGTTTCTGCTAGTAGCAGGCGAAACTAAAATATTATCTGAATAGAAAATAAATCCGAGCAGCTCAGAAATCCATCATTATGATGCATGTTTGTCAAGAACCTGCCCACATGCTTATGACGTATACAATAGTAGCAGAAAGCCAATAAACTATAATCAGCTTCACAACACCGTATAACTCTATATTAGGCTACCTTTGGTAGTGTCGAGATTCCTGTAAATGTGCACAGTTAGGCCTACTGGTCGCAGAAGCTAAATGTGACTGACTTTCACGGCGTATTGATGCTTTGCATCAATGTTTTCTTGTAACACTCTCTAATGTTGCCTTTTAATTTCACCTATACAAATGTACAGAGAAATATTTACACATATCGACGACTTCCTTAGATGAACCTTTACTGGGCTGACGATGTACATACATCCATGAACACGCAGCCATGCAATGTTACGCTTAAGCGACGTCGCGGATTATTCGACGTCACGGATTATTCGATAAGTTGATTGCCCGACGTAACGTTTGATATACGTCATGTCATAGTGACGGCTGTTGAACGTCATTACCAATCACGTTGGTAAATAGCTGTTATTCGTCCTTTCCTTGGCGTAAAATTAGCCAGAACTTCACAAATAAGTACCAAAATTGATGTGAAAACATAGTATAAATGTGAGAGATAAATTTCATTTTTCGGAAGTTCATGGAAGTACCGTGCTTTGTTGTTCTCAAATGTTGTAAAGCAAGCAAGTTATTATCTCAAACAATAGTAGCATGCATTTTCTTCTCAGAGTGTCAATATTTCCTTCTAGTCACTGTCACTGATGCTACTACATGTGTAAAACCAAAAATATAGTTCAGTGAATATATATTTGTTGTCTTCTTTTAATGCCAAGTTCAGATGTGCCAAGATTCCACAGACACAGGGTTGAAACAGTCTTCCCTAAAATATTGATTCAAACTAAATGTGACTTAGCAGCCATATAGAACAGACTTGAAATAGGTCCATATAGTAAATTTCCTTGAGACATGCCTAACGGCTTAAACGTTGGAAAACTCTGTGTGTGTGTGTGTGTGTGTGTGTGTGTGTGTGTGTGTGTGTGTGCGTACGTGTGTATGTGTTTGTGTGATTTGTCGCTTAACGTCCACGGTAAACAGCAATGGTCAATTTGGGACGGTCAGTTAACCTAACCACACTATTCCTGGGCAGGCTTAGACCTCCTAAGCTGTTAACCAGTACTAAGACCGGTTTTCGAACCCAGGGCCTCTGACTTATGACTCAAGTGCCCTACCGATTGCGTAACACGGCCCGTGTGTGTGTGTTTAAATATTTCCTCAATCTGTTTTTCAAATAAAGTCTACACTTGTTTTTACCTCACACCTGTAGATAATGCCAGTATTCAAGAAGTTAAGCAATTTTACTTTGCTAAATAAAAATTAGCAACAGAAAGTGCACTAACAACTGGGTTTACTTGAATAAACAACTCATGAACATTTCACTGTCTTAGCTGGACAAGCCTTCCTTTTAAAAGGAAATTTTATTCAAATCTATTTTATGGTAAACCGAAGGACGTTTTGATTTTTCAAAGCCGGCCAAATCACGATAATAATCAATAGCGAAACTGTAGTGAGAAGTTTGCAGCGATACCTCACGGTAAAATATTTCATGCTGATAGAGCTATAAAACGTTGATAAAATGGTAAAAACACAATGTACGCGCATAGAGTCCCATTCATTATCTCACTTTCGTTGATGCTATGCTGAACTGGGAACCAGTAAAGGAGTTTTTTCAAAGCCATGCTCCCCCAACTTTATGACTAAGCCCGAAGGCTATACTGCTTTCCATAGTGTGTTTTGACGGAGTATGAAGACTTAAAATAAAAAATTTCGATAGTACATTGTTAATGTAGATCCACAATGTAGTTGCCGATATAGCTTTGCAGAGTAAAGTCTCCATAGTCCCATCAGTGGAAAATGTCTAAATTCAAATCGTTGTAAAAAGCGGTTCAAACTTCACGTTTGGTATTAAATTATGGGTTGATGTGCACATATTGAGTTATATTACTGGCAAAAAGTAGACAAAACAAGTTTTTAAAAAATAACAAATACAGTGGACTCGACAGTATCGGGTCAAGTTCAATAAAACTCCTGTTTTGTTGTATGTGAATGCTAAAAGTATGTATGTTATGACACATAACAATTGCAAAATATCCCTTCTATCTATCCATGTCAAAATATTTACGAAATTTATTCCTTTAAGGGCAGATACATGTAACCTATCGAGACTTACAGGAGGGTCTTACGACAGTAACGAATTCGGTGCGACAGTATCGGATCATATATTATTTTGTAGGAGAGTTTCTCGGAGGCATTTTGCCAACCTTTTTAGCTTCAGTAATCTTGCTACATAAACAGTTGGACCAATTAAATTCTTAGAGAAAACTTTTACGGCCTTTCAACGATATTTTTCGCGCGGTCCTTCACCAGCAACGGTTATGTTTCAATGTATACAAAAGTACAAACATGCCAAAAATTCTTAACTCAGTAATCCCCGGCGCCCCATAGGACGGAACTACTCAAACAGTAAAGATTCTAACCTGCCTTTGCAAAATTGTAGATCCTGATAAGACCGTAATGTCTGATCAGGATCAACAAATATACGGTGATTTTTGGCCTTAACGATATTTCAGCGCAATCAGTGTATAAACACTACCATGGTCATTCAGCGAGTTCTCCGGCATTAATCAGAGTCTACACAGTGTACAGATAGATGAACGCCAGTCATTATTGGGTTTACAACACTTATGCGAGCTGGGCCCAGGTTCACAATCACACCTTAAGAGATAAGGAATACCTTAAAGTAAGATTTTACCTTAAAGTGCTTAAAAGTGAATCTTTACAACATCTTAGCGCTAAGGTATTCCTTAACTTAAGGAAAAATCTTAAATATTTTAAGGTTGGTCTGTATCAACTTTAACTTTTTAAGGAACTCCTTAACTCTTTATATATGCAAACAATGGCGAATAACCCTTTTAGCTGTTAAAAAAATAAATGAAATATTAATACATTAAAGCTCTTTAAAGTCTAGAAATTACCTTTAAAAGCGATCACTGCATGATTTATTTCAAGTAATTAGCGTAGGCCTTTATTTTATTATGAACTAGAATAAATAAACAGAGGTTTACGTATACCCCTGGCTATGGCCATCGCCTAATGCCACGAAGCTTTAAACACGCATCTTTGGCACAGATATGATACTGATACAAATTTTAAATTATGTGTACCAGCATCCAGATGATTTCAATTTATCTTCTTTAACCTATCAATAAACCTTATATTTAACACTTGAATTCAGAATTAACCGTTTGGTTTGTCAGCGTTTATCGTGTGACAAAGACAATGGGCGGAGCTAAAAGTTCATGAAGTGAGAAGCTCTTCTTGTAGATTTTAGCGACAACCACTGGCTTCTTCACACGATGAACGCTGAAAAATTTTATATTTACACTTTATCTTTAGACTCTTTCTGTGCCGTTTTCGTGGTAATTAAGTGTAGAATATGCCAAATACGGACCGAAGAAAAATTAGTAAAGACGTGCTCGGCCATTACGTTAAACAGCCGTGGCCATGACGTGGCGTCAGTCGAACGTTACGTAGACCAATCAAGACGTTCGTTTGACTTTGACGTCGCTTGACGACAACGTCACATGATCAATTGTCGTTCATCGGTGTATGAAGCTATTTGCTGTTATAGGTTTATCTAAGGGAAGGCAGTGGCAAGTGTTAATATATGAAGGGTATTGGAGATATAAGAAACATTAACAACTTTTAGCAGAATTTTCATCCAAATGTTTAAGTATGTAAAATTGACCTTATATGTCAGCAGCATCCAGATACTGAAACCTAATCCAATCAAAGAAGTAAACCAAAACACATATATCTATGTCTGTCTGTCTGTCTGTCTCTCTCTCTCTCTCTCTCTCTCTCTCTCTCTCTCTCTCTCTGAGTCTTTTATTTTTGCACATGAAAAGATTTTAGTGTTCAAAGATAGAGCCTCCTCAATAGAAAATCATACAATTATGAAACCACGGTCCCAGTGTAGGAAACCAGCAGGTACATTACGTCGGTATATGTATGGTTGGTGCATGTATATTACTGCATTGTCTTTGCAATTTCCACGCTCACACTTACAAATGCCACCCAGACACCCTCATACTCAGATTGCGTAGGCCGACCTGGATCGGTTATACTATTGGTCAGATGTATGTTTTCGCGACCTCGACCAGAACTAGATTATCTAACCAACAGAAGGCTCGGCCTCTAGAAACTAGTAAAACTACAGCTTGATATATAAGGAACATCCCGCACCCAGTTCTAAATGTCGTTATATGATGCAATGGTAAAGTTGCAAGTCTAAACATTTGCACATGTATAAGGCAGTCGTCGTGGCTTTTCCCATGGCATTCGCCCACCCTCGTT
>OZ022512.1:74835032-75242103 GCA_963989385.1 Ctena decussata
CATAAACTTTAACAATCGTGAGATCATGAATTGAGGGCGTAATGACAAACAGTCACCAATGTTGTCAGGGGCACTGATAAGGCTTTTAATATTAGCCGAAACTACGTAGTCTGGGCCATGTTTCTTCTTCTGAATGTATTCTCTGCTCTTGAAGGAACTTTTTAAGATTTTATTTGACATATCCCTGCTTTATTTGCCTTCGGGGCGAGATGACCAACATTGATTTTTCCTTTTGTTATGAGTTTAAAAAAAAGAAGTAACATCCCAGGAATATTATACAGAACCAGCTTATACCTTTCCCAACTGCTGTGAAAGTGTAATATCTCAGGAAAGTAAGCTGGGTTCGAGGTTATAAACCTTGAGAATAATGAGAATGTACTCAAGTTTTATAACTTCTGGACCAGGCCTAATTAAGATGCAATATATGCTGCAGATTTGTCAAATATTGCAGCAAAGAGTGCCAATGAAGACACTTGGTATCCCACACACGGCTCTGTAAGGCCATCCAGGTCTTCCTATGCTTCAGTAGCCTCAACAGCTGGTCTACAAAAGTGTTGGTCGTGGTTTCTCAGTTTTAAACTTTTGTATTTGTATTGGTGGTGGACCGGTTGTGGACTGGATATATTTTAATCTGTTAATCGTATACTTCTTGTGAGTGTAGGAAAGTTTTACTCATTATACGCGGTGTGCCTATAAAAGCGGAATATATATAATAGGAAAAATCAGAATGGCTGTCTAGGATATCAATCGAAACACTTTTAGCTAGTTTTTGATCTACACTTCACTGCTACAGTAAATGAATGCAGCTTAACCCACTCTCAATCAGTTACAGAGATGTCAAAAATATTTTTACCGCACTTTCAAGTACCCAGTCATTGCTCTACCTAACCCATTCCATTCGGGATACCTCTTTAGGGGTATCTGGGCAAACAGTTTGGATCCAGATCTGGCCCCACTAACGTGGGTTCAAACTGTTTGCTGCCTAGATATCATTTCTACAAGAGTTCTTTAGACCAATATTGTTAGAATATTCTTGATTTTGATGCAGACTACAATTTCAGCAGACGACAAAAAATACCCAGAATGCAATGGGCTAATCTTCGCTACGTGTGAGCTGAAAGAAATGACAGGGCAAGTGGTTGCATATGTCAGCATTATCGGAGGAATCAGAACATAAAACATGTATATCTTTCTTTCTGAGACCTTTTGGCACAAATCAGTGATACATTTTTGATGAGTTTTTACTTTTACAATTCAAACTCGAGAAAAAGAAGCCTGCTCGCAATCAAGTATTTTAAATCAAACTGTTGAAATCTAAGTTTCTTAGTGTTTAGATACATTACTTAAGTACTCAATAAACACATTTCACAATAACGTTCATTACCTTTGGTTTAATTTCATGCAAAGATAATAATAAGAATGCCTGTACCAACCATTGAGAAAAATGTAATTTCAGATAGAACCTGTGTTGGGTTAGTTATTGCTTGTTGTTTATTACCCTCTGGGAGTTCAAAGGTTCAGTTAGACAAAGATTAATGGTCATTAAACAGGGTACGTATCTGTGAAACATTGCTATGTTAGTAGTTATAACTTTTCAGTTCTTTCGCGCTTATCAAAATAAATATTAAAAATAAAAATTCAAAGTCTGAAATATAACCTATGCTTAGAGCACCATGAACCCAACATGCCAAATGTAACGCAATTAGGTTAATAGTTTAAGAACTAAATAACTGAATCATAATCATTCATCATTTCAGATTTTGAGACTGGCAGACGAAAGAGTTTGCAACAGACAAAAAGGGGCAGCTGAAAACAGAACCAGACGAAAAGAGAATGGTGCAAGTCATCTGTGGTGTCCCAACGACCGTGCAAGATTATGGGATACACATGTAGTAGACCTGACTAGACTAGGGACTGACAGACCAACAATATACTGCTCAGATCAAATTATTATTATCAACTTTCCATTATTATTACAGTTTATGAAATTTAACTCTGTCAGTGTTTCGAGTCCTTGATTCTTTGTTACTGTTAGGTCAATTTGCTTGCTGGATCACATGTTTATATTAAAACAGACGATTGAAAATATTTTATTGTACCAAGTGAACAAAGGGATTGGACACACGTTATAACTTCTATTTCGGGTGAGGACTAGCTAATAGTGTTGTAACTAGTCCTCTCCGAAATAGGAGTCCAGTGAAGATAATAAGACTGATTCTAGCCAATAAGGTGCGGTATCTAAGGATAACGCCCTTGACTACACAAGGGATGGCCTATTTGAAAGAATAAAACGTTTAATAATAATGCCATACTAGACATACAGTCAACTCTCAATATCTCGAAGTCAAATTTCAGCTCAAACTACTGATATCTCAAAGTAAATTTTCTGGAACCAGAAAATTTACTTCGAGATATCAGTAGTTTGAGATAACAGGAGTTGAAATGTAAATGAAAATAGGAATTATAAAAAGATATTTTGATATAAAAAGATATTTTGAGATATCAATGTTCGACATATCGGAAGTTGTCTGTAATTGGTGCACTAAAATGATAAAAGTCGGCTCTGCTTGAATTACTTTAGAGAAAATATTAAAGACTATATAGAATTAATTTTTGAAATGCACATAAAAAGTTGTTAGCAGAACCCCCAAAATATAACTATTTATTCTTTCAACTAACTGAATCGAAACCCCCAAAATGAAGTATATTATACCGAGTTTCAACATGGATAACTTTCCAAGCCACCGTTTAAAAATCGATAATCGATATTCGCGAATCGCGCAGGTAATGAAATTCACTTCTAGATATGGGCAAGTCATCTTTCCTTCTAATATGATTTTTCCTTATATTCAAATCCATTTTACCGTGTTCATTTTGAAAACCGCATTAAATTGCGAACAGCCTGATATATTTTTTGAAAAGATTGCATAAGAAATACCGCGGTCATTTTTAGTTTCAGTTGACTACCCTCAAAATGTATAGAATATATACTAGTAAATCATGACTTTTTTATATGCGTTGATCAAAGTTTTTACCCGCATATGTCTCTTTTTTCATAAAATGATAATTTTCCGTGTTCATTCCGAAAACTACAATTATTCAGCATTTCATTGATACAACTTTTATTGAAATAGGAAGTAAAACAGTGCGGTCATTTTTACATTTTCGATCAGCACCCTTACTTTCTATGCTGATCGCAAATATCAAACAGAATTCACATATTACTCCAGGTGGCGTAGAAAGTTACAGAAATATTACACAAAGTGTCACTTGTGTTGCAGTCTGTAATTCGATACCAGTTTTCTGTCATGTTATCAAACAATGTACAGCTTGCCTCTGCCTTATCTTGCCTTTGCGAAACCTATCAGATCGGCTTATAAGAAACAAGTTCCAGATGTTGTAACTGCACCCTTGGGACTCGCATTGATACCTAATTCAATTTGCATTATGAATAATTAAATGAAGTGACTTATCCAGTAGCTTTAGAAGCACCAATTAATGGTGATATGACATTTACTCACAACAACCTATCACTCAAATGACAAATTAAACTGCTACGGAATTACCAAGTAACGTAAACAACCAGATGCAAGAGGACATAAATACTGGACCAAACAGTGTTGACGCAACTCACGCTGTCGCTAAGGAACAGTCTGATCTGCATCCACATTGTTTTCCATTTAGACAAAAGTTTACAAAACAACCCTGATAGAACAAAATAGACCCGTCATAGGTCGAAGGTAGTATAGTATGGAGAAAACAGTAGGGTGCGAATTAAGGTGTCCAAGCACATATTGTTATTGCGGTTAGTAAGTGTTGCAGTTATTGACAATTTCATGTTTTATGCTCATACGTTTTTTTTTGTTGTTTATATCTTGTATTTTTTCGGTCATGACGAAAAGCTATTAAAAGTACACCAGAAAACGCATTTATAAATAAAATCTTACAGAGTTCCTTCAAGTTTCGTCAGGAAAAGAAATATGAGCCGCGACACGAGAAAACCAACAATGGGGTTGTGCGCCCAGCGCAGACTCAGATGAGCCTGAGCATCCACCCAGTTGACTCTGACTCTTTGCTTGTCGCTCAGAGGGTAGCAAAGGGTCTAAGCTACCTCCATGCGGACAGCGAAGACTCTGACTAGACTGGGCGGATGCCCAGGCTGATCTGAGTCTGCGCTGGGCGCACAACCACATTGTTGGTTTTCTCGTGTCGCGGCTCATATAAATGATTAAATTAGTATTCTTTTATATGCTACAAACATTGGTTGAAAATTAGGGCCTTTAACTGCAATAATAATAATGAAAGTAACAATAAAAATTTCACTTACAACAACATTAATAGTGATAAAAGTTTTTACAGTTTGTATAATTATAAAAGTAGCAACAACAATAAATACATATTTAAATACAGTACTAAAATAATAATAATAGGAAGAATAATTATACGATAACCACAATGACATAATGACAAAGTCACCAAATACACTACTTTACTACTACTACTACTACTACTACAACTACTACTAGCAGCAATGAAAATAAAAACAACAGCAGTGAAAGTGGTTAGAGTAATAATAATAATAATAATTGTTATAATAATATCACCACAACAACACTAGAAATAAAAGAAATAATGGTAAAAGTAATAAATATAAAAATGTCGATATTGATGGTGATAATAATATTCATATATATGCTAATATTGATAATGAGGATGATAAATAAATTCTAAAAAGCAATGACCCTTGAAAATAATGAAACACATAAATTCTCATTCTGTATGCAATAGGTTAGATAAGATTAATTTCAGCTATTTAGGTTTCATCAGTGAGTCTCAGATTTGATCTAAGGGAGGACATCTATTGTCAGAAATCAAATCTAAAACAGGAGTTGATAATGCATCGGTGTAAAGTTTCTCGTTAGTCATTTGATGATAATAATTTGTGAATATAGTTTAAAACAATAATAAAAAGCGGATACAACTTTTGGAATCTAAACCTATAACGTAAACTTTCAACTACATTTAAATGATCCGAAAGGACCAGAAAGTATAAACTACACTGTGATTATGTATGACACAGTAGAAAAGTAGAAAGTAGAAATTAGGAATTGATACGATCAGAGCCCACATTCCGCCCTCAAAACCAAACGGGAGAGAAACACTCAAACAGTTTAACAAAAGATCACAAAAGACACGTACGGTAAACCGAATGAACAGTTCTTTTCCAAACAATTGGTCATTCAGCTACCTTAAATGAAAACTGCTGCATCGATTTTTACCTATTTTAAATTACAAAACAAAACAGAAAGCAAAAGGGGCAACTAATCAGATATTCAGCATATTGCTAGATGATCATAGATAAGCGAGCGTAATAATATGTAACATTGAGGAATCTCAACTGAAGTATCGTATTGGAAAGATCAGCAATAAGTTACTTGGGACTTGTGGGGAGGAAGGGTGGTTGGGTTGCAGCTTAAACTCTGCTTCCGCAATACTTCTGAACTTTTCGTTTAGTACACCCTAAAATTATATTAGTTTGTAAAGAATTACACTAAACTGTGATGTGTACTCATTCCTCTTAACATCTAGGTTTTAGTAATGAATAGCGCCTCAAGCACAGGCCATACACACTACATATGTACAGAGACATGCAGTAATAAACTTGTGCCACTCCGCTGCTAAAACAAACTATTGCAATGTGAAAATGAAAGTGGTCAAAGTACCCAAATCATAAGTCCGAACTCGTAAGTCCTTTTAACATTGACAATTCCGGAAAATTTAGGATACACAGATATGGACCCCGAAATTGAGGTGTGATCAGGTGCTCGCGAGTAGTAAGCATCACCTGCCTTTTATAATACACCCGCCATATCTATGTATCAGTAGGAAAAGTCAGTGAAAAAGAAAGTCCGGTATTTGAAAGCTTAACTAAGCTTCGGCTGAGGCCATCAAATCCAAAATTAGTTTAGAAACGGCCACATTGTACGGATGAACGAGGTCATGGTGTCTCCCATAAAACTTTTTAACTGTCGACACAAGCTTTACTTTCTGATAACCCTGTGTCAACAGTTTACGAGTGAGCAGCCTCCCTCTTTCAACAAAGTCATGATATTTGAAACAGGCGCTAGCATAGCGGACTAGCTGAGAAACACAAACTCCGTATGCACGTTCCGAAGGGATATTATTGCTCAAAAATTGAAAGTTAACTATGGGAAAATTGAAGTCGTCCCTCTTGTCATAAAGCCTAGTAACAAGCTTCCCATTGTCAATCTAAGTATGAGGCAGATGAATTGGACCCCGTGGTGTCTTTAATTTCAAAAACTTCAATTATATATTGACCAGGTGCAAGTGAAGTATAGTATTTGGGATTAGAGAGCAATTGACAGACTCTGTGTCAGGAGATGAATCTATGTATTTGTTCCGTTGAATACCATGGGAAGCATCATTATGAGAATTAGACGAAAAACAATATTCAGCTTCTCTTCAAAAATGGTCGGAGCTGTAATGAATGTAAGATAGGCAAAATGTGAGATTGAATAACAATCTAACACAGCATCTGTAACCATTTCTATTACTATTTCTCAACATAACGTGTGGCTTTTGACGCTGCACTGGCAATAAAGTTAACTGACCTATTTTAATTTATTTAATCAACCTACCTTACCCAGTCTGGAAAAATGGCTTTTGCTGTCTGATGCTTTTAGGTCATCAACAACTTGTTCATTCAGAACTGGCGTAAGTGATCAAACGAAAGTTTAAATCTGGCTGTTTGTCTCATTACAAAAGTGTACACAGAAGAGGAAAGACCAAAAACATGGACCGCAGTTTAAACACCATCCAGTGGGGGTAAGCTCTACTGTTCTTCTTTATTTCAAAGAAAATGTTTGTTCTGGGTATTCATAAATCTCATATTGTTTGTGTTATTCTTAATAAGTACCAACATCATATGTTTAAGTGCTCGTTTTTTTTTTCGTTACAACGAACCTTGTGTATGTTGAATCAATACCCATGACTTATGATTTAGCGGCTAATTCTTTAATTGATGAATACCAATAACATATGTTTTACAAATGAGCACAACTTTGTGACCTCCTGTTTGCTTCCCTAGATGAAAATGGGTCCACCTGTATAGGAAAAATGTTGCTCCAAACACCATCAAGCTGATTTACTGACATGAAACCGTTAAACGCAGTGCAATAACTACAAGTAATCAACGAATGACATTTTATTTTAGGGCACTACCAATGGTACATGTATGGAAGGGAGGCCAAAGGCGCAAATAGTTCCAGAAACAATAAACCTAAGTGAATATCAACGAGTATTATAACAGCTAAAGACTTAACTAAGAGCTTATTCAAACATAAGATCACATTTACATGTCGTTGCTGCAGGACCAGTACAAGGTACAGACTCACAAGTGTAGTTCTAATGCACTTACGTAAGTATAGCGACGTCTGATTGGATAACGTCAAATATTTGCGACAGCATATCCTGCGATATACCGTCGGAAACCCGACGTCATTACGTAACGTCGCTTCTCATTGGCTGACGTCTGGTTTTACGTCGCTGAGTGTTAGCTAGGAGTGCAAAGGTGAATACTCTCAAAGGTGAAACTATGAAAAAGTGCATTAGAATGGGGATAACTGTATTAAAATTGACATTTGGCGAGGTAAATCGTCGGTTGACAGGAATACGGGACTTCTGACATGTAGGCAAGGTACAAAATCAACAAAACGTGGGAAAGAAGTTTTTGAACAATTAAAAGGCGCGCAAGATATTCGGGCTTTGTTCAGTCTGTGAATGATTCGCCGGCGTTTACACATCGATAAAATCCCCACCCCCCTCAAAAAAAGGAAATTTTTTCCTATATTATCAGCAAGCCGGATCATCATCATCATCAGTATAATTATTGTTATCAGCGAGCCGGATTATATAAACATGGTAACTTAACCAACAGGCAGCATTGGTGTTTCATAGACGTGCGACTAAACAAATCAATAATATTGATGACCCGGTTACAAGATGTTTTCAAACAGTGAAGGAGACAAGGAAGTAGGCTCTCTTTATAGTAAGTACACATTTCAGAAGCCCAGGTATTTGAAGATAAATCTAAGATAATTTTTGTGAATTCTCCACAAAAATCTGTGTTGTGACTCCTCATTCGAACAATCTCACCAATACGGTTCAAATAAGGAGTCACAGCATCTGTTTTCACGGAGAAATAAATAAATCAATGATAATAATAATAATATAACTACCCGGGGGTTATCTTCAAATACGCTCCTTATCTAAGATGTGGACATTTAGTCTAGCACTTTTTCAGTTTATAAAATGATGATGATGATGACAATACTGAAAGTAATAATGATAATTATAATAACTTAAAATACTCTTTCGAGAGACGCATAGATGTTAATTGTACACTTGAAGCCAGTAAAACGCAATTTTCTGGTTTTAGAGCACGTAGGCATTTATGCCAGTAACGTTCCTTTATCAAGGACATCCGGATGTTTATCACGCAAGTTTTGAACATCATTATGGGCAAGATAACAGTAACGAGGATGGCATTTGCATAAAGAATGGACGTAACTCCGACTGTTATTGATGTTTTCGGTTACATTTATACGGACTCAGTTTAGCTAAGTTTCTTGATGCTTTAAGTAATGGACCAGAGTCTTTGCGAACATGCAATTATTTTCAAATCCTGAGAATACCGCCAGTCTAAACACACCGAATAGGCGGAAATCGAAAACACTCATGCAGTCGATGAACGCAGATCAAAAACCATTAGAAATAATTTGCAATCGAAAACGCTGTTTCGCCAATTTGCAATCGAAATCGCAGTTTCTTACGGTTTTCTATTGTTAAGAGCGTTTTTAATTGCCGCCTAACCTGTGTGGTAAATGCCGACGAAAGTTTGTACCTGTAAACCGTAGGTGCTTGTAAAGGGTGCGATTTTTAGGTAAAACTGACACGAGTTTTAAGCATTCGGTAAGGTTTCATATTCCATTTTCTCAAGAGTGCATTAGTTGGCTCTCAGATGAAGTTTTACATGATTCTCAAAATGTGTGGAAATTTTACAAAAACTAAAAAATCGTTTCATCAAGACACGAATGATGCCCCGTGCGGCGCCTATCTATGGACAGTTTATATCACTAAACCGTCTATTAATTCTCAATGAAGTCTGTTGGAAACAGGTGTCCTGCTGGTTTCACTTTTAAAAATGCTGCATAATGAACAGAATTCATTAAATCTCTATAAGCGTTACATAATATTGTCGAAAAGCCCGAGATCAATCTAAACAATACTGTAGAAGTTCATAGTACAATATTTTATCTTGAAAATTAAAATTATCTGGATCATAGTCTGGTATATTATTTGGACCCTTTTTGATACTAATTAGTCTTTGAATCGACTGCCCAACTAAAATTAAGAAATTGCCGTGTGCTTTTCTCTGGTTTCGTCGCCAGATATTGTCAGGGTCACTGATGAGGCTTTATTCGCTAAAACTACGTAGAATGGCCCACATTCTTTCTTCTGAATGTATTCTCTGCTCTTGAAGGAACTCTTTTTGATATTAATTGGAAGGACTACATTTTAAAAGCAGCAACTCAATAAAACTTATTTATCCTAGTCAAAATACATTGTGCATGTTCTAATTGTGCTCACAATGTCCCCAAAGAAAATGCTGATAATAAAAAAAGCTTTGTTTTGGTGGTCGGGTGGTGCGATGGTGCTGCGTGTTACTTCCAGTGCCGGGCGTCCTACTGATTTGAATACTAGTAGGACAAGGGCCTACTGTGTTCGCAATAGGTACGAGTGGGGTTGTTTGGACAGTTTTCTCTCGTCTACCATTCTCTGGGACACGGCCCGATATAGACTGAAATACTGTCTCAAAGGGCCGTTAAACCATTCAACCATTGACTGTTTAGCTTTTTGTAAAAAGTATGCAAAGACCAGGAACTGAAACAATCAAAATCCAAATCCAGCCCTCAAACCATAGTTGGAAACAACTAAGATTACAAATAATCAAGATACAGAGAACATATGGCCAACCGAGTGAGCAGCTTGTTCCCAAAAGGTGGCCACTCAGCAACCCAAACCGAACCAAAAATAATAATAACATACATAACGTAAAACATCACAGAAACTCTGACACCAAAAACAGGCAACAAAGAACCACAACAGAACTACCGCCTTGGAACGGTCAGTAATGAATTACTGGGGGGCTTAAATCGATTTTACAGGCCCAACCTCACCCTCAGTTTCTGAAGTGGTACAAAACATTTAGTTGGTTGTTCGGTTCGCATGATAACCCTCTAACTCGTCAATGAATCATCACGGTAAACACATAAATCAAATTTCAACACCATGAAGAAGCAAAGACGAGGACTCAACAGATACAACGGGCCGTCTGACAGGTGGAGTAAACAGCATTTTTATAGTGTCTGAGGCTCTGTAACTAATATGAATAGCTATCCAAACTAAGTCGAAAAAGCTGTTATTACATCAAAATGAAATATATCAACTGGTAAACTTTGTATAAAAGTATGCTTATGCAAATGCTCAAAATAATATATTGAAATCTGTGAAAGAAGCTGATAACACATATTCTGTACCCTAAACTGCCAAAAAGCTGCCAAAAATGACTATATTTAATAGTCCGTTAAATTAATTTTATCTCCATCAAAGACCCATAGCATATCAGATATTCTTCGTTATGCTCACAACTAGTGTACAAATTTAGAAGAGCTTCCATTGAAACGTGTGATAAAAGTTAATTATACAATCTCTATACCCGGAAGTGCAATGAACTCCTCAAAATGACCAAGAACAACTTCTATCACACCTGGCCTGTCCTTGGGGGATATGGTTAATTTCTTGCTGGACTAACCCATTTTAACCCAAACTTCCTACTATGTGTGCAATAATAATAGTTACACTTGCATTTTTCAGCCCAATCTGTTAAGTGTCTACAGCTTACAATATCCGCCAGTCAGGGGGATCCTTAGCGTGAGGGTTCTTTTCACTCACCTGACGGCGAGCTCGGCTAGCCTGTTGTGCAGGATTGTAAGTTCTTACAACATACTCTGCCAGTCAGGATCCAAATCTCTGCAGGGATCCTCCGATCCTCTTACGGGGATTGAATGCGTGAAGTGACAGCACTGTAAGTCAACTAACAACAAAACTGGAGTTGCAAGGAGTTGCAAGTCCCCGTTAAGACATAGCATCATACTGTCACTTATGGAATCCGACATTACGGACTCGCCTTACGGCTGTGCACTTTTCTTACAGTGTGTAAGTGTACGATGAGCTGTGCTAACAAGGCAAATTTCTGAAGCGGCAAATTGGCTGAGGATCCAAAATACTGCTCTAAGTAACCCTGTAGGACCGGTTGATGGGTACGGAGAATGAGTTGGTATCAATGTTCTCACTGGGCCTGATCTAGTATTAATGTTCAGACTGGGCAAGTTCTTTATATTGCAAAAGGAGTATAAATTATGCATTTAAATAAAAAAAGTAAATCAACTGCTTTCTTGTTCTTCATGCAAGTGCAAACTTCACTAACTTCTCATATTCCTAAATAATTTTAAATAAAGGTGTATTTATCGTTGAGTAAATATGGTTTGTTTAAAGTGAGTTTAAGCTGACGCAACTTTGTCATTTGAAGTCCTTTGTAAGTAAAAAAAAGTGGTTGGCAATGATCAGGAATTAATACAATCCAGTCTCATATCCAGCCCTCAAAAACAACAGGGAAAGAGAGAGAGACACACACGTAAAATTGACACAAGCTTATGAAAGACACGCATGGTACACCGAATGAACAGCCTTTTCCCAGACAGGTGGTCATTCAGCTACCCTATCAAAAACAGCATCAACATCTATATTATCTATTTTTATTTTCATCTTTTTTACTTTTAACTTACAAAACAAAACAAAACAAAACAAAATGCAGATTGGGTAGCACAACAGGTGACCAAACCGCCAAAGAACATAGACAATCGGACATAGCACCTTCCATAGCATGTAGACTCATACTGTCAGAGCACGAGTGTAATATTGAAGCTGTTCAGTTTCGCTGTCATTTTGGATATATTTTCTTGCTGAAATTGACCCATTTTAACCCTAAGTCACTACTAAATGTGCAATAATGGTTACGCTTCTTAAGCATTTAAAGGGTAGCTAAGGGTCTACGCTACCTACATGCGGACAACGAAGACTCTGATCAGACTGGGCGGATGCCCAGGCTGATCTGATTCTGCGCTGGACGCGCAATTTATTCTTGGTTTCCTCGTGTCATGGCTCATATATATTTACAGTACGAGTGTATTTACTGAAAAGCCCTGTTGTAAACCGTTGGAACATAATATAGTTTACATTCCAATAATTACATTGAGCCACGCGACGTCATGTTACTTTAAATGACGTCTAAATAAACCATGGTCCTCTAGAAGCAGATCGGCGACGTCATGACGTCATTAATGCTGTCCCGCTGTTAGCGGAAGAAATGCTAGTAAATGTTTGCCGCTTCAATTTTAGCGCTTTTATTAGATTTTTCATCAAGGTTTTGATTGAATTGAATGTAAATATTAGCAATGAACTTAAATTTTCTGATGTCTATCGAAATGTAAACTGCATTAAGTCACTAGCAATGTTTACCTTGCACGCGACCCAATGTAGTTTATACTTCGATAAACCTCAGAAAAATGAAATTCATTCCTTAAATACATTTTTAGAAAGGAACACAACGTTTAATTGATGTGGGTAATGACGTTTTTTATTTTATTTTCTGTTAATGAGTGGTTGTTTTTTCAATCTTAATGAAACATGATATCAAAATAAAGATAGTTTACGGATTACTGCAACATGTTTAAATTTACTTGTAGACACGGTAGCCATCTTGAAACGTTAAATCCATCTTCTTTGATGCTGAAATGCAGTGTCAGAGCGAATATCCTGCAGGCCAATGTTGAAACAACATTACATTAATACTGATTCAATGTATTTGATTTCACTAACGATGGCACTGAAGAAAGGCAAAAGTTGCAGACGGTTCAAGATAAGATTAACATTGGCAAATACCGATTAGTCTTACATCTTATCAAAATATGAGCCGCGACACGAGAAAGCCAACAATGTGGTTGTGTGCCCAGTGAAGACTCAGCTCACCCTGGGCATCCGTCCAGTCTGATCAGAGTCTTTGCTTGCGCTCAAAGCGTAGCTAAGGGTCTAAGCTAGCTTCATGCGGACAGCGAAGACTCTGATCAGACTGGGCGGATGCCCAGGCTGATCTGAGTCTGCGCTGACTACACAACCATTTTGTTGGTTTTCTCGTGTCGAGGCTCAATTATAAAATCGCAGATTTATTTTGTAGATTTAGATCCAGAAGAAGACAAAAACACACGAGTACAAAGCAGTACTCTAGAGATACCAGAGGAAATTAAAGCAGACAAAATTGTGATAATATGGAGATGGGGCTATCGACGGATACAAAGAACAAGGCCACAGAACTTCTGAAATAAGCACAAGGTATTAAATCAACAAAACTTGGAAAAAATGTTCTGAAGAACAGTCAAAGAGCACAAAAGACCTAAATATTATTCAAACACAAGAGTCAACTAATAAAAACATTGCATCTATGAAAGCAGTACACGAAAGTAATACCAATAGAGTAGATCATATTCAAAGCTTAAAAGTAGAACCAGTAGGAGAGGAAACAAGCTTGAATGTTGGACAAGAAATGCGAGTAAAAGATAAAGCGTGCGTTAAAGCAGTTTCTGAAAGAACGAAAACAACAGAAGGTACCAAACAAGCAGCACTGACAGAAGACATTCAAGGAGACGCAATGGAAGGCAAACAGAATGTAATAGAAACAACAAAACAAATAAATGACACGACATTAACAGTCCTGACCGACACACGTATCCATGTGACAAAAATCTCGAAGGAAGTGATACAAACAACAATTTTGACAGACGATCCTGTGACAACAAAAGAAACCATTGTACCTGGTATCAGCCTAACTGTTCAACCAACCATTTCGCAAATAAAGGTTAAAGGACGAAAGCATTTCGGTGCAAAAAGTAAAGCTGATAAACACATATGCAAGATAGTTGGAATAGGCATAACAAAAGATGGCCGTGCTATTTTAGCTGACTTAAGTAACAATAAACTTAAAATGATTTCTAACGACAAAATTCATTTCTTGTCATCTGTTGATATCCCGCTTGGTCCAGTTAGTGTTGCCATTATAGACAATAAAACTGCAGTTGCCAGTACACAAGACAAGAAAATTCACGTCATTGAAATTCAGTCAATTGATTTAAGAATTATTAGAACCGTGAAACTTGACTATAAGATATTAGGTCTGGCTGCGTGCAATAATAACCTGGTAGTAACTACTGTGGCTGAACCTAGAAGTGCTAAGATGATTGACTGGACTGGAAAAGAAATTTGGTCGGTGGCATTAGATAAACAAGGAAATAAACTGTTTGAGGCACCAGAATATCTCACTTCTTTTGGGACCCACAGGGATCAAGTTATTGTTTCTGATTATCGAAGAGAAACACTTACATTGATAGCTGGGGAAAACGGAGAAGTTTTAAAGATAATTGACGTCGAAGGAAGTGGACCTGAAGGCCTTGTTGTGGACAACTCTGGTAATTTATTTGTCACTTGTTATGACAAAAGTGAAGTCTGCGCGTTTTCTCCTGATTTTACGCAGACTGCAGTGGTCTTATCATATCCGAGTTTGTTTGAGAATTTTATCCAAAAGTTCAGTTCTATTCCCTACAGCAAATGTAGCGAATGGCCTGTGGATGTTGCATATAATACTGTAACAGGTGAACTTTATGTGTGTCATGACAATCCCTCAAATTTGATACATGTCTACCAACTCTCATGACAGAACGCCGCAGTCGGAAAATTACCATAATTTCACGCATGATTATATATAATATATGAATCAGAGTAAGGGTGAATGTGTACACTTATAGGGAAACAATTCTTCTTAAGTAGTTCTTATGCACATGTGTGTTAATAACGGAAGGCGCCATTATTCTCAGTCTCTCAAAAATCTTAACTCATCAGGCCGGATTTATACCCGGCTCTCCTGCGTAAAACGCAGACTCTATCACATCGCTAAAATGACGCTAGTATGGCATTGCAACACAATCTTCACTCAATGGCAATTGTATGGCAAGGCAGTACAATCTTCACCCTGTGACGATTGTTTCCAAGAGGAACTTTTATGGGTTTTATTTATATATTGACCGTTACCTGACATAATAGGACTGTTGGGGTTTCGAATCCAACCATGGCAAATAACAATCTGTCAAGATATTTATTCACCTTCTGTGTCAGCCTCGCCGACCTTAGTCATGCCATGATGGCCATCTCGGATATCGGATCGGTTTTATTTTTTGTTCTAAGACTATTTGTTTTTCCTATTATGATTCATTGATGGGTTAGGAAATCTTCATGAGGATCAAATAGCTACATATAGCTAAATGTTTCAAGACACTGCTAGTAATGCTAATTTAAGCGCCCGGTAATCCGTTTCTGACCGTTCCAAGGCGAAACTTCTGTTGAGGCTCGTCACTGTTATGTGTTCTTATGTCAGTTTGTCTGTGGTCTTCTAGCAGTATGGTCACCTATTTAGCTGCCCATTTTTCTTTCTGTTTTGTTTTGTAATTCACTGAAAATATAGAATAGGCAAAAATAAATGTTACTTTTGTTTTCACCTTGAGTAGCTGAACAACCACCTGTGTGGGAAGGAAATGATCAAATGATTTACCGTACGTGTCTTTTGTGCACCCCTATCAACCTACGTCATTAGCAGGTGACGTATTTTCGAAATTACACCATTTCGATTGATCCAGTGTTCGGAATTTTCCCATAAATCTTGTAAATTTTTAAATCTTCGAAAAGCAACTGTGACTCCAAATACGGCAATGAAAGGACAATCTTACTACATGGAAGTCAGCTTCTGACATTCAGTTGATTTTGCAATCAACTTGACCAAATATGCTTCAATCTATATTGTGATGTATTTAGTCAAAGTATTTGCGAAATCTACAACACTTTACGGTGTCACTTTTATGTTGAAATATTGCCCTTTATTGAATGCATTTGGTGCATGCAGTCTTTTCTCGAAAAGTTATCAAATAAAGAGATTTGTTGGTCTATTCCGAATAGATGATTGTCCGAATAGGTGTTATTTGATGAATTAGTGACGCGTCGGATGACGTAGGTTGTTGCCCTTGTTTGTGAATCTATTCTAATATTTTGTATGTATTTCCTTTCCTTTTTGATTTGCGGGCGGGATGTTGGATTTGATTATTTTAATTCCTGATCCTTGCCTATCTTTTTATTTCTGATCATGTTGCTACAGACGAATTTTCTACTTGCCACCATAAAGACTCGGGAGAAGTTGTCCGTATCAGATTTCAAAATGACAGCAATTTTGATATGATTTGGAACTCTTTTTCCTTTGATCACTCACTACACATCCAGATGCCTGAAAGCCCTCTACTATTTACATAGGTTGAATTTGAAATAATTTAAGTTTTATCCATCTCTACCGGATTGCATGCCTTTGCAACATAAAAGAAGCGGGAACTTTCTTCTGGGGCATGTAGCCACTTAACTATGATACATTTTTGATGAGCATAGCATATACTTTTATTATTCAAAGCTTAGAAAAAGATGCTGGCTCGCATACCAATATATATATTTTTTTTTTTAGTTTTAGAAGTATTTATTAAGTATGAAATAAAGCATGTCGCAGTAACGTTCGTTACATTTGCTTTTATTCGATTCATGGCATGATAATATTTCATATAATAAACATTGAAACATTCTAGTTTTCAGATAACACCAATGTTGGGTATTCATAGCTTGTAGTTTATGATCGCCTGAGAGTTCAAAAGTTCAGCTAGGCAAAGACGATTGATCATTAAAAGACGTCATTTTTAAAAGATTGCTTGGCTTATGTTATAACATGTTGCAATTAGTTTATTTTGATTTAATATGTTGCATTTTAAAATTCTTGAGTATAGCCTATGCCAAGAACGCAAAAGTCTCGACGTACCAAAGGAATGACACGGCATCGACAGTTCTGCAGACATGTGCGCGGCGCACACCACAACAGAGCTTTCACCAATCTACGGGTTGTAACTGGGTTCATAGTTTCAGAAAGTAAGTCACATTGTGTTATTTCGGTTTGTCATATTTCCCGATGAAGAGTGGTTTTTACAGATAAAAAGAACAGGCCCAGAGGTGATAAAACTTGAGTATATTCTCAAACTCAAAGTAAAGCACACTGATTGGCTGCTTCCGAGCACATGCAAAATAAACCACACTGACTGGCTGCTTCCGAGCACATGTTCGGAAGCTGCCAATCAGTGTGCTTTATTGTGAGTTTGAGATTATTCTCAGGTTTCATAACCTCAAACCCAGGCCCGCCGTCACCGGTCAGAAATCAATATCTTCTTAACTGATGTCGTTTGATAGTGCCTCCTGTGGAAACAATGTAAGACTAAGCTAACAACAGAATCTGATGCATTTTTTCTTTTGAATGTATTAATAATTATTATTCTAATAATTATCAAAACAGGTACAAGTCTTGGAATCTAAAGCTATGTCTTTTAACTCCATTTATCACCAATGCACTGAAAGGACAAAGAATATGAGCTACTTTATGATAAGGTTTTAACGCCCTCTCACTTCACCTTACTGCACTGAACACCAGATGTAAGTCCTAAAAGGAATTTAAGACAACTTAGGTATTATTCCGCTATATAACAACAAAAGTCGATACTAGAAAACAAAAAGCACTACTACTAACACTACTGCAATAGTGCAAATTTGATTTCCTCTCTTAAATGATTCATAATCTTCGCTTTATACTCGAAGACTATCATAGAAAGGTGGGATTTATATCAGCTTTTGTGAAGTATCCATTCAAGGTGAAAAGGCGCACTATTATCACAACTAGACCCGCCCCTACCCACTTTTCTACTTAGAGCAATCTCCTATGGAAAACAGTTTCCCTAAGAACATTTTTTTTTCATAAAGAGCTGAAGTAGACGCAGACAGAATCGTTCAACATACATGTGCCGTTTAATTTTGCAATGACAGTCATCGATCGTCTTTACACTTTTGTATGTTTTAAAAAAATATGCTTTATAAAATGCTTTGACTGTCAGCATTTCTGCGCTGTCCAAAATGGCAATTCATAAGTGGTTTCATTGCTCCAATGAAGGCAGAGACTGTTGAAAATGACAGTCGAAGTGGGCGTGGTGTTAAGATTAAAACGGACACTGCGGTTAAAACTGAAGAAACGGACACTGCGGTTAAAACTGAAGAAACGGACACTGCGGTTAAAACTGAAGAAACGGACACTGCGGTTGAGACGTTTGTGCTAGAAGACAGACGACTAACCATAAAGCAGATAGTAGAGCACTGCGACATCGGCTATGGAACCGATCAAGTTATTTTGAACAGCAGATTAGGAAAGCGTTGTGTTTGTGTCAGATGGATAGCCAGGCTACTGGCCCCTGGCCAAAAAGAGGGTTAGGGTAAGTTGTGCCGGGGTATTCTCAAACGGGAAGAGGAACAAAGTAATAAGATTCTCAATAGAGTTATTACAACTGACGAGACCTGGTTTCACTTCTTCGCGCCAGCAAGCAAACAAAAACACAGTCTGAAAGCT
The DNA here is from genome assembly GCA_963989385.1 of Ctena decussata. Classification (NCBI taxonomy): domain Eukaryota; kingdom Metazoa; phylum Mollusca; class Bivalvia; order Lucinida; family Lucinidae; genus Ctena; species Ctena decussata. The sequence goes on from OZ022512.1 coordinate 74,853,748, forward strand.
CATTTCATCACCGTCCCCTGTTAAAGCCAGACTTTCGAAGTCAGCCGGAAGGGTAGTATCACCTATATTTTTGACGCCAGAGGTATAGTCTACATTTAAATAGTTCCAGCAAAACTAGTCAATATTGAGTAATGTATTATTTTCATCCTTAAATACAGTACCAAACATAAGTTCGGATCTATGAATCAACGGCAGCCTAGATCTTAACGCCGAAACAAACAACACTAAAGATAGCGACAGATTCCAGCAGGAATCGTATGTCTGCTGAGCTGAACAGTCTGAAAAGAGCTGTTTTTCTGCTCAGTTATTTTGGTAAAGAAAGCTGTTTGGTAAAAAATATGCATACATGTTTTTCTCTTATTACTTAATTTTAGTTGAGCCGAAGGTGAGCTTATAGGCAGCCCTCCGTCGTCGGTCGTCGTCCACACTCTTAAAACCTCTTCTCAGAAACCACTAGACCAATTAAAGCCATATTTCACAAAGAGCTTTTACAGAATAGGAGAACGTAAGTTTATATATTTTGTCTAGGTCACATGACCATGATGGCCAATTTGCCCATATATGGTAAAACCCTTAATAAATCTTCTTCCCCTGAACCACTGAGCCGATTGCCTTGAAACTTGGTATGTAGCATCTGGGTCTCTGGTACTGCAAAGTTTATATAAATGATGACATTGGGTTAACCCTGGTCTTTAATGGCAAGGCCAAATCTGGTAATACCCATATTCTAATGCACTTATAAATATAAAGCGACGTCTGATTGGATAACGTCAAAAGTTTGCGACAGTATATTCTGCGATATACTGTCGCAAATCCGACGTCATTATACAACGTCGCTTTTAATTGGCTGATGTTTGGTTTTACGCTGCCGGGAGCGTTTGCAATGGTTTCAAAAAGTACACTTTGAAAGGTGGAAATTTAAAAAGGTGCATTAGAATGGGGATAACTATATTGAAAATTGTCATTTGGGGAGGTAAATCGTCGATTTTATAGTCGCAATTGCGTTTTACGGCTCCGCTGACGCGTCGCCGTAAAACGAAATTTCCGACCATAAAACCGATGATTTACCTCCCCAAATGACAATTTTGAATACAGTTATCCCCTAAACAAACCTTCTTCCCCAGAACCACTGAGCCGATTGCCTTGAAACTTGGTATGTAGCATCTGGGTGTCTGGTACTGCAAAGTATATAAAATGATGACATTGTGTTAACCCTGCTCTTTTATGGCAAGGTCAAATCTGGTAAAACCCTTAATATATCTTCTTCCCCGGAACCACTGAGCCGATTGCCTTGAAACTTGGTATGTAGCATCTAGGTCTCTGGTACTGCAAAGTTTATATAAATGATGACATTAGGTTAACCCTGCTCTTTTACGGCAAGGTCAAATCTGGTGCCTTTTGAACTGGAAAGGCTGAAAAGTGCATTTATTTGTGCTTTTGTGCTTTGCGAGTTTGAAATGCAGTCAACTTCAACCTCTTTGAAATTCTAGAGGTCAAGGTCATTTAGTGATCTTGGACAAAGGTCACTTGCCAGTCAATCTCTCAATATTTTCAAAGGATTTCTCCTCTGAAGCTTAATCAAATTTGGTGAGCATCCTCCAGGCAAAGGTGAAAGAAAGTTTGTATATTTGGTCTAGATGACCGCCATGTCCATATATGGCAAAAAAAAATAAAATAAAAAAAAATCTTCTTCTCCAGAACCACTAAGCCGATTGCGTTGAAACTTGGTATCTTGCATTTGGGACTCTAATAAAGTAAAACGAAAGGCAATGATCAGGAATAATTACAATCAAAACCCACATCCCGCTCTCGAAACCAAAAGGGAAAGAAGCAGACACGGAAAAATGACACAGGATCACGAAAGACACGCACGGTAAACCGAATGAGCAGCTCTTTCCCAAACAGATGGTCATGAGCTACCCTAATCAAAAACAGAATCAACATTTATTTTATCTATTTTATATTCAGTTTACAAAACAAAACAGAAGGCAGATTCGGTAGAAAATCAGGTGACCCAATCGCCAAAAAACATAGACAAGCGGACGTAGCACAATGTAACATCAAGGAACCAGAACAGAAGTATCGCCTTGGAACGGTCAGCAAAAGATTACTTGGGGGCTGAAACATGTTTTACTGGATCCAGACCTCGCCCTTAGTTTCCGCAATGGTTCAACGCAACAAAAACACATGTACCACACAAAAGACTGAACAAACTATACGGAAAACATTTTACAAATATTTTACCTATTTTCTATTTTTTATTTAAATAACATGACGGGAAGCAAAGTTGGCAGCTATACAGGTGGCCACATTGCTAGCAGACCACAAACAAATTTACAAAGACAGAACAAAGTGAAGAACCACAACAGAAGTACCTCCTTGGCACGGTCAGCAACAAATCACTGGGGGCTTAAACATGTATTACTGGATCCAAACCTCGCCCTCTGCTTCTGCAGTGATTCGAAACATTTAGTTAGCTGTTTGGTCCGCATGAAGTGTTCCTAACCCATCACTGAATCACCATCAGAAACAACAAAACACGTATAAGACATGTGATGAATCAGAGATGGGGACCCGAGGGAAATAACGTATTACGACGCCATGCGACCCATGGGAAGTCAAACAACACCACTGAAATACCGGAGCAAAAAAAAAGATAACAACATCAGTTAGAACCGAATAACTAAGCAACACACAAGGCAAACTCCGGCCCCAACCAACTAAACTGAGTAGCTTTATGTCGGGCCCATCATTAAGTCTGATACCTGACCAGCCGGCGTGCAATTAAAGAGGGAAGAAAAATTATTAACCATGATTGGGTTAACTACTAAATATGCAGACTGTAGCATTATTTAATGAGCGATATATTAATGGTGAACTTCAAGTGATGTTTGATGAGCTTAATATACCTTTATCCGAAACAGAAATACGTAAAGCTACAAGTCAATTAAAATCAGGGAAATCCTGTGGTCCTGATAATGTCTTAAATGAATTTTTTCGTTATGGGTTGGATGCCCTGATGCCATATCTTTGCAAATTATTTAATACTGTTTTTGATTTAGGGAGTTTTCCAGAGAAATGGACTGATGGTTTTATTGTGCCATTACATAAAAAGGGAAATAAGAATGATGTAGAAAATTATAGGGGCATAACACTATTGAGTACTTTTGGGAAGTTGTTTTCAAGAATTCTTAACAATAGATTGAATGAGTGGGCCGAAAACTATTATGTATATATCGAGGCTCAGGCCGGTTTTAGGAAACAAATGGGCACCATTGATAACATTTTTGTTTTGCACGGTCTCATTAAACATTTCATAAATGAAGGTAAACGCTTATATGCTGCATTTATTGATTTCACAAAAGCCTTCGGTTATATTATTAGAGAAAATTTATGGCTAAAATTAATAAAATCTGGTGTTCGAGGCAAAATTTTAGATGTGATAAAATCAATGTACATGTCTGTTAAATCTATGGTGAAGTATAATAATTGCTTAAGTGAAGAGTTTTCTTGTTTCTTGGGTGTAAGACAGGGTGAATGCCTTTCACCGTTTTTATTTTCTTTATATTTAAATGATATTGAAACAGAATTTATTCCAAACAATTGTCAGGGTATTGAGATAAACATGTTAAAAGTGTTTTTATTGCTTTATGCGGACGATATGGTAATATTTTCTTATGATGAGACAGGGCTACAAAAAGGTTTAGATGTTTTGCACGGCTATTGTTTGAAATGGAAATTGAAAGTAAATATAAATAAAACTAAAGTTATGGTTTTCAGGGGTGGAGGTACATTGCGCAGAAATTTGTCTTTTGTTTATGACGGACATCAAATTGAAATAGTGAAGAATTTTACTTACTTAGGTATAGTATTTACCACTGGCGGTTCCTTTAAAGATACTTTTGAAATGTTAGCTGGTCAGGCGAGGAAAGCGATTTTCATGTTAAATTTATATCTTTATAAATTTACACAAATAACACCAAAACATTACCTTGATCTGTTTGACAAACTTGTTAAGCCTATCTTACAGTATGGATCGGAAGTTTGGGGGTTCGGCAATGCAAATATTTTAGAGAGGGTGCATGTTCAAGTTTGTAAAAATATTTTAGGTGTTAAACGTACAACACAGAATGATTTCGTGTATGGCGAGCTTGGGAGGTTAGATCTGAGGACGTTAAGGTAAGTAGCTGTTGTTAAATTCTGGTTCAAAATATTGACTTGTGAAAATACTAAATATATTAATAACGTATATAAGATGATGTTAAATGATTTAGAGTTGCAACCAAATAAACAGAATTGGGCATCGTCTGTCAAGTATCTCTTACAGTCTCTGGGTTTCAATGATGTTTGGTATTTTCAGGGAGTAGGGAATATTAATATATTTTTAGCGTTGTTTAAACAAAGAATAAAAGATACTTTCATACAAAACTGGAACAGTAGAATTTCAGATTCAAGTAGGGCGCGGATATATTCTTTATTTCATAATGTTTCGTATAAGTTGTATTTAGATTATTTAACACTGGAAAAGTTTCGACACGCTGTATCAAAAATCCGAATGTCTTCTCACAGATTAGCGATTGAGGCAGGTAGATGGCATAGACCATACAGTATTCCTATAGACGAACGAAAATGCAGAACATGTGATATAATTGAAGACGAGTTTCATTTTATTTTAGAGTGTGAATTGTTTCAGGATTTAAGGAAAAAATATATCAAACGATATTACTGGGTAAGACCCAATATTCCAAAATTCATAGAATTGATGACTACTGAAAACAAACTGACAATTAGAAATTTGGCTTCCTACGTTTTTGAAAGTTTTAAGATTAGAAATTCGCTGTATTGATTATATGTCCTTGTACAGCACTAGTGTTTGCTGTCTCTCCCACATCATCCCTCTTTTCTTACTTTTTTCTGTATTATGCATAACAGTCATTTCCCACCAGGCACACGACGAATGACTGATGTATCGGCGTCAGTGCGACGTCATTACGCCGTATTGACGTCGATGCGTCGTCATTTTGTTGTTGTGTGCCCGCTGGGTTTGGGTCTTTTGGTATTGGTACAAACTTAAAACATTTTTATGCTATTATACTGTGAATATTATAGTTAAAGGGTAAAAGTTGGTTCAGTCGGAGATATGATATTATTACATTTATGATTATTATCTGGTTATGTAAGACAATTATGTATGCTTGCATGAAACATATGTAGAGATTGCCGTCATTGTTGCTGTATAAGCATTTGTTTGTAATATGTGTACTCATGGACCATATGGTCTTCTGTATTTGAATAAAGTTACAAGTTATAAGACATGTGATGAATCAGAGATGGGGACCCGAGGGAAATAACGTATTGCGACACCATGCGACCCATGGGAAGTCAAACAACACCACTGAAATACCGGAGCAAAAAAAAAGATAACAACATCAGTTAGAACCGAATAACTAAGCAACACACAAGGCAAACTCCAGCCCCAACCAACTAAACTGAGTAGCTTTATGTCGGACCCATCATTAAGTCTGATACCTGACCAGCCGGCGTGCAATTAAAGAGGGAAGAAAAATTATTAACCATGATTGGGTTAACTACTAAACATGCAGACTGTAGCATTACATTTATGTTATTATATCCAGTACGTTTGTAACGAACGACAATTTTTCTGAACTGATCAGAAAAATCTGAGCTACCTACAATATGTTTTAATTTATAGCACTCTAGTGTTTATAAATGATGACATTGGGTTGACATCAACCTTTTTTATGGTATGGTCGAATTTGGTTCCGAAGGCGTTTGAGTAAAGCTGAAAAGTGCATTTATCTGTTACTAATGTGCTCTTTTATATAGAAATGCAGGGAAATTCAAACTTTTCTGAATAGTAGAGGTAAAGGTCATTTAGTGATCTTGGCCACTGGTCATTTGTCCGTTGTGTGTCGACATTTGAAAAAGGACTTCTCCTCTGAAACCACTGGGCTTATAACAATTAAATTTTATTAGCAGCCTCCAGGCCATGGGGGAAAGAAAGTTTTCGTATTTGGTCCCGATCAAATGACTAGGATGGCCATTATGTCCATATCTAATAAAAACCTTTAAAAATCTTCTTCCCTAGAACCACTAAGCTGTTTGCTTTGAGACTTGGCATGCAGCATCTTGGACGGTAGTACTACAACATTCATATAAATAATGACCCTGGATTGACCTTGACCTATTTTACGGCAAGATTAAATTTTGTCTATAAGGTTTTCAATGGAAAAGCTGAAAAAGTGCATTTATCTATTGCTGTTAGACTCTGTGATATGAGCATACAGTCGACAAGCATAAGATCTCAGATGCATTTGAAATTAGACCATATTGTACAATTTGCCTTAGAGTTACTTACCCTAGAGTGCTGAGGATGAATGGACTCAGGTGAGATACAGGACCAATGGTCCTCTGATTTCTTTAAAGCAAATGGTACTCCTTACTTTGTAGCATTACATTGCATGTTGAAAATGTTGAGGGAGAACTGTCAAAGATTGGTACAACATGTGTCCAAACCCGTTGTGTTTATAAATAAAACATGTTTAATCTAATCTATGGTGAACAAAATATGGTCCTGAGGAAAACTAGATGCTGCTATAACGGGAGCGCTAATGGTAGTGTCATGTGACGGTCTACTCCACGTAAGTGCAAACAGTCAGGTGGGTTGTACTTTGAGAAAGAATAATTAATAGCAATTTAGAAGGAAAGTTCCTTAATATATTGATCACCCCTCGTACAAAGTGTTTGACATGATGTCTGTTTTTCGGCGACTCGATTCTACTGAGCTGCACGATAATTTTGTTGCACCTGTTTAAGGTGGGTCTAATGAAGGAGTTGCTTGTAGCTTATTGTGTCGTCCAGTTAAAATAATTAGTATTGTTATTATTATTATTATTATCATCATTATCACTATTTTATTCTTATTCATACAACATAAGCAAGCCGGGTTACTACATCAACACCCATCGATACGCTTTTGAACAACGCAGCAGTATCATTGATCGATAACACGGTTGAAAGGTTTTTAACACTTACACATTTTATGCAATTTTGTTATGTTAAATCTTAAACAGACCAGGAAGTGGGCTTTCTTTTCAGTAAGTACATTTAAATTGCTTTTTTTCAGTTGAAATTCTAATGATAATAGTAATAATCAAAGCAAAAGCACAGATGTGAGAGAAGTAGAGAAACAATCAAAAAACAAAAAAAATAATAAATAAATAAATAAAAAATGAAAAAAAAGAAAAATATTGAAGTCAAACCAACGTCGTATCAGGTCTGTTGTGTTTCTTTCTTACATTCTTAATATGAAAAGTTGGTAAGGCTGCAGAAGGACGCTTTTTCGAATTTTCTTTTAAAAATGACATTTATGCCATTTTAATAAAGGGAACACATAAGAGCCGCGACACGAGAAAACCAACAAAGTGGTTTTGCGCCCAGCGCAGACTCAGATCAGCCTGGGCATCCGCCCAGTCTGATCAGAGTCTTCGCTGTCCGCATGGAGGAAGCGTAGACCCTTAGCTACCTTTTAAGCCCTCAGCAAAGCATCTGATCAGAGTAGGTGAATGCCCAGATTGATCTGAGTCTGCGTTGGGCGTACAACCACATTGTTGGTTTTCTCGTGTCGCGGCTCAAATATGATTTTTTGTTTGCTTCCCCGAAGAAGCAAGTTCTTCCATGTAATAGATATTCTTTTTAGAAGTCAATTCCTTCCTTAAACATTTGATCCAATCGCAAAGGGATGCAATGAATACGACAGAGATGTTGTATCTTTTTACTTAGACAGTAGTCAATCCTTTTGTGTTGAAGGTTTCTCTTTAAAACTGCAAAAACACTTATATTTGGCGGTTACTGAATTTTGTCGATATTGGCGGTTAAGGCAAAGAGCGCTAAAATATAAGTCCGCCAATATTGCATACATTAAAAACATATACTTACGCAAGTAACGAGGAGTATTTGATGACTATTTTAGAGTTTTCTATATCTTTCAATTAAACTATTCATTGTGGCATCCCATTAGAATCGCCTGGACGAGCCGATTCTAGTAGATACCACAATGTATAGTTACATCAAAAAGTAAAGGAAAATTATACAAGTTTACACCAAATGTTCTTTATTACCTCGAGCCATGATTTATCATGACCGCCAAAATTAATATGCGCCAATTTGTCATTTTTAGTAAACCGCGAAATTTTGATACCGCAGATATTAATTGTACAGTAGGTAAAATCAATATCAGTGCACTTCCTATGGAAAGGTCCAGAAAGGTCTATCACACAGACAGTTCTAGAAACAATGAGCATTGGTAAGTACCAATGAGTCTTCTAACAGCTAAAGATTTAAAGAAGACATTACTCCAATATTAAATTACATTTCCATTTTTTTTATATAGGACCAACCTAAGATAAGAACACGCGGATGCAAATCAGTAAGAGATAAACAGTAAAGAAAGTACGCAGATCTGAGATAATAAACAATATGGAAGAGGGACTAACGAAAGAAGCAAAGTACAGGCATGCAGAACTTTTGAAACGCGCGGAAGGTATTTAATCAAATAGCTTGGAAAAGAACATTCTGAGGAAGAATTAAAGAGCACATAAGTGATAAATATTATTGGAACGAAAGACTCGATTAACAAAATGAAACCAGTACAAAACAGGGACACTAAAATAGTAGATCAAATTCTAAGCGTAAAAGTACAACCAGTAGGAGAGGAAACAAACTTGCCTGTTGGACAAGCCATGCCAACAGAAGATGCAACAGATGTTAAAGCTGTTATTAAAAGAACGAAAACAACTGAAGATACCAAACAAGCAGACCTTAGGAAAGACATTTATAGAGAAGCAGTGAAAGCTCAAGAGAAGATGACAGAAGAAACATTCAAATCGAAAGAAGAAAAATTAGAAGTTGAGACAGAGAGTACTAATACCTATATGACAAAAATATCAAAGGGGTTGATACGAAAAGTTACCAAGTCTGTGAAAGACGAAGATGTGAAAGCAAAAGATACCAAAGTGCAAATAACGGTTGATGCACGGAAAAATTTTAGCACAAGACTCGGAGCCGATAAACACGGGTGCAAGCTAGTTGGAATAAGCATAACTAGAGATGGCCGCGCTATAATAGCTGATTTAAATAACAATAAACTTAAAATGTTTTCAAACAACAAAAAACGTTTCTTGTCATCTGTTGATATCCCGCTTGGTCCAATAAGTGTTGCCATTATAGACGATATAACTGCAGTTGCCAGTACAAAAGACAAGAAAATTCACGTAATTGAAATTCAGTCAAGTAATTTAAGAATCATTAGAACTCTGAAACTTGACTTTAAGATATTAGATCTGACTTCGTGCAATAATAAGCTGGTAGTAACTACTGTGGCCGAACCTAGAAGTGCTAAGATGATTGACTGGACTGGAAAAGAAGTATGGTCGGTGGCATTAGATAAACAGGGAAATAAACTGTTTGAAGCACCGGAATATATCACTTCTTTTGGGACCCACAGGGATCAAGTTATTGTTTCTGATTATCGAAGAGAAACACTTACATTGATAGCTGGGAAAAACGGGGAAGTCTTAAAGATAATTGACGTCGCAGGAAGTGGACCTGAAGGCCTTGTTTTGGATAACTCTGGTAATCTATTTGTCGCCTATTATGACAAAAGTGAAGTCTGCGCGTTTGCTCCTGATTTTACACAGACTGCAGTTGCAGTGGTCTTATTATATCCGAGCTTGTTTGAGAAATTTATCCAAAAGTTCAGTTCTATTCCCTACAGCAACTGTAGCGAATGGCCTGTGGATGTTGCATATAATAATGTAACAGGTGAACTTTATGTGTGTCATGACAATCCCTCAGATCTGATACATGTCTACCGACTCTCATGGCAGAACGCCGCAGTCGGAAAATGACCATAATTGCACGCATGATAATCTTTGCGACTCAGAGAAAAAGTGAATGGGTACACGTTCAGAGAAACAATTCTTCTTAAGGAGTTGGGTTAAAAACGGCGGGCGCCTTTAGTCACGGACTCTAAAAAAAATCAACTCATCAGGCCGGATGTGAACCAGGGTCTCTTGCGTGGAAAGCAGAGACTATCACGTCGCTATAAATGTGGCGGCCGTAAAACGACTCCCCGTACATCATCCATAGTGCAGATTATATTTCATTTTTGTCCTTTGAGATCAGAGGATGTATTCTTGTAAATCTGCAATTTTAGATTTGATTAGACTCTTATTCCGAATCATCGTTTTTCATATTATTTGGACCTTTTTTATATATAATTATATTACTCAGTCCTTGAATCGACTGCCAAATTAAAATTAAGAAATTACAGTATGCTTTTCTCTGATATTGTTAGGGTCACTGACAAGACTTTATTAGCCGAAACTACGTAGTCTGGCCAATGTACCTTTTTCTGAATGTATTTTCTGCTCTTGAAGGAACTCTTTAAGATTTCAGTTGTATGGCAAGGCAGTACAAGTTTACGATATAACTATTCTACACCCTGTGACAATAATTTCCACGGGTAGCCTTTATGGATTTTATTTAAATGTTGACCGTTTCCGGACATAATAGGATTGTAGGGCTTTCAAATCCAGGTATGGTAAATAAGTATCTGTCAAAAGCAGTTACAGATAGTGGTAAAATTCACCTTATATGTCGAACTCGCCGACGTCAGTATTGCCATGACAGCCATCTTGGATATCGGATCGATTTTATTTTTAGTTCTAAGACTATTTTTATATCGTTCCCTGTTATGATTCATTGATGGGTAAGGAAATCTTCATGCGGACCAAACAGCTAATTTAAAATAAGTGTTTCAACCACTGCTAGTAATACTAGTTAAAATGTCTTCTGTTTTTCTACCGAATTATTATTTTTTTTTTTTTTTTTTTTTTTTTTTGTCGGCTCCTCCTCCCCTACACCGACACCATATTTTTTACATATCGTGTTATTCTATATACATTATTTATAAATATTTACATTATTGAAAATCTGCGTATAAATGTTTTTATTGTTTTTTTTTTCCGATTTACCTCTAACACAAATTTGAGGTCAAATAAAACATTGATTAGACAGAATGTAAATATTAGCAGTGAACCTAACCTCTCCGGCGCCCGCCGATGCACAAACCACACTGGGCCGCCTGCAAAGCTCTCGTGAACTCCTTCGGGGTTCACTTACTTTGCACACGGCCCAACGTAGTCCATACCTCGACAAACGCCAGAAAAATGAGATTCACCCCCCACAATACTCACATTTACCACAGACCCTCTATTGTTGGCCTTTTAGAGTAACTAGCCTCTCACTAACTAACGATAACCAAATACGATATCAGTCGCAACGCGACCGGTCCACACAACGCTCGACCGGCGTTAGGCTACGGCGGTGGCTGTCAAATGCAACGGCCGAACACGTAGTTACTATCCTTCGACGTATATTTGACACATATATTTGACATTGATACATGACCACGAAAAAAACGGTACAGGAAGGGTCTGAAAAATGGTGTAGTTGCGAGAATAAGAAATTTGATGTTTCCAGCGTATATTGCGTGAAGAAGCCAGTGGTCGTCGCTAAAAAATTCCAAGAGAAGCGCTTCGCACTTCATGGAATTCTAGCTCCTCCAACCGGCCCCATCACACGAAGAACGCCGAAAAAACAACAACTTTCAATTCCTAAATATATACTGTATGTTTGTATGTATGTATGTATGTATGTATGTATGCGGGTTAGTGTTTGTACTTAAGAGAAGTGTCAGAAACAATGAAAGAAAAGGCTTAATTTTTAGTTTAGAGTACCGAAATTAATTTAAAGTTATGCGGTTAATATTTTATTTGAACACGATATGTTTGAGCCGAGGCTGTTGTGGCGATGTGGATGTGACCGCCCGCCCTGCGCGGAAGACCGCCCTGGCTGCCCTAGAAACCTGGCAGACTATCCCGCAGGGAACAGCGCAGTCACATCCCTCTAACACCTGTCCAATGGCCTCGGCTCCCTCACCTTTATAATCTTTTTTTTTTTTTTTCTTTTTTTTTTTTTCTATTTATTTATTTTTTTCTATTACATTTATTATTGGATTTAATACTCGTATCAATATTAGAACTTATCAACACCCCCATTGACACTCAGAAACCATACAAAACCCAGAACTGGCGCCGATTCAACATAGAATCGCCGAATCCACGTCAGTCAAGGGTCGTCCGTATGCCTAGGTCATCTTTTTTTCTTTTTTTTTATAAGCTTAAACTTGTTGACTACGTCATCAAAACTTCGAGTGTCAAGGTCTACATTCCAGACACGTCAACACATTCGTGTAAGTCGTGATTCACGGACTAAAACTTTACAGCTAAAACTTTGAGGTAAGACTTTGAGTTTTACGGTTATTTAACTGTCATTAAAAGTAGACTTATTAAGAGGCTTGAATAGCCGAAACCGCGGTATGGCCCAACTTCTTACTTATGAATGTTTTCTTTGCTCTTAAAGGATCTAAACTTTTATCATTATTTACTATCACTGCAGCTGGATGTTGTGCCGTGTGGCGGCCGTAAAAAGTCTCCCCGCACTCATCTATAGTGCAGATTATATTTTCCTTTTGGTCCTTTGAGATCATGGAATATATTCTGAGAAGTCAGAAATGATCATACGTTTAGATTCATTTTCTAAACAAATTTGAAATATTTTGGTATTTTTCGACTTATATCAGTCTTTGAGACGACTGCCATGTTAAACCTGCAAATTTACTGTTTTTTTTCCTCTGGCTCCTTGTGCCAGATTTAAAGGGTCACTGATGAGGCTTGAATAGCCGAAACCGCGGTATGGCCCAACTTCTTACTTATGAATGTTTTCTTTGCTCTTAAAGGATCTAAACTTTTATCATTATTTACTATCACTGCAGCTGGATGTTGTGCCGTGTGGCGGCCGTAAAAAGTCTCCCCGCACTCATCTATAGTGCAGATTATATTTTCCTTTTGGTCCTTTGAGATCATGGAATATATTCTGAGAAGTCAGAAATGATCATACGTTTAGATTCATTTTCTAAACAAATTTGAAATATTTTGGTATTTTTCGACTTATATCAGTCTTTGAGACGACTGCCATGTTAAACCTGCAAATTTACTGTTTTTTTTCCTCTGGCTCCTTGTGCCAGATTTAAAGGGTCACTGATGAGGCTTGAATAGCCGAAACCGCGGTATGGCCCAACTTCTTACTTATGAATGTTTTCTTTGCTCTTAAAGGATCTAAACTTTTATCATTAATTATCAAAATTATCGGATTAAGCACAGGTTGTGCGTAGCGGTGCATATTCATTATTATCTGGTTCTTTCTTTCTCTGTCATGTGTTGAACCTGCAAATAGAAAAAAGAAAAGAAATTAGGCTCATCTTGATCTCACCAAGTGCCCCATGAGCAGAAGGGGCATTGGGGACAGGCCCAGGTCTAAAGGACCCTCAACTGACGCCAAATAAAGGAAGGACATACATGCTCCGGCCACTCACTAGAGCCACTTGGTCTAGCGAGCTCCAGTGAGGGGCCACAACATATGCCATGGTTGAGGGATGAGAACAAACATACCAGAGCCACCCCAAGACCCCTCCCCCTCTGGAGTTATTGAGAGTTTGTAGATTTGTTAATATATGTCATGTGTGCATGCATTCGAGCATGCACACATGTGCATATACAACAGTGTCGAAGGATGATATTATGAAAATGGTATAGCTAGGCCTTTTGGTTTGGAAAATTCCTGAGGAATATTTTCAAACTGTATTTCGTAAGGAAGCAGTGTGCATATGTACATCTTACCCTGGGTATCATGCGTGTATGTGTGTTTGTACATATGTGCAAGCTTGTGGTTGGTAACAGTAACTTTTGATTTCTGTGGCATATGATGAAGACTATTTACAAACTCCAATGTGTATAACTTATTTGGAAGCATTATATGAGTTTCACTTTGCAAATATGCTTCTATGCATATAAATAATATGAGTGAATATGCATTCAGAGAAAACTATAAATCATTGAGAAAAAAAAACAAGTTAAAAAAAAAAAGGTAGCATTTTTTCTTTAACGCCTAAACTTAGGTTTTTAATACACGTGGAAGCAATTTTAATATGCTGAAATGTACATTTGTGGATGTTATGGTTATTTCAGCCTTTTTTAAGTTACATTTACAATTTGTGGAAATTGGATTTAATCATTCTACTAAATTTTAACCCTATTTACATTGCTATGCGAATATGTTTACAGATCCAAATTATTTCTTTATTGTAATTTCAGTGCATGTTGCACCACTGAACTTCTTTTTTTTTTTTTTTTTTTTTTTTTTTTTTTTTTTTGAAGAACAAAAAAAGATTTACTACAATTTAATTATATGTGTATACCTCTATGTACAATGAACAATGAATACATATTTACACATTTACACATCCCATATTTACACATTCTAGCTTATTCCACTTTTTGAGCTTATTATGGAGGATACCTTCAGGCTCTTCTAGATGTATTTCATAGTGTGGTATTTGTAAGTAGGTGCAGAAGATTTCTAATTGAAAAGGTCAAAGAACTGTCAATATTTTTTTTTTTTTTTCTTTTTTTAAAAATGTCTTCTGTTTTTCTACCGAATTATGATTCTACACTTTGTGACAATAATTGATTGTAGGGCTTTCAATAATAATTGATTGTAGGACACACATTGCAGTGCTAGGCGCTGTCGCCGCATCCGTGAGGGTTCAAACCCGGCCAGCGACTAGTTAAAATTTCCGACAATCCGTTTCTGACCGTTCCAAGGCGGTAACTCTGTTGAGGTTCTTCAAGGTTATGTGCTCCGATATCCGCTTGTCTGTTGTCTAAGTGTTGTCTTCTAGCAGTATGGTCACCTATTTAGCTGCCAACTTTGCCTTCTCTTTTGTTTTGTAATTCACTGAAAATATACACTGAACAAAATTTCTAATTGGTCACTTTTTCCATAGAATTAAGCCTTATGCTAATTCTAATTTATATGGCTACAAATTATGAAGAGCGAAGGGATGTTTATGCTTGTATTATACAAGCAGCACAATCGCTCATGCATTTTCAAAATTAATTACTACAATTTGAAGCCTGCATTCGAAGTTACACAAACATTCCAAGGGAGGTAATTTCAAAACTGCAAAATAAAAATTAATACAGACAGGAATTTTACGAGGATTGAGTACAAATTTATGTTTTTATAATGGAAAACTTAATTTACTTATGACATGTCATGATTTTGTGGCAGTCTGATGCAGGTTTTATGAATTTTTAGATAGTTCTATCGTTTACTAACTAGGGGTCATAACTCTACTATTACACTAAAGTTTTGATTACAAAATCCAATTTGAATAAGTGGATAAAAACTTAACACATTGATTATAAAAACATTAAAAGGATTGTTTACAAATCATTTTTGTGCAAAGAGGACGACTGACCGATTAGAAATTTTGTTAAGTGTAAAGTAGGTAAAAACAGATGTTACTGTAGCTGAACGACCACCCGTTAAATGATTTAACGTGCATGTTTTTTTTGTGAGTCTGTTGTAATAAATTGTTTATATTTCTTCTCCTTTTAGTTTTGCGGGCGGGATGTTGGTTTTTTGGTTGCACATTAATTTTGTTGAACCGTTTAAGATGGGCCCATGGAAGAGTAGCTTGTAGATTATGGTATTGCTCACTGAAAATGATTTATTATTATTATTATTATTATTATTATTATCATTATCATCATCATCATTATTGTTGTTTTTATTATACGAGGGATGATATAATAATACGTGGACTTTTGCTGTATAAATTTAATTATTGATAAAAAAACTTATTAAGTTTACAGTAAACATACATTTATCTTTCCTCTATCTATTAATGTCTTAATTCACCGGTCTGTATAGGTCGTCATAGTAACCTTATGACGGTTATGCGGAGCACGGTAATAAATATGCCTTGTTATTTCGAATTGTTTGTTTTATCTTTGGCAATTTCTAATATTTGCAGTAGAGTGAAATGCTTGACATTTGGTATGCTATTTGGTTATGGTTTCCGCTTTTTACTGTGTGGAAATTATTGCCGTCAACAATTGTTATGCTTGCACATGCAGCGTACAATATGGTCTGTGGGTCATACAAGGGTGATAAAATGACTTCAACAATTATTCTGTGTGTTTAATGCAAGTTCCAGGTTTTGTAAATAATGTAAGAAAAATGAGGGCAGAATGAAAGAAAAGTTTTAAATGATCAAATTTAATATTATTTGATCCTTGTATATTAGTTTTGTCTGATGCTGTCACTGATTTGAGGGTTGTAGCCCTGCATTTAGACATACACCGCAAAAGTCTTGTACGTGGAAACGATGCTGAAAGCAAATTTTTGGCTTGGATTTATAAACCAATAAAGATGAGAAGAATATGCTATAAAATTATTCAAAACAATCATATTGCATGCAATTGTGTCTAAAATTGATCAATATCATGAAAAATCTGCAAAAAGGGCGTTAGTTTTTGAAAACTGAGAATCAAAAGAACCCGAAGAATGTTAAAACGGGACAAACCGTCAAACGTCATTAATGTGGTGCTCCGTTGTAGCTGTACCTACCTAATATAAAATGGAAAAAATACTTATTTTTCATTGAAATTTCTTCAAAACTTCGCATCTAGAAGCTAAAAGCTCGAACTTTTCTGCGGTATGAGAAAAAAATACTATAACTGCATTATCCTTACCGCCACAGCAATAGTCCATGTATTTTTTATCACCCCTCGTATAATATCAGCACGCCGGATTACTAAATCAACAGACAGCTTAGGCGTCCTATCGATACGCTTTTGAACAACACAGCAGTATCATTGATCAATAACACGGTTGAAAGGTTTTTAACACTTTCACTTCTTTTGCAGTTTTGTACCATGATAAATCTCGGACAGACGAGGAAGTAGGGCATTCTTTTAGGTAACGACACTTCTATCACTTTTCATTTGGAATTATAGTAGTAATAATAACAATAATTACTGCAAAATCACAATTGTGAGAGAAGTAGAGGAACAATCAGAAAAAACATGACGGCAAACCAGTGTCATATCAGGTCTGTTATGTTTCTTTCTTACCTTCTTAATATGAAAAGTTGGTTTGGGTGCAGAAGGACGCTTTTCGATTTTTCGAAATCACGTTTTTTTTGCCATTTTAAAAAAGGGAACGCATAATCCTTCCCCGAAGAAGCAAGTTCTTCCATGGAATAGATATTCTTTAAGAAGTCAATTTTTTCCTTCACCCTTAAAGCGCCAAAAAATAAAATTGTTAAATTTGCAAACAGTGTAGATCCAGTTGAGGTGGCGCATAATGAACCACCTCATCTGAATCTACACTGTTTGCCCTCTAGTGTTCGAATTCTCAATATAATATCGCTTGGACAAAACATTTTTTAAAATTCTGCGGACGTAAATTTTGTCGTCTGCTTTTGGCGCATTAAGGGTTAAAATGATGCAATCGCAAATGGATGCAATGAATACGGCAGAGATGTTGTTTCACTTCACTTAAGACAGTAGTCAATCCCTTTGTGTTGAAAGTTTCACTTGCAAATTTCATAATTAAATACGTAAATTCTGTATAAGTGCACTTCCTATGATATGGAAGAAAGAAAGGGCAAATGCACAGACAGTCCCAGAGACAATTAACATTGGTAGGTACCAATGGGTCTTCTAACAGTTAAAGATTGAAAAAAAAAATCCATTTTATTGATATAGGACCAACTCAAGATAAGAATCTGAGGATGCAAATCAGTAAGAGATACACAGTACGTGAAAGTACACAGATCTGAGATAATAAACAATATGGAAGTGAGAAGTGTGAACTTTTGAAATAAAAAAAATTGGGAAAAGAGCATTCTGAAGAGAATTAAAGAGCACACAAGTGATAAATATTATTGGAACGAAAGACTCGATTAACAAAATGAAACCAGAATAAAACAGGGACACTAAAATAGAAAATCAAATTCTAAGCATAAAAGTACAATCAGTAGGAGAGGAAACAAACTTGCCTGTTGGACAAGCCATGCCAACAGAAGATGCAACAGATGTTAAAGCTGTTATTAAAAAAAAGAACGAAAACAACTGAAGATACCAAACAAGCAGACCTTAGGAAAACATTTATAGAGAAGCAGTGAAAGCTCAATAGAAGAAGATGACAGAAGAAACATTCAAATCGAAAGAAGAAAAATTAGAAGTTGAGACAGAGAGTACTAATACCTATATGACAAAAATATCAAAGGGGGTGATACGAAAAGTTACCAAGTCTGTGAAAGACGAAGATGTGAAAGCAAAAGATGCCACTCTCCCTAATATCAGCCAAACTGTTAAACCAACCATTACGCATATAACGGTTGACGCACGAGTTCATTTCGGCACAAGACTCAGAGCCGATAAACACTGGTGCAAGCAAGTTGGAATAAGCATAACTAGAGATGGCCGCGCTTTAGTAGCTGATTTAAATAACAATAACTTAAAATGTTTTCTAACAACAAAAATCGTTTCTTGTCATCTGTTGATATCTCGCTTGGTCCAGTCAGTGTTGCCATTATAGACGATACCACTGCAGCAGTCAGTACACAAGACAAGAAAATTCACGTCATTGAAATTCAGTCAACTGACTTAAGAATTATTAGTACGCTGAAACTTGACTATAAGATACAAGGGTTGACTTCGTGCAATAATAACCTGGTAGTAACCACCGTGGTGGAGCCTCGAGGTGTCAAAATGATTGACAGGACTGGAAAAGAAGTATGGTCGGTGGCATTAGATACACAAGGAAATAAACTATTTGAGACACCGGAATATATCACTTCTTTTGGGACCAAAGAGGATCAAGTTATTGTTTCTGATTATCTAAGAGAAACACTTACATTGATAGCTGGAAAGAACGGGAAAGTCTTAAAGATAATTGACGTCGCAGGAAGTGAACCTAAAGGCCTCGTTGTGGATAACTCTGGTATTTTATATGTCACCTTTTACAACGAATGTGAAGTCTGCGCGTTTTCTCCTGATTTAATGCATACTGCAGTGATCTTATCATATTCGAGTTTTCTGGACAGTCTTCTCGGAATGTTCACTTACATTTCTAACACCGACTGTAGAGGATGGCCTGTGGATGTTGCGTATAATGACGTAACGGACGAACTGTATGTATGTTATGACTATTCTTTAAATTTGATAGATCACTACAAAATCTCTTTCACAGAATCATAACTCTCAAGACAATGCCACTGGTGGGAAAATACTGTAAAATTCATAACTTTTAAGGATGCTCATTTTCGTGAATCGGATGGAGCTGAATGGGTACACTTACAGGGGGAGCAACCCTGACATTGTCTTTTTTTTCCAGCTTAACTTTAACAATATTCCTAAACAGGAAAGAAAGTTTGCTCCCAGGAGCAGTGTCTTTCCTCTGGATCAAAGTTCTAGTAAAGAATTTGCTCCTAGACAGGAAAAAACTGCTCATAGGAACGAATTTCTAATTTTAATTCAGAGAAGGGATAAATTTGTCCCGGGAAGCAAATATTAACTAGACACACAACATCGAATTAAAAGTGAATCAACCTTGATCTAATACAATGTATTATGAATCAAGGTTAATCAAATGAGCCACGACACGAGTAAACCAACAAAGTGGTATGAGCGCCTAGCAAAGATGCAGATCAGCCTGGGCATCCGCCCAGTCTGATCAGAGTCTTAGCTATCGGCATGGAGCTAGCTTTGAGTCTAAGCTATCCCTAACGCGAACAACAACGAAGACCCTGTTCAGACTGGGCCGATGCCGAGGCTGATCTGAGTCTTTGCTAAGCGCACATGCCACTTTGTTGGTTTTCTCGTATCGCAGCTCAAGTGTTGTATTAACGACGTGTGTCTGCTAGGAAAGAAGTCACAAAAGACTTTCTCCTTCAAATGGTTGAAAAATATTGCGATGTACCCTGCCACTTGAAAGGAAATATTCAGACGTTATTTGATAAAGATTCCATGCCACATTTTTCTTTAACAAATTATTTGCGCCGTGTTAACGCAAAATGTTTGAACGAGGCTTAAGTGAAAAAAATTATTTTCAGACTCTCGTAAACAAAAATTAGTAAAAATTGCAAGCACACTTCTAACAGTAATATGGTTACTGCAGCCGACACGACTGAGCCGCACATAAAAACTGCGTTACCCGAAATCACAAAATGCGCCGTGCAATAAAATGGGTTCTTTGGGGGCATATACAGTCAGCTGAAGTTCAGATCAGTGTGCGCACCCGCCCAACCTGAACAGAGCCTTTGTTGTCCTCTGGTACAATGATTCCCTGAGGAACAGCGAAGAAATTTATTAGTTTGTGCGTATGCGCAGGCTGATCTGTGTGCATGTATCATATTACTGACGACTCGTGTTCTGTCGGTGTGGCTCGTGGTAATCAGATAAAAAATTGACTTTTGGACAGTATTTCAGTCATATCAAGACGACGGTAAGTTACAAGGTCAATTTCCAAATCCACCGTCGGCGGGATAGGTAGAGGTAAAGACTTCTTGTAGCGAAGGAGCGGTGTGAGTAAGAGGCCCGCCCTATCTTGTATGAGTACACTTATGTTTATGAAATAACATCAAATATACAGGGAAAAAGAGAACATTGCAATGTCAGCAAAGGGCTTGAATAAACAATGACAACAACTCCGTTTTCCCCATGTTTGACATTATATTGAATGTCCGACGGGGCCGCCATATTTAAAATTACACTGACTGGGAAGTATTTCGTGACGTAACGTCCTACGCGACGCACGTTATTAATTGCGCCAGTCATTTACGTATTCTTGACCTTAAGGGGAATTAAATTTACCGCAAACAGGTGTCATTTTTTAAGGAAAGAATTAGCTCCATATTTTGGAAGGGTCAACAAAGAGAAAGTGACAAAAGTTGTCACCTACTGTGAAAATAGAGGAAATCATGAAATAGCTCCCATACACCTGGAACATATATCAGATTTAAAACTTAAACCACTGTCTGTAAAGTTTTTGACTGCTCTTCACCTTTCTGTGAGGTTTTTGACTCCTCCTCACCTGTCTGTGAAGTCTTTGACTGCTCCTCACCTGTCTGTGAAGTTTTTGACTGCTTTTCACCTGACTGTGAAGTTTTTGACAGCTCCTCACCTGTCTGTGAAGTTTTTGACTGCTCCTCACCTGCCTGTGACGCTTTTGACTGCTCCTTACCTGCCTGTAAAGTTTCTGACTGCTTCTCTCCTCTCTGTGAAGCTTTTGACAACTCCTCACCTGTCTGTGAAGTCTTTGACTGCTTCTCACCTGTCTGTGAAGTTTTTGACTGCTCCTCACCTGTCTGTGAAGTTTTTGACTGCTCCTCACCTTTCTGTGAAGTTTTTGACTGCTCCTCACCTGTCTGTGAAGTGTTTGACTGCTTCTCACCTGTCTGTGAAGTTTTTGACTGCTCCTCACTTGTCTGTGAAGTTTTTGAATGCTCCTCACCTGTCTGTGAAGTTTTTTTACTGCTTCTCACTTGGCTGTGAAGTTTTGACTGCTCCTCACCTGTCTGTGAAGTTTTTGACTGCTCCTCTTGAGTACTCCTTACCTGTCTGTGAAGTTGTTGACTGTTCCTCACCTGTTTGTGAAGTTTTTGACTGCCCCTCACCTGTCTGTGAAGCTTTTGACTGCTCCTCACCTGTCTGTGAAGTTTCTGACTGCTTCTCACCTGTCTGTGAAGCTTTTGACAGCTCCTCACCTGTCTGTGAAGCGTTTTGACTGCTCCTCACCTGTCTGTGAAGTTTTTAACTGCTCCTCACCTGTCTGTGAAGTTTTTGAGTGCTTCTCCTATTATGACTGTCACTTTGAGTTTTAGCAGACAACTAGCAAAAAGGCCCTCAAACACAACCCACTGGCAACAACACCACTGTCTAACAGCCTTATCAGGGACATGTTGCTCTCAGACACATTTATTTGATCATAATACAAATTTAGAGTTAAGTTTGGTGACTCTGATCAGTTGCGGTGATACGCGTGCTGACTTTTGTGTTATCAAGTTTTACATTTTCTTAAGTCATTTTACCGATACTCGGCCTATTTGATTTACCCAGCAAAGCGAAACTATGTTATGCATAAGTTACAGCAAAATTCTCGTATTACGATATACTTTAAGTAATACGATGTTTTTATAGTTAAAATGGCTGCGGCTTTTGGTAAGTTTAAGTTGATTTTATTGACATTGATTCACTTAAAGAAAAAAAAGACTATTTGTGAAAAATAACTAATGTTGTGAAGCTTATATCCCACTCGGCACTTAAGGTTGAATCAATACTGAATCAACCTTGATTCAACGTCATGACGTTGAATCAAGGTTGAATCATTATTGATTCATCTTTGTGTGCTTGCTTGGTATCTTAACACCACAAAAGGACTTTGGCAAGTGGTTCAGTCCCACATATGACGCCACTGAATGTGACACCTGATCCAAGGTTTACACTGATTTAACAGCTCCATTGCTGTCCCAGTGGTGTAAACATTTTAACATTGCTTGTTTCCTCAGGTTTGATGATACTACTGTACACTGAGCCACTTTAGTTATGCACCACTTTTTCAATGCCCATATTTTTAGCCCATAACTGTTTACAATAAACTTCTCTAGCAGAATACAGTCATTGATGACATATCTATTTGATGATACTCACAATTTTGCAAAATCACTGGAGCATATCCGCACAGTTTGCCGAGAGCTTATTTCGGCAATGATGCACGTGCAGCATAAGTGACTGTTCTTTTTGTCTGGCATTAGCATTGAATTTCATCTTTGAGGATAGTCACTTCAGAAAAACACCTAAGGTTTAGTGATTTCAAGTGGCGAGCAAATTTTATTAGTGGGTTTTACAACACGCGTTACCTTTTTTAAAATAATTTTACTTTTGACGTCATTTTAACGTCAGTTTCGATCACCAATGAAAGTATTTATCATGAATTGTGATCGCCGTAATACCGTTGACAGCATCAAGATCCATAAAACCAACCCAGCGGGCACATGACGTCAAAATAACGTCGTACTGACGTCGATGCGACGTCCTTACGTCGCATCGACGTCAGTACGACGTCATTTCAACGTCATGTGCCTGCTGGGAATACACAATTGAACATTGCCTCATTTCTGAACCCTAAGGGCATCGACGTGAAGACTAATGTCAAAGCCACAACGTAGAATTCTCAACAATGTTTGCAATGAAAATTAACAAATAACATGTGTTTCTTTACAAGGAAGTTTTTGTTAAAGTATTTCGATACATTGTTTACAAACCAACATCAACTATCACAGTAACCTTTGAAAACAACAAAAATAAACTTGTGTTTTCAACGTGTCACCGCAGAGTAAGCAGTGGATATTGATAATGAAAAGTATGTCAATACTGACAGCAAAATGGCGGATTTTCATATCATAAAGACTAAAAATGTTCCAACAGAACACAGTGCGAAAAAAATAGTGTTGAAAAAATCCCCTGTCAGTGGGAATGCAGGTTCAGTTGCTAGCGTTGCGAATTCTAATTTGGGTGGTACCGCTCTTTTGTGTTCGACAACATTTTTGTTTGGCTTCCGACAGGCACAATTTTTACAGGTTTTATGCACAGATAAGTGATGTCTGAGCTTATAATTTGAGCCGCGACGCGAGAAAACCAACAATGTGGTTGTGCGCCTAGTGCAGACTCAGATCAGCCTGGACATCCGCTAAGTTTGACAAGACTCTTCATTAAGTTCTCAAAGGGTAGCTTAGGGTCTAAGCTACCTCCATGCGGACAGCGAAGACTCTGATCAGACTGGGCGGATGCCCAGGCTGATCTGAGTCTGCGCTGGGCGCACAACCACATTGTTGGGTTTCTCGTGTCGCGGCTCATTTAATCGATTGTTTGTTTACAACTCAGGGCTTCATAGGTGGTGCGTAACTAATGTGGCTCAGTGTATATTGATTGACATGTGCTTAGTACCATACATAAAAATGAAACGATGGTTGGCTTGTTGGTTTGACACTTTGATACAGTATTTCAGTCTATAAAAGGCCGCCTCCCAGTGAGAGGGAGAAAGAGAAGAGAAATACTAGTCGTGAGAAATACTCATCGGCACCCTCTGCAAGTGCAGTAAGCCATTGGTTATCCAAAAGTAAGACGCCCGCATGAAAACTTTTGTCGTGAGATGTCGCTGCAAGCTTCTCACCATAGTTTTGTCATTGTAAGTGGCCGCGATTAAATTAAAATAAAAAACATCCCAGAGTTTTGCATTAAACAGGTTTCAAATACAAATTGGTAACAAAGAAAATAACAAATAAAAAAAAAAATACAAGTTGGTTGGTTGGTTGTCTGGTTGTTGCGGGTTGTACGACCCTTTGAGACAGTATTTCGGTCTATATCGGGCCGTTCCCCAGATAGGGGGAGAAAGAAGAGAGGTGATAGACGAGAGGAAAAATGCCCAAAAGAACCCCACCTGCACCTGCTCCAAGTACAATAGTCCCTTGCCCTACTACTATTCAAATCAGTAGGACGCCCCGGAACTGGAAGTCACACGCAGCACCATCGCACCACCCGTCCATCCCCCTGGTTGGTTGGTCGTTTTGGGTTTAACGGCTCTTTGAGACAGTATTGCAGTGTATATCAGGCCATCTCCCAGAGAGTGGGAGAAAGGAAAGAGAATTGATAGACGAATATCCAAACAACTCCAGTCCACACCTATTGCAAGCACAGTAGGCTCTTGCCCTGCTTTATTCCAAATGAGTAGGACATCCCGGCTCTGGAAGTTGGTCCCAGCACCATCGCCCGTCCACCTCTCACCCACCAGTGTACAAACACTGGGCCCCATTCACTGTCCCATCTTTGTTATTACATCTTTCAACGCGAAGCAGAGAAGGAAAATTGTATTTTGTAAAGAAATGTGTCGGTAATGAGTGCCAGTTACATTTATTTGGATCAATATATGCACATCAACCCATATTTTATCCCTAAATGTGAATCTTGAAGCGGCAATTTTTTTTATTCTAATAACGAAAATGGGGGACTGTGCATGCAGTAAGTGCGGGTGGAGGTTGTTTTGATATTTTTTCTCTCGCCTATACTTTCTCTTTCCTTTCTCTCCCTCTTTGGGAGACGGTTAGGCAGACTGAAATACTGTCTCAGATGCCTTTAAACCCTTTATTTATAGCTCTACCAAACCCGGCATTGGAAGGTAGGTACCCAGCACCACCGCCCGACCGCAGCCATTCTCGTTTTGTCTGGAGCTGCAACAGAAGGAAGTGTGAGGCTGCGCGCATAAACCTGTAGCCTACGTTTGATGGTGGTTTTCTGGAATCACAGTTCTTATGTATTGGGGTGTGTCAGTCATCGAAGGTGTACTTTTCCGCATGATGTTACCATTTCTCTGTCCTTCCACGACTCAAAAAGAGAAATGAGCCGACACGACAAAGCCAACAATGTGGTTGTGCGCTCAGCGAAGACTCAGATCAGCCTGGACAGCCGCCCAGTTTGATCAGACCCTTCGTTAGTGCTCAAATGGTAGCTAAGTGTCTAAGCTACATCCATGCGGACAGCGAAGACTCTGAACAGACTGGGCGATTGCCCAGGATGATGTGAGTCTGCGCTGGGTGCGCAACCACATTGTTGGTTTTGTCATGTCGCGGCTCAAATAATTACACGCATAAACACACATGTACTAAGACATCCCGATCGGATAGCAAACGGAACAGCCCATTCTCAGGCATGACCAGCAAGGCCAAACACAAACACATAACGCACATAACAGAAGTTGTTGTCGTTGCATCTAAAATGTTTTCAGGGTCATTAATCAAATAGTGCGTGACAAAAATCAAAATCTATCTGTCTGTATTTTCCTCTCTGTTGTAGCTTCAATGGACATTTCCGCAGAATTTCCAGCCTACTACCGACCACTGTCACTGAGACTTCATCAACTCCTGGAAGATGTTGGAGCCACCGTGGAGATGCGCAAGAATATGATGGAAGCTTGTGTCACTAGGGAAATACTGCGCACAATTGCTCTCCAGCCAGAACTAACCGTCTACATCTTCGGGAGTAGCTACGAGGGAACTACATTAAAAGAAATGTGCGGTGACTTAGATGAAGTAGGAATATCGAACAATCTAAAAGTAATGACTGAGGTTTCGGATGATCCTGGTACTAGTTTATTTCTGATTCAAGATGGTGCCACTCCGGCTGGTTACTGTAAGTTACAACTATTGCATGACGGGATTCCTAGCTATGGAGTACCAACTAGAGAGGAGGATCAAGTTTTCGCTGACATATATTGTAAGAATCTTCTTACTGTGTGTACAGACATTAACAACCGAACTGTCTGTTCTTTCAAACCATCATCTTATATCACTCAGAAGCCATATCTGAAGAGACATGGACCAGCTCTGTCTGTAGCCCAGTCAGAAACATGTTCAGGAAAAGACATCGTATGGGCATTGCAATGCAATAAATGGCCAGACAGTGCAGCTGAATGGCTATCTAGACGTAGATTTTTTGACTGGCCTACAAGGGACATGGTGGACAAATGCAAAACATTTGGGTGTATTTTTGTGGCAGTCGGACATCCACACAGCCCCGAAGAACATTTGCAGTGGAGAATCTCGCTGTCCCATCAGGAAAGATTTCTTGTGACCAGATTTAACTCTGTTCAGTTAAAATGTTACAAACTCTTAAAACTGATTAAGAATGAATTTATATTACCTCATGTTCCGGATTCCCTTAGCTCATATCACATAAAAACATGTCTGCTCTACATAATAGAAAATACGCCTTGTAGCTTTTGGAAGCCAGAAAACTTACTGTGCTGTGTTGTTTTATGTTTGAAGAGGATTCAACAGTGCGTTGGATACGGTGTCTGTCCAAACTACTTTATTCCTGCTGAGAATATGTTTGAAAGGCGTGTTCATGGTGAAACAAGAATTCGACTCTATCAGGTTCTGCAACATTTGCTGTCTGCCGACTGCAAGTTTTTAGGTAGAATACAAACTGAGCGTCTCGGAGATCTCCTTTGCTTTTCCTTCTTGGCAGTGAACTTTGTAAACAAACCTTACTATAGGAGAGCTGTAGAATATTATTTTGGACATAGGACAGTAACTTACTGTCTACATACAGTGATGACCTGCTTCAAGTCTTACCATACTTGTCTCTGGGACAACTATAATGAGGACTTACAGAAGTGTTTGGAATCTATGTACAATTCAATCTGTAAACTTAGACGAACAGACGCTATATCAGAACATACAAATACAGAAACAAAAAGGTCGATATCACTTTTATTACCATATATTGAGATTAGCTTTCTGTCCAATTTAATTGCGGAAGCTGTGAAACAAAGGAAACCAAACGATCATGTCTATGCTTATTTGACCAGCGAGAAATGGCAGGAGGTGTGTTTGACATCCAATTCCTTCTGTTCGAGGCTTAAACAGGCTTCGCATCTGTACGTGCTAGAAAATTATCACGTAGCTCTGACTGTGCTAACAACTGTTCAGAACCGAAAGGCATTTACTACATGTTTCTGTTATGGTCCAGCTTCAAAGTATGTGATGCCAGATGTTCGTCCTTTGTTGGATGCAATCCAGGGAATACCAAGTATCACACCAGAAATCCTCTTGAAATATGCAATAGTGCCTTGTGTTTGTTTCCTGCCAACTGAGAAGGATATCATCCCAACAGCTCTTCAATACGAGATGATACGAACGGTCGGCACGCTTCCTGCATCGACGGAGGAACTTGAAATCATTGACAAACACTATAGTGAATGGGTATTTGTGGATGGGCAATTCTTGTTACATTTCCTGCTGTATTTGAATCACAACAAATTAAACATGGGCTCTCCAGCCGCTGCTGATATTGCAAATATGGAATTGGTTTTAAATACAGAGAATACCAGTCACAGAGAGACATGTCTAAATCTACTGGGATGGGCTTATAAAGAAGAAAGAAACCTTGAAAGAGCAAGAGAATGCTTCAGAATGTCACTAGAGACGAAGCCTTTCTGTAATGCTGCATTCTGGCATATGCAAGACTTACAATACATGGCAGGTGAATAGATATGGAATAGACATTACAAGGCATTGGATAATTTAAGTACAAGCATCTATGCTAATTTTTTTGTCCGTCCGTTTCAACTGGGGTCATTTCTTAAAGGAAACAGTTGCTCTCCTAGTAGAAAGTTGATTTCTTTAAGAGTAGACCTCATTTGAATAGTGGCTGTTTGTAAATGCAATATGAAACTAAGCCCCGGAGGTTATTTTTCTTTAAAATGCGGAAAACATGGAGGTGTGTCAATTTACTTGTAACTAAATCAACCGCAACATAGCATGCGAAAAATGAAATAAAATGTTAAAATAAAAATAAATAAACAAACGTTGATGGAACTTTCTGACGCTGCATCTACTTTGAAACAGTGATGTCAGACTTTGAATATTTTTAACAGTGCACACGGCTTGAATAAAACTTTGTTTCACTTGCACTGTTGAGATTATGCGGTGTACGTACAAGCAGTGTTATGTAGGATATTACGATTGTTTCAGCTCCCCAAATGCTAAGATATAAATTTTATTCTGCTATGTCCACGTCACATTGTCCGCATCTGATACTCATTAAAATTTCTCCTTTGCTCTTAAGTTTCTAATGAATTAAAGAATTCACGACTTTATAAACAATACCGTCGTTAACAATGAAAACTTTTTTTTTCATAAGTTGTGAATTCTCAAGGTCATAAGAATCTTGTGAGCGGAAGAGGTGGATGATCATTGATCATAGTAAGATATCCGCTCATAAAATGAGAAAACTGGACTCGGAGATGTTGTTGCCAGTGGGTTGTGTTTGAGTGCCTTATTGCAAGTTGTCTGCTCAAACCGCAGGCTCAGATCAGCCTGGGCATCCACCCATTCCGCTCAGACTCTGCGCTAAGCACTTAAAAGGTAACTAAGGGTCTAAGCTACCTACATACGAATAGCGAGGACTCTGATCAGACTGGGCGGATGCCAAGGCTGATCTTAGTCTGTGCTGGGCGCAAAATCACACAGTTTGTTTTCATGTGTTGCGTCTCAAATCATATCTCAGCATTTAGAAGTGATTTTTTTTCTTGTAGTTAAAGTCATGACACAGAAAAAAAATAGTCGTACAAATGTCCGACAATAAAACAAACGATTTATTACATGAAGGTTTTTTGCTAATCTTAATTTCTTAGAATTTAAGAAGTAACACACCATACCATACTGACTCATTAAGCCTCCATTTGTCCCTCGACCTTTTAGTAGAATCTTGCCACTTTGGGAATTATAGGTGTAAGTAATCATAAGGAGCTCTTTCACTGTAGGGGAAGAATTAATGGGTACCAAAAGGACCCACGAAATAAAATGAAAATCTGAAAGAGTTCCTTCATTAGAGAACACATTCAAAAGAAAGAACATGGGCCGTATTTCGAAGTTTCATTATCCAAGCCTCACCAGTAGCCCTGATAATATCCGGCGACGAAAACCAGAGAAAAGCATACTGTAATTTCTTAATTTTAATAAAGCAGTCGATTCAAAGACTTAGTAGTATCAAAAGCGGGGTCTAAATAGATATAAAAAGCAATGGTCTAGAATAAAATTCTAAACCAATAAAAAATTTCTGACTTTTCAGAATATGTTCTCTGATCTCAAAGGACAAAAATAAAATATAATCTGCACTATGGATGATGTACGGGAAGACGTTTTACGACCGCCACACGGCAAAACACCACTGGTGTTAGCCCCAGTGTATATCTATTTATGACCCTGTTATGTCATTATCTATTCGAGACGGAACAGTTCCTTTGATGAAATAGCAGTGTCACTGGACTGTTGCATAATAGGATTATGACAACAAATAAACAAGAATATTTGTCTTCAAATACTCACCTGCTTTAAGCTGCCAAGTTGTTGCCCATGGGTGTCAATCTTGTCGTTATGAGGTTGAATCAACTTCGATTAATTGCCGTTTGAATGTTGTTTCCACTAGGAGACTCACCGCCGCAATTTCTTAGGCCTAAACGATTAGATATAGCCATCCGGTGTAAGGGACATAAACGTAAGCATAAACCAGCAGATAAGGCTTTCTTAGTTATGGGCCTGACTAGCCAGCCAGCCTTCATCGTGACATACAAATGGGCTCTTTGGCAGCTGCAGCCGGGAGTGGACAGACACTCTTTAGAAGTAAGGAACTGGTTAAACATAGCATGAAACGGACTTTTGGAATGGGTACTGAATAGTAGTGGCAGCATATCATGTGGCTCGGGACAAAGTAGGAGTATGAAAAGAGAGTAGAAAGAAGGCATGAGGCCAGAAAATAAAACTCCTGAAACCTAGAATACAGCAGAGTGAAATGTACAATATAAACCTCGAATTATGATGTTAGATTTTTAATGCAATGAATACGATGTATGATTAAAGATAAATAAAACAAGAAAGAGTTTAAAAGCTAAAGGCCGCTGTATTAAAATCCATATACTTTTTTTATATAAATCAAATGTATAACAAGCATTCAGGAAAGCATATATTTCACATATTTTTCATAGAGTACATATGGGCTAGTCGCAAAAACACGGAAAAGTTGTCGCAAAATCAAGTATCATCTTCATCGCCCGAGAGATTATATGCAATGTGACCGTTCAGTATACATTTTTTGAGTTTTTCTCCCAAAATACAAAGATAAACAAACACGTCTGTGTTATTCCATGTTATTTAAATCCTAAAATATGCACATATGCAAGATATGTATATATTTAATCCCTGATAATTTCATGTATAACGAAAATTTAAATATAACCGGTCGCTTGCACTCTGTACTTCCAGGGTCTTCGTTATAGACACAAAGGTACTTATTTCTTGAATAATACTTGTAAACAGCAGTGGCCTTTATCTCCTTGAGAATAGACTCCTGGGGGCGCGACGTAGCACGTGAACCCAAGCGGACATCTCCCTGTGTTCAGTCCACAAGATTGCCCATTAAACTCCCATCCTTCGGGGCATGAACCAATAGCTGTGGATAGAAATGAAACAAATTTCAGATATTTTTTGTCTATTGTTACAATTTTGTAGATATAGAGGGTCTTACATGAGTGCTCATGTATTTCTGAATTTATTAAACGAGTTGGGGAAAAAGATAAAATGTGAGGCTTTGCCGAGCATCTTAACAGTTTTCCTCAACGAGTTTGATAAATTCAATAATACTGGAGCACGAATGCAAGATTCTATTTATCATATGACACTAAAATCGCATTTTATTAGCAAAATTTGCATTAAAACGTCACGATTTTGCCATTAGTAAACGCGACGTTTTAATGGACGTCAACGTATAACGTTTCGACGTAATTTGCATATTTAATCCACTAGTGGATTACTGTTTTAATGCATGTCTTTATTACACTCCCAGATGCGACTTCATTATGATAATTAAAATTATATAACTCTGAAATGGTGAAGTAATGTGGACCTGATGCACAAACAGCCATCACCAAAAACCACACAACCCTTTAGTCCGAGAGCCCGTGGTAGGTTTATTCATGTGGTCGAGGCCAAAAGGTTTGAAGGTGTTTTCTTATGTAAAAAAGTGTGCTGAATTCAAAAATTAAAGTCTTAAAAAAATCCATTGATGCACAAAGTCGGTATACTCAAAAGATTACACATGGGGTGCCCCAAATCTCGATAGAGCGTCAAAATGGGGGTACCTTTATATTTAGTAATATTTTCCGCCTTTTGCATGCACTGGAATATTAATTTTGATATCAAGCAATACTTAATAGATGTTAAAACAGATCAAATAACAATTTCTACATTTTCTTTGCCATATTATAGGAAGCTCTACTTTCAAAATGAAACACATTGAAAAAAAGCCACGAAAACCGGTGATTTCAATATTCAACTCATAGGTAGATAGAAATATTGATAAAAACACGGGAAGTAGCAGTAATTTTACCCCCGGCAAAATAAGTATCTTGAGGGGTAAATTGTTTTTGCCTTTCCATCCGTTCATCTGTCTGTCCATCCGTCTGTCTGTCCGTTTGTCTGTCAGTCCTTTCGTCCGTTAGTTAACATTTGCGTTAAAGTTTTGCGTTAAGTGTATTTTTTTGCTCTGTTTTCCTGCAAGTCTTTACGGGAACTTGTTCATATGTACTAAGTGTTACCACAGGATGGATATAGATCAACTTGCATCACCTGGAAGCTGCTGATGGCCTTAGGTCAAGGTCACAGACTTGGGAAATATGTACAACAGTTACGTTAATATTTGCGTTAAGTTTTTTGCTCAGTTTTCGTGAAAGATTTTACTGGAACTGGTTCATATGTCTATTGTTACTACAAGATAGATACTGATCAGTTTGTTTCATCTGCATACTGTTGCTGGCCAAAGGTTAAGGTCACAGGTTTAGAAATTTGTGCAAAAGTTGCATTAAATTTTGCGTTTAGACTGATGATTTTGCTTTTGCACTGTTTTCCTGCTAGTCTTTACTGGAACTGAATGAATGAATATGTGTTAAATGTTACTATAGGATAGATACTGATCAATTTGTGTCCCCTAAAGGCTGCCGTTGACGTAATGTCAAGTCACAGACTTTGGTTTAAACAATATTTTATTCAAATAAATACATATATGTAATACAATGCATAATGGTACAGGATCTGGCAGTAAGCAAAGTGCTTCTATATAAGCCATCTCCTGAAGTCACTGACTTAGAACTTTATATACATATAAAATATATCTGTAAAAGTTAGACCTTCAAGAGTGTATTCTTTTGCTTATTGCCAAATCTTGGGATGGAACCTTTTGATATGTGACTGGGTCTATTGCTGTGTAAGATTGAATGTCTGCCTGTCTGTTTCTTGACATTTTACATTAATGTATTATGTAAAGTTTATTTTCTGTAGGCGATGGCCCTGGTCAGAGGTATACGTGAGCCCCTTCTCATTGCACTAAGGGGATTTGAAAAACATTTCTTTGGACTTGGCTTCAGTAATTTGGGGAAGAATGAGCTCCAAACAAGATAAAGTCTGACAAATTGGCGATATGGCAACCTCTTCTCTTTTATATTGTTCGTCTATGCCGTATATTCTTTAAAAGTCATTTTAAATACGTTTCAAATACATTATTACTGTTTTAATTCTTTTTTTTCCAGGTAAAATGGTGGAGACAGTCGTACAGAAAGGAGGATAATCAGTTGAAAATGAGCTAAATTGGGCCTTGCCAACCGAACAAAAGAACAGCGAAGGGTTTCAAAGTGAGCCTGTGCATATGGTCAGTCTCAGATGGACGTTTGGTCTGTTGACATACACTATTGGCCTTCACAAAACTTCGGCCAAAGACACAGATTCCTGATTTCTGTGAAGGGCCGCGCATGCGCATTTAAATATCTACCTGATGGTTTCTGTAAAAATACTTGTTCCCTTAGCGAAGTCCGTGTACATGGTAATATCGTTTTTTTTATTTTTTCTTTTCAGGTAGAAGATGGAAACAACTGACGAGACAAGAGAACCATCAGTAAAGCGTGAGTGCATTATGTATGGCGATTCTAAATAGAAAATAATTGCTCTAGATCTGATGGCCTCATCCAACAGCCAGGACTTGGAATGAACATTGCTTGGGATAATTACGATGAAAGCATTGAAACATTGTCTGGGATCGGTACTCTTCATGATACATGCACTGTCGGTATATGTTATCAGAATGTTTGTTATCAGAATGTTTGCAAATCCGAGTGTCAGATCCCTCAAAAAAAGAAAGACATCATTTGATTCATCATTAAAAACAGAGCCTCCGCCATATTGAAAGAAACCTAAGATCAGGTCCTTTGATTTCGAATCAAGACTTCAGCTCAGCCTGAACATATTCTTCAGCTGGGAAGGCGAGACCAAACATGACCTGTATTATGATCTTTGTTTGATGGTACCCAAAAAGGGACTGTAAAAGGGACTATCTTCTGCATCTGATTTTGTTTAGAATCGCCAATATAATACTCTCATGTTTCACTGTTGGGTAGTTATTGTTTCCATCTTCTTACTGAAATGAAAAAGGAATGAAATTGTAGACGTCCTTGGATATCACCATATATACGGACTTCGCCGAGCGAACAAGGTTTTTTTAACCATTAGGAGGCTATTTAAATGCGCATGCACGGCCTTTTACAGTAATCAGGGATCTGTGTCTTTCGCCGAAGTTTTATGAAGGCCCGTAGTGAGTGTAAACAGACATCAAAACTACAGATGAGACTAAGCAGAGGCACACGTTCACTTCAAAACCCCTCCCTATTCTTTTATGTTCACTTGGCAAAGCCCCATCAAACTCACATTCAACTAATGTTTCTCCTTCTGTACAACTGCCCCCCCCCCTTTTACTTGAAAAAAGAATGAAAACAGAAAGAAAAAATATATTTAAAATGTATTTAAAATGACGGGGTAAAGAATATGTGGGTGAACAATATAAAAAGACAGACGTTGCTATATCGTCAATGTATCAAACTTTATCTTGCTTCGAACATGTTCTTCCCCAAAAATAATTAAAATGAAGCCATAAATCATCACGAACAATTTGTGATCAGAAGTTGTTTTTCCAGCCCAACTAGAGCAAGTGAGCAAGGGCTAACGTATACCTCCGGCCAGAGCCACCGCCCATAGAAAAAAAAACTTTGCATAATACATTAATGCAAAAAATATTAACTAACAGACAAGCAGACAATCAGTCAAGACCAGCAATAGACCCAGTCGCATTTCAAAAGGTTCTATTCCTAGATACACTCTTCAAAGTAAAACTTTTACAGAGGTTATATATAAAGTTCAAAGTCTTTGACATTAACCTTAGGTCAGCAGCAGCATCAAGGTGACACAAACATAACAGTTTATATCCAGCAATAACACTAAACACATGTTCCAGTTCCAGTTTAGACTTTCAGGAAAACAGTGCAAAAGCAAATATTTAACTCAAGCGTTAACGTAACTATTATATGAATTTCTAAGTCTGTGACCTTGACTCAGGCCAAAAGCAGCATCCAAGTGATGCAAACTGATAAGTATCTATCCTTTAGTAACACTGAGCACATATGGACCAGTTCCAGTAAAACACTTTCAAGAAAACTGAGCAAAAGCAAAATCATAACGCAAATTTTAACGTAACTGTTTTACAAGTTTCTAAGTCTGTGACCTTGACCTTAGGCCTGTAGAACCTTCCAGGTGATGCAAACTGATCAGTATCCATCCTGAAGTAATACTAAGTTCACATGAACAAGTTTCCATGAATACTCTCAGGAAAACAGAGCAAAGATAAAACTTAACGCAAAACTTTAACGCAAATGTTCACCAACGGACGGAAGGACTGACGGACAAATGGACAGACAGACGGATGGATAGACAGAAGAACGGATGGAAAGGCAAATAGAAGTAGAGCTTCCTATAATATGGCAAAGAAAATGTAGAAATTGTTATTTGATCTGTTTTAACATCTATTAAGTATTGCTTGATATCAAAATTAATATCCCAGTGCATGCAAAAGGCGGAAAATATTACTAAATATAAAGGTACCCCCATTTTGACGCTCTATCGAGATTTGGGGGACTAGTCCGAGAGCCCGTGGTAGGTTTATTCATGTGGTCGAGGCCAAAAGGTTTGAAGGTGTTTTCTTATGTAAAAAAGTGTGCTGAATTCAAAAATTAAAGTCTTAAAAAAATCCATTGATGCACAAAGTCGGTATACTCAAAAGATTACACATGGGGTGCCCCAAATCTCGATAGAGCGTCAAAATGGGGGTACCTTTATATTTAGTAATATTTTCCGCCTTTTGCATGCACTGGGATATTAATTTTGATATCAAGCAATACTTAATAGATGTTAAAACAGATCAAATAACAATTTCTACATTTTCTTTGCCATATTATAGGAAGCTCTACTTTCAAAATGAAACACCTTGAAAAAAGCCACGAAAACTGGTGATTTCAATATTCATCTCATAGGTAGACAAAAATATTGATAAAAACACCGAAAGTAGAAGTTATTATACCCCCAGCACAATAAGTATGTAGAGGGGTAAATTGTATTTGCCTTTCCATCCGTTCTTCTGTCTATCCATCCGTCTGTCTGTCCATTTGTCCGTCAGTCCTTCCGTCCGTTGGTGAACATTTGCGTTAAAGTTTTGCGTTAAGTTTTATCTTTGCTCTGTTTTCCTGAGAGTATTCATGGAAACTTGTTCATGTGAACTTAGTATTACTTCAGGATGGATACTGATCAGTTTGCATCACCTGGAAGGTTCTACAGGCCTAAGGTCAAGGTCACAGACTTAGAAACTTGTAAAACAGTTACGTTAAAATTTGCGTTATGATTTTGCTTTTGCTCAGTTTTCTTGAAAGTGTTTTACTGGAACTGGTCCATATGTGCTCAGTGTTACTAAAGGATAGATACTTATCAGTTTGCATCACTTGGATGCTGCTTTTGGCCTGAGTCAAGGTCACAGACTTAGAAATTCATATAATAGTTACGTTAACGCTTGAGTTAAATATTTGCTTTTGCACTGTTTTCCTGAAAGTCTAAACTGGAACTGGAACATGTGTTTAGTGTTATTGCTGGATATAAACTGTTATGTTTGTGTCACCTTGATGCTGCTGCTGACCTAAGGTTAATGTCAAAGACTTTGAACTTTATATATAACCTCTGTAAAAGTTTTACTTTGAAGAGTGTATCTAGGAATAGAACCTTTTGAAATGCGACTGGGTCTATTGCTGGTCTTGACTGATTGTCTGCTTGTCTGTTAGTTAATATTTTTTGCATTAATGTATTATGCAAAGTTTTTTTTCTATGGGCGGTGGCTCTGGCCGGAGGTATACGTTAGCCCTTGCTCACTTGCTCTAGTTGGGCTGGAAAAACAACTTCTGATCACAAATTGTTCGTGATGATTTATGGCTTCATTTTAATTATTTTTGGGGAAGAACATGTTCGAAGCAAGATAAAGTTTGATACATTGACGATATAGCAACGTCTGTCTTTTTATATTGTTCACCCACATATTCTTTACCCCGTCATTTTAAATACATTTTAAATATATTTTTTCTTTCTGTTTTCATTCTTTTTTCAAGTAAAAGGGGGGGGGGGCAGTTGTACAGAAGGAGAAACATTAGTTGAATGTGAGTTTGATGGGGCTTTGCCAAGTGAACATAAAAGAATAGGGAGGGGTTTTGAAGTGAACGTGTGCCTCTGCTTAGTCTCATCTGTAGTTTTGATGTCTGTTTACACTCACTACGGGCCTTCATAAAACTTCGGCGAAAGACACAGATCCCTGATTACTGTAAAAGGCCGTGCATGCGCATTTAAATAGCCTCCTAATGGTTAAAAAAACCTTGTTCGCTCGGCGAAGTCCGTATATATGGTGATATCCAAGGACGTCTACAATTTCATTCCTTTTTCATTTCAGTAAGAAGATGGAAACAATAACTACCCAACAGTGAAACATGAGAGTATTATATTGGCGATTCTAAACAAAATCAGATGCAGAAGATAGTCCCTTTTACAGTCCCTTTTTGGGTACCATCAAACAAAGATCATAATACAGGTCATGTTTGGTCTCGCCTTCCCAGCTGAAGAATATGTTCAGGCTGAGCTGAAGTCTTGATTCGAAATCAAAGGACCTGATCTTAGGTTTCTTTCAATATGGCGGAGGCTCTGTTTTTAATGATGAATCAAATGATGTCTTTCTTTTTTTGAGGGATCTGACACTCGGATTTGCAAACATTCTGATAACAAACATTCTGATAACATATACCGACAGTGCATGTATCATGAAGAGTACCGATCCCAGACAATGTTTCAATGCTTTCATCGTAATTATCCCAAGCAATGTTCATTCCAAGTCCTGGCTGTTGGATGAGGCCATCAGATCTAGAGCAATTATTTTCTATTTAGAATCGCCATACATAATGCACTCACGCTTTACTGATGGTTCTCTTGTCTCGTCAGTTGTTTCCATCTTCTACCTGAAAAGAAAAAATAAAAAAAACGATATTACCATGTACACGGACTTCGCTAAGGGAACAAGTATTTTTACAGAAACCATCAGGTAGATATTTAAATGCGCATGCGCGGCCCTTCACAGAAATCAGGAATCTGTGTCTTTGGCCGAAGTTTTGTGAAGGCCAATAGTGTATGTCAAGAGACCAAACGTCCATCTGAGACTGACCATATGCACAGGCTCACTTTGAAACCCTTCGCTGTTCTTTTGTTCGGTTGGCAAGGCCCAATTTAGCTCATTTTCAACTGATTATCCTCCTTTCTGTACGACTGTCTCCACCATTTTACCTGGAAAAAAAAGAATTAAAACAGTAATAATGTATTTGAAACGTATTTAAAATGACTTTTAAAGAATATACGGCATAGACGAACAATATAAAAGAGAAGAGGTTGCCATATCGCCAATTTGTCAGACTTTATCTTGTTTGGAGCTCATTCTTCCCCAAATTACTGAAGCCAAGTCCAAAGAAATGTTTTTCAAATCCCCTTAGTGCAATGAGAAGGGGCTCACGTATACCTCTGACCAGGGCCATCGCCTACAGAAAATAAACTTTACATAATACATTAATGTAAAATGTCAAGAAACAGACAGGCAGACATTCAATCTTACACAGCAATAGACCCAGTCACATATCAAAAGGTTCCATCCCAAGATTTGGCAATAAGCAAAAGAATACACTCTTGAAGGTCTAACTTTTACAGATATATTTTATATGTATATAAAGTTCTAAGTCAGTGACTTCAGGAGATGGCTTATATAGAAGCACTTTGCTTACTGCCAGATCCTGTACCATTATGCATTGTATTACATATATGTATTTATTTGAATAAAATATTGTTTAAACC
This sequence comes from Ctena decussata, assembly GCA_963989385.1. Lineage (NCBI taxonomy): Eukaryota > Metazoa > Mollusca > Bivalvia > Lucinida > Lucinidae > Ctena > Ctena decussata. Next base: position 74,892,656 of record OZ022512.1, read on the forward strand.
AAAGTCTGTGACTTGACATTACGTCAACGGCAGCCTTTAGGGGACACAAATTGATCAGTATCTATCCTATAGTAACATTTAACACATATTCATTCATTCAGTTCCAGTAAAGACTAGCAGGAAAACAGTGCAAAAGCAAAATCATCAGTCTAAACGCAAAATTTAATGCAACTTTTGCACAAATTTCTAAACCTGTGACCTTAACCTTTGGCCAGCAACAGTATGCAGATGAAACAAACTGATCAGTATCTATCTTGTAGTAACAATAGACATATGAACCAGTTCCAGTAAAATCTTTCACGAAAACTGAGCAAAAAACTTAACGCAAATATTAACGTAACTGTTGTACATATTTCCCAAGTCTGTGACCTTGACCTAAGGCCATCAGCAGCTTCCAGGTGATGCAAGTTGATCTATATCCATCCTGTGGTAACACTTAGTACATATGAACAAGTTCCCGTAAAGACTTGCAGGAAAACAGAGCAAAAAAATACACTTAACGCAAAACTTTAACGCAAATGTTAACTAACGGACGAAAGGACTGACAGACAAACGGACAGACAGACGGATGGACAGACAGATGAACGGATGGAAAGGCAAAAACAATTTACCCCTCAAGATACTTATTTTGCCGGGGGTAAAATTACTGCTACTTCCCGTGTTTTTATCAATATTTCTATCTACCTATGAGTTGAATATTGAAATCACCGGTTTTCGTGGCTTTTTTTCAATGTGTTTCATTTTGAAAGTAGAGCTTCCTATAATATGGCAAAGAAAATGTAGAAATTGTTATTTGATCTGTTTTAACATCTATTAAGTATTGCTTGATATCAAAATTAATATTCCAGTGCATGCAAAAGGCGGAAAATATTACTAAATATAAAGGTACCCCCATTTTGACGCTCTATCGAGATTTGGGGCACCCCTTGTGTAATCTTTTGAGTATACCGACTTTGTGCATCAATGGATTTTTTTAAGACTTTAATTTTTGAATTCAGCACACTTTTTTACATAAGAAAACACCTTCAAACCTTTTGGCCTCGACCACATGAATAAACCTACCACGGGCTCTCGGACTATATCATCTTGCTCTAACAAACAAACATGTCCAATTCTGGGAGATGTATTCGTGGCTGGTTTCAATATATACTACGGTATGGTAATGATATACGTGGAGGAGTTAGCAATCTTTATGGAGACAATATAAAATTCAAGATGGGTGGATGTTTTATACTTTTACTGATACGACAAAATTTGCTTTGTTAAACTTAATTGTATTTACTCGAGATACAAGTTGATATAGAAAGTGTTCTCAATAGCTTGGTTTTATTACCAGCCTCGCTGCACTATCGACTGAATAATCCAGTGTAGCAAGGCATCGCTAAGTCTTAAAATATCAGTTAACATCCAAATGTGAATGTCTGATGTAAATGTCTGCTTCACATAATGAGCGGAGAGGATAGACGCTTGTCAGTGCAAGAAAAAATCGAAGTATTGGAGAAGTCCAAGGTCACTCTTCATCCTCCAGTCTTTGACAGTCAGATCAACATGTCAACCGAAAAGAAAAGCCCAGATGCTGAATCAAACGCCTTCGAGACGCAGAAAAACTCGATCCATGTCATCAAGACGAACGACAAGGATAGTATGAAGGTGGAACTTAGTTTTGGCGGGAAAGACGCAGACGGACAAGAAAAAGAAGATAAACAAGTGAAAATAGAAGAAAATACTGATCTTAAGGAAGTGACTGAAAAAGATAATAATTCAAAAGAAAAAGAAAACGAAGAAAAGGAAGTGATAAAAATTGAGGCAAATGATTTCAAGGAACTTGAAAACAAAGGTGATGTGATCAAAACAGTGACTGTTGATAAGGAAGTTTCAAAGGGCGGTGAAAAAATAGATGGAGAGATAGAAAAAGACACGGATACGGAAAAAGAAAGGAAAACTCAAAGTAAAACGCAGAATAAAGAAACAACAAGGAAAGATGATGTGAAAGAAGAAGCTTCAGAACAGGAAGAAATGCCTCTAGTGCCATTAAGTGATGCAGAAATTGATGAGATAGTTGCAAGGTACCCGAAACTTCATAAGGATCCGAACCTCCTGCAGAAATACTTAGATTTCTTCTTTTCAGTAGACAAGCCTCGATATGGTTATTTCACGGTTCAGATGTTGGCTTATAAACTTAGAAAAGATGGATGTTACATAACGGATGCAGAAGTTGCCGTGAGTATATCATTTAACAAAAATGACTGCTTTTGCATGTTTTCCCACCATTTTCTTTCAAGGGGAGACAACTAATGACTTCCTGTTAGCTTCCTTGGTAATACAACCCTTCCCGAAAGGGATACACTCATAAATGAAAGAGTTTTCCTTTAATATTTGACACTACTTAGAACGGAGGCAAAACTTGAAAAGGCAGATTTGCTTCACCTGAAAATTTCAAAGGGACACCACTCAAGCATAGCAGACCGGGCAATGATGTGTTTCCTTGTTTGAAACTTTTATAATATATGGATACTCTGAAGGAAAAGAATTTGCTCTAAAGGAATAAATTCTGTCTTGGTAGACCTCTCTTTGGAGACTTTTGTTGTCAAAGAAGGCAAACAGGAGGTCACAAAGTTTGTCGCCTTTTGAAAAAAATGGCAGAAAACAATGGTGGTGTTCCGAAACATTTTGACACACAGAGTAACCATTGCTGGTTACATTATATGCTTTTGCCATACTGATTCCTTGTTGTACTATTGAAGACATACAAACGCGAGATTACATCCTGCACATGTTTTTCTTAAGCATATAATCAAAGTTATGATATGGAAAGTGCATTCCATGTATTTTGGCTGCCAACTAAAACTATTCAAAGGATTTTCAACACCTTATGAGAAACTCAAGAATGTTTTCCTTGCTCACCAACCACGAACGTGATTTAGAGAACAGGCAGCTATTTTTCTCGATATAATCATACATGAATTTATACAAATGAGATATCAACGGAACCTTCTTTGGTCAAGCTTTCACAGCTTGATTTACATACACTGTCCTGACTACGCGTGTGCGTTGACTGGTCTATACATATGAAATTTGGCTCTTAACTTCAGAAGTGCTGTGTTTTATATCAATTCTTCCACAGAGGAATATACTACTCAAAAGAAGTTTTGCATAACCTTACTTTTTTCCAAAGAGCTGAAGCAAAACAGCATCTTTCTCCTCTGTAATTTAGTCATATGAGTAGCAATGAAAACACATGGCTATTTAGTATGACTAACAGTCTTATGTTTCGGTATTATAAATGTGAAAGTTGGTCTTCGACTCAGTCCGTCTTGGTACAGTAGATATAGGCTTTTAAAGTGTGAAATCCTAATTCAGGATGATTTCTCATGGTTTGTTAAGGGCCAATACTTTTAGTCAGAAACTTTTTCTACCCCGTCAGTTGTTTCCTCAGTTTCGTCAGGTGTTTACAGAGACATAAGTGTGTGAGTTACAGAAACTGCAAAGCAATTTCATGTATAACTCTTGGAAATAAGTTAATCTAGCATTATGTCTACGGGAAAATATATGGTGATGCAAAACTTATTTTGAGTAGTATATATTGGTCTGGGAATTGACATGTCGTTTCGCTGACAAATTAGCCAATAGACCGTTCAGTGCAACAGTGGTGGTATTATTCAATAATATCTCAGAAAATTTCTGGATCAATACAGGATAGCTGGCTTATAGTACATTTATGCACAAAGAGCGAAGACTCAGATGAGCCTGAACTTCCACGTTGTCTGATCAAAGTCTTCTATGTTCGCATTCACTTGGTGTGTATATGCACATAAAAATCTAGGGTGGTAGTATATTTCTGCTTTCAGAACGTGAGGAGCTAAAAAGCTCTTCACATTTGCAACTATTCACAGTTATGTGCTTTTTGTGTACTGTGCATTTGAAAACGTAGCATTTCGTTAAAGTCTGCAAAGCCCTCTCAGCGCTTCAAGCGTCTTCACACTAATCATTATAAAAGCGGTTCTACTTTTACGTTTAATGATGATATAATAATAATGCACAACTGGCAAAATGTTAGGGGAATTGAAACACCGACAACATTATAGAGCCGGTCGCTGGTATCTGAAAGTTTGACAAAAGAATCATCTACTTTTTGCTTGTTTTTACCAAATTGGGTTTGTTGCCCTGACAGTTTTCAGTGATTCTGATCCGTAAAGTGACCGATTTGCAGACCCACTACTTTAAATCACAGGCGTTTGACGTTTGGCCGGTCAGACGTTTCAAAAGTGTCCAAAAGAAAACTACCAAGAAGCAATAGTTTGTCCAGTCGTTCTTGCGAAACAAGGCAACACTCACTAGGTAGGAAACCACAAGAAACACTTTATCTCAGCATATGATGTGTTATGCTGCACCTGTACAGTATTATCGGCACGATATTATGCAGACACTGACGTTCAGTGAAACTGCAATCACCAGTCGCCACCTTCCAGCTCGGGGCATACTGGCTGTGGATTTTATGGTCTGTTAAACTGAAGAAATTCTTCGCACAAGTGCCGTCTGTGGGAGTTAGAAGGAAAATTCACAGGAGATTACACAATTCAATCCCAGATCCCACCCAAGACACCATGTGGGAAAGAGACAAAATTAGTCACTACCAAACACATCACCAGCGGCAGCCATGTGAACAGCTATTTTCCATGTAGGTGGTCACCAGGCTAGCCTGAACATCACGAACAATATATCAGTAAGAGACATAGCAACAAACAACACATTAAACAACCAAGAAGAACCAAAACAGAGGTACCGCCTTGGGACGGTCAGTAATGAAATTTCTGTGGGTAGGGGGTCTTAACCTGTTTGCGGTCCTGAACTCGCGACACTCTGCATTAAAGTTGAACACTCAATGCAGTGGGGGCCTCATGGCAGATAAGCTAATATCGCTAAATGGTTGTCACCCTCGTTAAATAAAATCTTTCCTTACTTACTAGGTGACAGGTATCCAAGTTGACTGCAAAGTAATACTTCAAGCGTCTGGTGTTCAAGTAGCATTATTTCGATAGCTATGACGTTGAGTTATTATGCCTTCCATCACCGTAGATAAGACGCTTATAAACGTCATATTTCTACCCGTAACATTGTTCTGAGAAACCTTGATCACATCACTTTAATGCACGTAGTATGACATAAGTTTCAGTTGTCTGAAAAGCGTTACTGGAATCAGCCGCACTTACGTCATGAACTTCTATCAAAAAGTGAATGTTAAATAGAAAACTGTTATTTAAGAACTGCTGATATAATATTTATTAGATGAGGTCAGAAAACGCGTAGGATTGGCGAGGCTTGCCGAGCCAGACCTACGCGTTTCCTGATAAGCTTCTCTATTCACGCGTTTTCTGATTTCGCCTGATGAACACACTTTCAGAAGAAACAAGCAAATTTGATGAATTTATGTCCCCCGCCTTGGAAATAAGAATGGGGGATGCAGTATCCCAAAATTTAAAATCTACAAAACCAAATAAGGAGTTGCGCATACACGCTACCCATTGCCTGTGCAATTTGATAGTATTTGAGCTTGAAAAATGACTAATTTCAAAATGAAAAATAAGTAATAAAAAATCATCAGAAGATTCTACAAAAACCGATGCAAATTCTCAGACCATATTAAAAACAATCTGCATAGTTTCAAAATGAATGGTTCACAACCCTTTGAGGAGTTGCACACACAAGGTACCCACTGTCTATACATTTGGTTAGTATTTGGGCATAAGTTCAAAACACGAAAAAAAGTGACAAAACTTATCAGATGGTAATCTTAAAGTCACATGCACATCTAGAGACAATGAAGAAGAAACCTGAAAAGTTTAAAAATGATTTATGAAAAACTGTAGAAGTAATGCTGAAAAATGACCAAGTTCGCAAACTGAAAAAAGTGGTAAAATTATTTGACAATGTCCTTATAGTCACATGCACATCTACTGACCATGAAAAAGAAGCCAGCTAAGTTTCAGAATGATTCACCCACTCTCAAGGGGTGGGGAGGGGGGAGGGGGGGCGGAACCGCGGAACCACGGAACCCTGTACCACGAAAAGCGGAATACCATGTCCCCTCGCTTTTCTTCGAAAAGGTGGAGGACAACTAACATGCCAATCTCTATATACTATACACTTTGACCCACCGACACAAGAGACAGATATTTTTAAAACAAGTTATAAAAATCACCCATTTTTAAAGGCGAAAATAAATGTCCACATTATTTATTCTCTGGAATTTATGAGGGGCGGATCATGCTATAAACACTTAGTGTATACGACATTCTTTTGATCTAATGAAGATTGTAAATTTTCGTGTTTGTGCATTTACAATTAAGTGTTTACATTAAATGTTTATGCTTCGTCTAGGTCAGGTTGAAACGGTTTTAAAGGACCTGGTATGATAAGAGCCGTTTTTGGCCCCCATTCAAATTCTCTTAAAAATGCATGGTCTCTATTGCTTATTATTTGTGTGTTTGGGAACAAGCAGAAATAATATGTTTTGTGTGTGTTAATTCTCAGAATAACATGATTTCTGACATGCCTACGTTGTTTCAATAAAATGAAGGAAAATTGCGAAAAAAATTGAGTTTAATACATATTCCTTTAAAGAAATAAGTCATTTACATTAAGTTTTGAAAGCTCTTAACAACAGGCTTTTGATGAAATGCTTATATGTAAGATTGTACTGCTAATTACCTGTGCACTAAACAAGGCCTCTCCAGGTACCCCACCCACTCAAGTTTGCAAGTCCAGAGACGCTAACCAAAAAATTCCAACAGATCAAAATGAAATGTATACCAGATTATTCCTTGTGTTCTAACTAAGAAAATGAATACCCACAACATATGTTTATTTTGTCTATGAGCGGAGATATGGGCGTTTTTATGTTGAGAACGCTGGGAAAATGTTCCAAACGCTGCCAGTTTGGTAACTAAAAGTTAAAAATAAACATTGAGCCCGGTCTCCAGCACATTTAATATTTTCATGGCATGTAAATATATTAAAATTTTATCTGTATACAAAATATTAAATGTGCTGGAGGCCGGGCTCATATAGTTTGACAGCCAAAAAGGCCACCAAATTCGTCATTTTCGTCAGAATCCGCTTGGGGTATGGGTATGTTCAGTACAAATATCACAATTTTTTTGTGCAAGAACTGGTTAATTTTGTGTATGCTGTTACATTCAAGGTTTGAACTTTCCTATGAATACATTTTTATTAGGGAAATAAGACTTTTGAAAAATGAGTTTTCTGGGGGCCAAATATGGGCCTTATCATACCAGGTCCTTTCCATTCAATAAACTTTTAGATAATTGAAATCATGCAAAAGGTTTACTTTCTTTAGACGTGTTCTCCACAACCAACCAACCAACCAACAAAAATCCATACATGTGAAAAGGTTATCTACGATTTGTTCGCCTCATAGGGCTATTCTCTTTCCAAAAGTCATCAGTAGATATCATGCAATGGCGGATCTACTGAACATACATCTAAACTTATAATTCCATGTTCCCACTCTTGTCTGCTTCCCCAGCCGCCCCAGTACACACACCATTGAAGCAGTTAGTATCTCACTCAGAAACGAGACAATTCCCAGGGGTAAACAAAGAGATGAAAAAATTATCACATACGTTCAACCGGGTCCTGCCACAAATGCTGCGGTAAGGTTAGAACGACAGGACAATCGTTAAGCTCTAGCAGGCCTAACGGGGAGTTGTGATGGACTGATTGATGGTAAGTAAATAGAACTGAATAAAAATATTTAATAGAACTGAATAAAAAAATATTTTCCTCCTCATTCATTCCCCACCAGTCGCCTCTCCCGGCACACACACGCACACACAGTGGCCAGTGGCATAATTTGTACGCAGCATCGAGTGTTGAAAAGGAAAATCTATATCTTTTCTAGTTATATAACCTCACTGATCGATTAAGTTACGAATGAGAGAATTATAATACTCCGCGGAATCATAGTCTCAATTCTATATGAAACCATTTTTATGATCAAATCGATTGTCTGCGTAATATTGATTGCAAGTTATAAGCCGTCGCACGATGTAACTTGTAATCTGGCTTATAAGCATGCACCAATGCCCAGTACAGCCTGGACAGGACATCTGTAGTTCGATTTTTCAGCCTTTTCAGGTTTTCTGAATTATTGATGCATTCTCTGACCAGACTGCATATGCCTACGATCGGGCGGTCAGAGCATGTGCTGTTTTCATATTTTTGAAGGTACTTTTTATTTCGCATGTGACGAACTCATTCATGAAAGACCATTTCTTAAGCGTTCATGATTTAAATTTTTATGGGTATACCCCTATGTTTCCCGCCATATTTTGTGAATGAGACACGTATTATGCCTTTCTGTTTGCTTCCTTGGCGATGAACCGCTTTCAAAAGGGATTTGAAAGATGAGGCAAAAGTTGACCCCTATTGAGAAGGGAGGCGAAAACTGAAATGGCAAAAGTGTTTTCCCTGAAGGTGTGTCGATTCACCTTAATGTATTCCTTCAATCTTTGATACGCAGCTGGGCCAGATATGAACAGTCAGGGCACAGATACGCCTGCTTGGGGAGGTCACATCAGCCTCTGCAGTTTGATACTAGCCATCAGTTTTTGCTGCACCTAGGTCTCAGGATCTATAGTTTGTGAAGAGACTATTCCTATAGATTTAGCGTCCGCAACTTTCTACGCCACCTGGAGTAGTGTGTGAATTCTGTTGGATATTTGCGGCCACAAAGAAAATAAGGGTGCTGATCGAAAATGTAAAAATGACCGCACTGTTTTACTTCCTATTTCAATAAAAATTGTATCAGTGAAATGCTGAATAAATGTAGTTTTCGGAATGAACACGGAAAATTATCATTTTATGAAAAAAGAGACATATGCGGGTAAAAACTTTGATCAACGCAGTAAAAAAGTCATGATTTACTATTTATTCTATACATTTTGAGGGTACGTAGTCAACTTAAACTAAAAAACGACCGCGGTATTTCTTATGCAATCTTTTAAAAAAATTATATCAGGCTGTTCGCAAATTAATGCGGTTTTCGAAATGAACACGGAAAAATGGATCTGAATATAAGGAAAAATAAAATAAGAAGGAAACGATGACTTGCCCATACCTCGTAGTGTATTTCATTACATGCTCGATTCGCGAATATCGATTATCGATTTTTAAACAGTGGCGTGGAAAGTTATCCATGGTCTGGAAGGGTTCTCTACCGTGAGGCACATCTGTCAGGATGCATTGCTTTAGTCAATTGTTAGTTTGGTTACACTTGATACACGACAGGAATAAGCTGTGGTTAAGAGACTCGAGCGAGCATGGTTGTTATAATTGGACAACACTCACCTAGCAAGGATGCATGGCTGATTCAAAATCACCGGCATGATGTCCATTTTCATGATTATATTTTTACGTTTTATGGTATGCTAATGTTATTATTATTGACGTTTCGTAAAACGATATCTAAAGCCAAGTAGGTATGGGGTACACTCAAATCAGCCTGCGCAGCATCGCAAACTTCCTAGTTCACGACTTAGATTCAGGGAATTCAGTAATAGTACGTATATGCGAAAAGGGAAGACTCTGATCAGACTACACAGATGCACAGGTATATCCCGATTTTTCCCGTTTGCCCTGGTTGTACGGTATATTTTCGATGCTGATCATGTTTTTAAAAAAGAAAACGACAAAGGTTTACATTTATATTCACGTTTGTCTTCGGTAATAATTTAGGCAAACAAAATATGATCCATGTGAGGTATATGTGTATTTCTAAGTGGCACAGAAGTGACTTAAAGTTTCAAAGTTCTTGGGATATGCCTTGAGTTATGACATGTCATAAATCAGAAGTATAAACCTATGCCTGTAAATTATTTTTTGTTCGCCCTTTACGCATGGAGTCATGGGTCTGGCTCCCAAACGGGCAACACCTGTCTCATTTATTTGTTAAATATCCACACCGTCCTAGTGTCCCGGGAGCTGGTAAAAGAAATGTCAGTGTGGCACTCAGGTATTATAATGACGTTGTATTGACGTCGATGCGACGTGATGACGCCGCATCGACGTCAGTACGACGTTATTTCGACGTCAGCTGGCTGCTGGGTACAGTGTCGCTGAACGTCGTCAGGGGCATCCGCCTTATCAGAGGATTAAATAAGATATCATATCCCGCTCTCAAAACCAAAGGGGAAAGAAGTAAATACCAACATAAATTGACAGCAGGAAATCCTGTACCAAATGTCTACATATTAAACGAGCCAGATGGAATTATTAATATTATTTTGGCTGCCATTTGCAGACAGAGATGCTTCATTGTTTATTTTCCAAAAGAGTATGACATTGTGCATTTACAAGGAGTGTATCAGCTTAATTGGCGTGAAAATGGCTTATTCAAAAAGTGGTTTAAAAACCAACGAACGAAGAATGAACCAATAAAATTCATCCGTGTCATTTCTTCCCATCCCTCACCACAGGGTATAAACCAGTCCGCCAATTTTCGCTTGCTGCAGAGACTGTCCATCATATTTGGCTTCCGCCGAGACTGGCCGCGGTCTCTTGCTTCCTGCTGAGACCTGTACATGATAAATGGCTTCCTGCAGAGACTGTACGCCTGACTCTGCTTCCTGCCGAGGCTCTCGGCAGGAAGCAGAATCACGCGGACAGTCTCGGCAGGAAGCCATTTATGAGGACAGAAGTCCCTGCAGGAAGCAAGAGACCGCAGACAGTCTCGGCGGAAGCCAAATATGATGGACAGTCTCGAAGCGAAAATTGGCGGACTGGTATATACCCAGTGCTCACTTATTGATCAAAGAAAAACAAGGAAGACAAAAACAATGAATCTTGCATTGTCTGTCTCTTCTGCATAGAAAAGTGCACTTTTATTCTACATCAATCGATTACTTGTAGATTTATTGGTCTGGCTTTTCTGCAACAAAGTTATAAAATACATAATGTTGGAACCGTTTTATGTTGACATGCCCAATGGAATTCTTTAAGTTAATTTGGTCATAATGTCTACATAGGAATAATTCAAATTAAGAATATTTTGGTTACAAAGAGTTCTTTAAGAAGACAACAACTGGACGGTGCAAGTATTTGCTCCTCGACACGACAAAACCAACAGAATGGCATATGCGCCCAGTGGAGACTCAGGTCAACCTAGGCATCCGCCCAGCCTAAAGAGTCTCTTCGCTGTCTGCATGGAGCTAGCTTAGACCATTTGCTACCAGTTAAGTGCTTGGCAAAGTTTCTGATCAGATTGGACGGCTGCCCAGGCTATTCTGAGTCTTCGCTGGGTGCACATGCCACTTTGTTGGTTTTATCTTGTCGCGGCTGAAAATGCTTATAGATGCCAACCGAAAATAGTCTAAAAAGCTAAAAGTTACAGAATGATTGCTAATCGATCAGATAAAATAATTCACAGCAGCCAATTTTACCCACCGAAATGTCCAGTAATGGAAAAAATAATATGTACTTAAACAAATTAAAATGTCAGAACTTCGAACAGAATATTAGCTGGAAAGCAGTATTGGTGAGTTGAGTTGAATGTTCGGCATTTATGAACATTCTGTATTATTCCATAGAATATGTGAGACAAGTAATCAGAGTTTGTTAACGATAAAATCTCAGACTCGTTTTCAGACTACTTCCACAGGGTATAATTGATTCCGCTAATTTTAGCGTCCTGGAGAGACTGTACATCATATTTGGCTTCCGCCGAGACTGTCCGCGATCTCTTGCTTACTGCAGGGACTACTGTCCTCGAAAAATGGCTTCCTGCCGAGAGCTACTGTCCGCGATCTCTTGCTTCCTGCGGAGACTTCTGTACATGATAAATGTCTTCCTGCAGAGACTGTCCGCGTGACTCTGCTAGAATCACGCGGACAGTCTCGGCATGAAGCCATTTTTCGAGGACAGTAGTCCCTGCAGTAAGCAAGAGATCGCGGACAGTCTCGGCGGAAGCCAAATATGACGGACAGTCTCTGCAGGAAGCGAAAATTGGCGGACTGGTTTATACCCTGTGACTTCAGTCTCATGCTCGGAAAGCACTGCACGAGACTATATGATCAGAAAATAAGCTCGACATTTATTTGTCGCTTCATGCCCCTTCAAAGATTCTGTTATACTTTTTTAAACGCAACTTTTGCTGTTTCTCAATTTCAGAAGATCTTCACTGATATAGATGCCAACAACGATTGTCTTGTATCATTAGACGAATACCTCACGGAAATGTCCAAAAATCCCCGAAGGAAACTCACGTAAGTTTACCCTTAAACGGGAATCCCGGCAGCTTGGTAGGTTAAGCGATGGTCCCCGATGGAGGCGAGAATCTGTCTGACCGTAAACTTTTAGAATCAGGGAATTCAGTAATAGCACATATGCATAGGGAAGACTCTGATCAGTCTGCGCAGATGCACAGGCTTATTTGGCGTTTTCCCTTTCGCCTGGCTGTATGGTACCTTTTCCCGCGACGCCGAACATGTTTTTTTTTATAAAAAGTAAACAACTTAAGGTTACATTTTTATGCATGTTTGTCTTCGACATTAATTTAGGTAAACATTAAAGTTTCTATGTCAAGTATTTGTGTATTTTTAAGTGGCACATAAGTAACTTAAAGATTTAAAGTTCTTTGGATATGCTTTGAGTTACGATATGCCATAAATCAGAACTATAAACTAATTTTTGTTCGCCCCTTACGCAGGGAGTCATGGCTGTAACTCCTATCGGGAGTCAACAGCCTTTCATGATCACCTTCCCATCGTCCTGATATGACCAAAATACTGTTGAAAAGGACGTAATATCGGAAGTCATCCATCCATCCATATTACTCGCAAAAAAGGACGAAAAAATCTACGCCTGAAGGATTTCAATAAATATTTCGATAAAGCTAGTTTGCTATATCATATTGCATATTGAGGATTCCAAAACATGGTGCTCATTATGAGCCGCGACAAGACAAAACAAACAAAGTGGCATGTGCGCCCAGCGAAGACTCAGATTATCCTGGACATCCGCCCAGTCTGATCAGAGTCCTTGTTGTCAGTATGGAGGTTTGCTTAGACCCCCCCCCCCCCACAACTACCCTGTAAGCGCACAGCAAAGACTCTGTTTAGACTGGGCAGATGCCCAGGCTGATATGAGCCTTCGCTGGGCGCACACGCCACTTTGTTGGTTTTGTTGTGCCACGCCTCATTTATGAAATTTTATATCTTGAGGTATCGCTGTCATCTATATATTGAGCCGATGTAAGCCTTGAAGCCTCAAATTTAGTTAAGTGTATTGTGTAACAAAGGACTTTCCTCGCATATTAGTTCTTTTTTTTCTTCCTCTTCCTCATGTATAGGCAGCAGTAGTCGTCAAACATGTTACTATACCTTGACCTCTACCAAAAACTATACCAGCTAACAGTCCAAAATTTTTGTTTTTTTCTGTTTGTTTATTTTGTTTTTAACTAATCATACGGGTCGTATCTGTCATATAAAGCTCCTTTGTACTCGATATAAGATATAACCATGAATAGCTGGATCATCGAGAGACAATGAACTTTCCCCACATCATTTCGTCTTTTCCGTTTATTTATCGTAGAGATTCTCTCTTCGTTTAGGTGGCAAACGTTAAAGTTTGAGTCCAAGGTATTTATTGAACTGTGCCAGCTTGGAGCTACACAATACTTATGGGATGATTTGGCGTATGGTGATTTCATATTCTTTCATTACCATAAAAGTTATCTGAGTACAGTGACTATTAAATAATATTGATATTTGTTTATTTCCTAATTTACTTTCGGCTAAATACTATGACTGCTCGAGTTACAAGCCTCGTTTTCGAATAAGCACATTTTCCAACTTCTATTTTTACCGCATCGTGTTGGAAATTGAGTTTTGACACACTAATATTATCTGTTGTGTAAAATACTTTGTAAGAAGATTATTAGCTTCTGCTTGGTTATGGAGGTCTTCTGGGTGATGGTCGTATTATGCACCGCTCGCGGATTTTTTTCTGTACAATAAACATTTTCTGTTTCAGCGAAGACGAACTTCGTGACTGGTTCCAGCGTCTTGACCTCAACAGTGATGGCATCATAGAGAGAAAAGACATCGAAACCAGTCTGGATAAGAATAACCTGAAGCTGAGTCCATATTATATCGACGACATGTTTTCTTGGGACAGCTCTGGAAAAGGAGAAAAAATTGACTTTAAAGAGTTTTGTATGTGTTATAGGAGTGGGCGAAGGCAGACCTGGTCAGGCAAAGAGGATTGGTTTGCGGGCGAACAAGGACAATCAAAACACTATTAGAAACTGAGAGTATTAAATTTTCAAATTTTAAGCATTTTAAACATGGAAGTTAAAGCACTCAAGTTAAAACTCAAAATTTCAACGGTTTGGAAATTTAAGCTCTAAAGGCTTTGGTATTTGAATGCCCAGCTGTATGAAAACAGTCCTAGCGGGTACATGACGTCGAAATGGCGTCATACTGACGTTGCATCGACGTCGGTACGACGTCATTCCAACGACACATGCCTGCTAGGATAATTATTACTCAGAAATATTTAACAGGCATCACTGCTTCCATCCTATCAGTATAAACATTTTTTTCACCTGCACATAATACAGTTAAGCTAATCTCTTTATCTATGGACTTATTTGCGTAAGTTTATGCCTCTCCAGTAACCGTGCAGAAGCCTAATGCCAATTTCATGCGAAAATATATCTAAAAGTGTAAAACATTAGTGGTTAACTCGAAATGTAAACACACTTTACTACTGAATCAGTGAAGAAAACCTGATTTACAATGAAAGGAAAGTCGTGTCAAAACGATAGAAAGTCAAAGCTTCTGATGTTGAAACTGATCAACCAAACCACAAACTAATTTTCCATTCACTTATATAGGGCAAAGTCTAAAATGAACCTGCAGCAAACTACGTGCAAATGTACGTGTTGGTGAAGCCTTAAACCTGCTCAAGAGTGTCAAGACATTTTTTTTCTGAGTTATGTTTTCTGATTTTGAATTAACCGCTAAAATTTTCTATATCAACATAACATTGGCACTTCTGCCATGAAAAACTCGAAGGACAATCATGACGTAAACAGAACACGAGGAGTGTTTACATTTTTTGCCGGCGATTTTATTGGGTTCGGTATTTCTGCACGTCACGCTCAAATTCACAAGCATCGCTTAAGAAGGGCCAATTACGTATGTTTAAGGGATTGAAATAACGTCACACAACTTCAATGCAACATCATGAAGTTATACTTATATTGATTTCACGTTGTTTCACTGGTATACATTTCAGAAAAACTACTCTTCTACTTACATTTTGGCCTCCCTTCGCCACGGGAGTTGACTCTTAAAGGAAAGAGTTTTCTCCTTAACGAGCAAATTATTTTCTTAAAGAGAAGACCCTATTTAGAAAGGGTTTCTTTTCCAGTGAAGCAAACAGGAAGTTCAAAATAATCTCCTTTCGAAAAAAAAATGGCAGGGAAGGATGGACGTGTGTTCGCATATCTTGCATTTCTACTGGGTTATGCTGTCATTGCTTCACCCATATTTACTGCGTAGAAGCGTGAACCGAATAAAGATTTTAAGGCTATGCTGATTTTAACTTGTACTTCACTCAAGATGGTTATCTTGCTCGTATGATGTAAATCCCCTATCTAGTGTATAGTCGGTTTAGTTTTAAGTTTTATAGTGCCTCAAAATTTATTTTATTATCAACTATTGCGACACAAGGTCAGTGCTTAGTATAATTGGTGCATAACGTTTTCTTTATTATTATTATTATTATTATTATTATTATTATTATTATTGTTATATTCATTATTATATGGGCTATGCATATTTAATGTGTCATTCTCTTATGTTTCATATCGCAAAGCTTTATTTGTCTTATTTTATTTTATTTTTAAGAAACCGTCCAGTATTCTGTGATTGGTACGTCACCATAATAAGATTGCGTTACTGAGGTCCCTCACTGCAGGCGATTCAATAATCACTTCTTTTATCTATATGGAGATGAAAATACGAGGGCCGTCAAATAAATAGTGGGATTTTATTTATAATTTGTGGTATATGTTTCTAATATCAAAAATATCACCCTTATAGTGCATATAAGCAGGAACCAAATTTTTATCTGACCGTTGATTTCTTGTTGCCTAGCAACGACAGAAGGCAAAACAAAATGTTGTTGCCATGGTTACTGGAATTCTCCTTTTAATTTCAGAAATACTTTTCTATACCTTACTATGTTTGAATCATACTTTGTGAAAATAGCTCATTTTGGACTGAAATTGTTGAAGAAGCTAGGATTTTTAGTTGTATTGTGTTCACCACTTAAACATTTAATATGGGTTTAGGGTTATAAGCTAAGTACTTATCTCTGCACGGTGAGGTATACCAGACAATTAATGTACATAATAAAGAAACACACAGTTGATGTGCTTTGTGTTGCCTAGCGACAAAAATCGTGCAAAGTACTAAATGTTATATTTCCTTGAATAGACAGGTTGCTAGGCAACCATTCGCCAATTGGTTACTGCTCAGTCCACATGGTATCAGCAAAATTAAAATGTAATGCAACGAAATATTGCGACTGACAAAATATGTTCGGATACTATTGTTTTGATAAACGCCAGACCTCAGTTTCTGCCATTGTGGTTTAATTATGATTCAAATCCAGGCCAATGACTTAGCTTGTGCCTTACATTTCGAACCATGGCCGAATAAGTTGTTTACAAAACGTGATGAATCATATACTATAGGTAGGTTAATGAAGATGAAATACAAACGAAGATAAAATTTTCTAGTAACGGTGTAGGGTTCGCAAACTACCAAACAAGTCCCACTATTTATTGGATGACCCTCGTATTTACTTCTGTTAATGTGTGTAGGTACAGATTCAAGGAGAGAAACTCTGCCAGTTTTTTTTCCGTCCTTCTCCACCAGGTCCCGAGGTTAGAAAACTTTTTTCGTGCTCAACTCAGCTGAGCATGAAATTTTCTCTGCTGATAAATATGAAAATGCCAACTTATGTTGGCAATTTCATATCCATAAGCAGAGAAAACTTCATACTCAGCTAAACTGAGCATGAAAACAACTGAACTTATCAGTAATTTGCTATTTATTAGCCGGTAAAATTTCATGCTCAGCTGAGTTGAGCATGACATTTTTATAGCCTTGGGGCCAAGCTAACTACTACAGGAAAAAATCTATTCTTTACGAGTAGATCCCTGTAAACCGATACGTCGTCGATGGAAAGCAAACAGGAATTCACTGAAAGCGCAGGAGGTGGGGGCGGGGTGGTTGTAGGGGATTAAATGACATGAGAATATTTATTTGTTTGAGTTACTCTTTAAATTTGAGAAAATCTGAATTTCTATCGAAAGAATTACAGTTTGTGATGTCATTGAAAATTTGGCGGTGCATGGCATACACTGCTCCCTGTACCAAAGTAACTAAAAGTTCGTATTGCTGTCAGAGTGACGTCATGGTGACGCCATTCTGCCAAGGTACTACGCACTACAGTTGGTAATTCCATAATTGATATGGTAACAGATCTATGATGTCATTGGTATAGAAGCATGACAATAGTGAATGCCATGCTTCCCTCGAAATATAAGTGAGATACTCCATGAAATTCATAGAATGGAAAAGGATGATTTTCTTGAGCCTACAAGTCATTCTCTATGAATCTAATTCTCTGTTTGAAGTTGTTTTCGTTTGTAAACATGTGTACTATTCAGTCTCCTTAATATCATATGGCAAAATATAATGCTATTGTTTGATGTTATATTTATTTTCAAAATTATGGAATAAAATTGTATCGAAACTCTTCTGCTGTTTCAAAGCCACGGGACCAAAGAAAAAATATTTCATAAAAAATATTTGTCTGGGTCTTCTTACCAAATCTGCAGTTTCTTCTCCTGTCATTAAGATATAAACCGAGATTTCCGGTGCATTACACGGCATTTGCATTGATCGTTCGGAGGCTTCAAACTGCAATAATGTACTAGGTAAAGCAAACAAAGTTTCCGCCTGAAACACTGGGGGCTTGAACTAGTTTTATGCATACAGCCTCGGACTCCCTTCTGACTCAACTTCCGAAAACTAGTTTGTCTTTTATTGTTTTTTGTTTTTGTTTGCGTAGGACCCTTCTGACTCAACTTCCGAAAACTAGTTGTCTTTTATGGTTTTTTGTTTCTGTTTGCGCAGGACCCTCTTAACTCCTTTTGTGAGACATCATAGTAAAATGTACGGAATCATCAGAAAACTGTGATGAAACTAGAACTAGGACTAAATCTAAAATGAAACACATAGTTGGACCACGATGTGCTGAGCCGAGTCACAACACAACAAAGCGGCATGTGCGCTCAGCGAATACTAAGATCAGCCTGGGCATCCGTCTGGTCAGATCAGTCTTTGCTATCGGCAAAGAAGTTGCTTAGACCCTTAGTTACCATTTACATGCACAGCAAAGACTCTGATCAGACTGGGCAGATGACCAGGCTGATCTGAGTCTTAGCTGGGCGCACATGCCGCTTTGTTGGTTTTGTCGTGTGTCGGCTCAAACGTTCTTCTGTAGCAGGGTCCGTCATTTGGTCAGAGGACCGGTTCACCGCGATGTAGTTGAAGAGAGGCAACTATGTCAGCCGTGATTGTACCATCATGCATGCAGTTGTGGCATTATAATCGTTTTGAATTATTCCAAAAACTAAGTTTTTCTAACTTACGAACATAGTCTTAAAAACAGGTTCCTATAGGCTCCGGTTGAAGAAGTGTTTTAGAGAGAGAGAGAGAGAGAGGGAGAGAGAGAGAGAGAGAGAGAGATTCAAACTTTGGGAACTGTTTCTCATGTATTTCACGCATATAAAGCTAAAAGGAAGTTACAACCTAGTTTAAAAGGAAACAAGTTGTATCACTGGGAGAGTAGACCGGGGTTTTAGCGGCTTTTGATTCTGCATTATAGTCCTATTATAAACGTATTCATACCTAATTTAGTGCGACAGACGCGCGTTTCTGTATTTAACTTCTTCAGTGTCGCTAAACCCCAAAAGTTTGATAGAAAAGATATGATGGCAGATCTCGGCAGGCAACGAGCATCCCTCTCCGAGCCACACTTACTGTCGCATTCCGCGGGACACATTAGCTGCAGACATCAGGTAAGAGACGCCTACGTATTAATCTGTGGGCGCAGGCGTCCCCCACCGAGCCACCTCAACCCTTGCGTCTCGAGAAAGGCGACAGACAAGGGCATCAGGAAAGAGATGTCCGATGCAGCAAGAACCCACAAAAAGCCAAAACAACTCAAAAGAATGGAAGCCAAACTCCGCCTATCAATGGTATCAAATTAGCACAAAAAATATAAAGGTTCTACCTCTACGTTCGTTTCTGCCATATCACTGGTGTGCTGCAAGCTTTTCACCATAGTTTCGTAATTGTATGTGAAAGTGATTGGGTAACTTTAACCAATAAAACATCCTTGAGTTTCACATAAAAAAGGGTTTTAAAAATGGCTTATCATTTTAGTTGGCAAATAAAAGTACCTACTTCGGATTTAATACACTTAAATAAAATGGTAAAAATGCAATGTACGTTGATTCTACCGCTTTTATTATATATTGAATCACTCGACGGGAAACCAAGAATGGAAACCCGTATTTTGTGGATCGATTTGTCGTTTTTCTAAAGCATGTTTCCCGTACTTTTTGCCTCTTACATTACTCAATATTTACATTCTTTGGGTATTTACTGAAAGCCCTTTAGTAAAACCATTGGAACGTAATTATTTGTAGTTTACTTTCCAATAATTACATGGAGACACGCGACTTCAATGATGTAAAAATAAACAATGGCTCTCTATAATCTGATTTGACGTCATGACGTCATGCATGCTGTTCTGCTGTTAGCAGAAAACTGCGTGTACACGTTTTACTCTTCAATTTAAGCGCTTGCATAAGACTTTTAATGAAAGATTTGATTGAATCAAATGTAAATGTAGGCAATGGATTTATTTTTTCTGTTGTTTATCAAGGAGTAAACTACATTGGGTCACTATCAAAGTTTACATGAACCCCTTCGAAATTCATTAACTTTGCACGTGACCCAATGTAGTTTATACTTCGATGAACCTAAGAAAATATACGCACACCATCCATCATTTTAACACAATCGGGAAGGTTAAAGAGGTATACATAATGATTTGTTGTTAAAACGAGTTAGCCAACGATGGGACTTTTGAGAATTTTCAGAAGAAATTAAGTTTAGTTGTTTTTTACCACCCGTAGGATATGGAGACTTAAACAAAAGCGAGATAATGAAAAGGCCTTGCTTCTGTTCATTGTATTTTTACCTTTTACCTGGGTCATTTTGTTTGTCAGCTGACTGAGATAATTTTCATGACACTGAGAGAAAGTCTAGGCGTTTGTTTGTCTAAAGTTGGCTAAGACCTATGAACCAAGACCAAATACATAATACATTTAGTACACGATGTTGATAAGCTAGTTAGCTTGTTATTGAATCCTTTTATATTATTCTTCTATGAATTGAATGTGTATGTTTATATGTTGAATAAAATACTGTTTAAACTAATACGTAAGGCCTAATACGTAAGACCTAATACCTAATAAGTAATACCTATCGTATTTAAAACGTTTCATGAGACGTACGTTTAACTACCTTTCACTACGTTTTTACTACGCATACAGTATTTCGAAATGCTACATTTAAGTTGAATTTTCAACTCCAACATACAGGCAACGTATTTGCTGTATATATTGGTATACAATACACATAAGCTATGATTTAATACGCATATTCCCGTTTTGGTACGTTTTAAATACGTAAAAAAATCTTAGTCCTCAATACGTGACAAAGAGACGGAGGCTTAAGCCGTGTTCATGTGCACAATTTGCACCCGGGTGCAAATCTGCACCCCGGGTGCAAATTTGCACCCCGGGTGTAGTTTTGGCCATGTGAACGGTGTTTTTTTAATTTGCACCCGGGTGCAAATTTGCACCCGGGTGCAAATTTGCTCCTACTGCTGAGGTGGTGCAAATTTATTTTCACCCGGGTGCAAATTTGCTCCCGGGTGCAAATTGTGCACATGAACGCAAAATTTTTCAATTCTATGCATTTTAATCGGGGATTTTGATATATGGCAGACCTTTTCTATGACGATCCTGTATAAACATCTATGAAAATACATTTTAAATTGTCTTTATCAAATTGAAAGTCGGGCTTTATATTTTGGCTGAATAGACATCAAAATTAATGAGAGTATTATTATGGCCATTCTTAAGCAATATATCTTAACTTGAATGGGTACCGTCGATCGCCACCCCCTCCCCCTTATCAACCTCCTGAATTTTCAGGAAGGCTGCTAACAGGTCGTCAACGCAAACCAAGCAAACCCGTTTCACACATTCAATCACATAGACTTGGTTGAGGAGGATCCTCTGACGTCCCAGCTAAAGCTAAATAGTACACACGAGAGGGAGTGCACTTCCTCTAAGCTTCCCTGGTGCAGTAGAAAAGAAAGCCCCCCCCCCCCCCTCTGGCGAGACTTAAATTTAGGCCACGTCTACGTACATGTATAACCTGTGCTGTTGGAGGGACGCAACTTAAAACTAACACAGTTAACACCATCGCCACAATTCCTTTAAATCTCTGATATTATATGAGCCGCGTCACGAGAAAACCTGTCTTCGGTGTTTCCTGTCAGGTCCGACACTCCGACACAAACCCTGTTGTACAATCACAGAAGATGGCCAGAGGCTTTAAATTCCGGAATCAGGAGAGCGTTTTTACTATTCTTGTAGCAAAACTAAAGACGCTGCTTAGTTGCGCTGAGCTGTGGCTATGTTTTTGCAAAATGCAAGTTTATTCATGACGCGTTTCATATGATAAAATAAGTTTTAAATTCGAATTATGAGCAGCCTCTGATTATTTCAATTGCGTGCAACTAGTTTACACTGCAGACAAAGTTTCTTGTAATTGCTGCTGAGAGAATATTAGATTAACAAGAAGTTTGTAAGTAGTGTGCATTGTGAACATCATGACACAAGGATTTACCTCTGTGCGACCCCTTCAAGGGGGTTATTAGTTTGCAGCCAGTGTGTGGAGTGGGCAGGCTTGGTTGGGTTGAGGAACGTAATTGATTGAAATACAATCATACGAATGGATATGGTTTTCATTTCGAATTATATGAATATTATGCCTTTCGGGCTTGGCCTTTATATGAATGGAGTATAAAAGTTTCGGGCGCACACCCCGCCATAGCAAAATCGAGGACGACTCACCCATCCACACACACACACACACACACACACACACACACACACACACACACACACATGATAAAGAGTTATTGTCATATAGAACATACAACCACAATTTCTCCTAAAAACTGAATACATTGTGTTAAATCTAAAATCAAATCTAGGAGTGTATGGACACAATTTATTGGCATATGAACGCGACATGAGGGGATGTAAATTTGCACCCGGGGGCAAATTTGCACCCGGGGGCAAAATGTGCACATGAACACGGCTTTAGAGGACCTCTGGGTTATTCTTGTTACGTTTTTGTACCTATATATTGCGTTTCGGTTACGGTTCTGTACTTTTTTACCACGTTTACTTCGTGTTGCTACGTTTTACTAGGTATAGGCTGCGTATATCAAAATGTCATGTTTGAGTTAAACATTCTAAATCAAACGTAACCAGACCACGTATTTAGCTATATCTATATACTCATTCACTACTTTTTACAACGTATACTGCAGTTTTGCCACGTTTTAAATACGCAGTAAAACCTAGTCCTCAATACATGAAAGTGCAACTATGGTTAAATTTGCTTTAAATTATCCATCAAGTATTCGCTTGTTTCTAGACAATGGTACTTCTTGCCTTTATGTCCGACTATATGTTAATATTATTTGTTTATTCACATATGCTGAACTATATACTAGAAATACATATCTTTTCGCATAACTTTTCATTGTCTTTATGTCTTGATATTAGGGCACACTGACATACTTGGATTGGTTAAGAATTTACAAATACGTACTTGAATAATTTAACCAAGAGTTTGTTATCTTGTCTGCCATCGCAGTGCGTATTTGCATTTATGTGTGCTCAAGGGCCAAGGGGCCTATTGCATTAAAGCTTTATCTATGACTATGTTGTAAAAATTAAATTTATAAAGCGTTCTATGCAATACAAATGAGCCGCGACGTGAAAAAAACAACAAAGTGGTTGTGCGCCCAGCGCAGACTCAGATCAGCCTGGGCATCCGCCCAGTCTGATCAGAGTCTTCGCTGTCCGCATAAAGGTAGCTTAGACCCTTGGCTACCCTTTAAGCGCTTAGGAAAGACTCTGCTAATACTAGGCGGATGCCAAGCCTGATCTGAGTCTGCGCTGGGTGCACAACCACTTTGTTGGTTTTCTCGTGTCGCGGCTCAAATGTACTAACCATTTAAGGCATTAGAAAACTAATAAGTACTTTACAAATATTCAAATCCGTCTATTTTACTTTGTTAAACGTTGCATGTAAATTATGACATTTAGATATTGTTTTAAGACAATGCATTTGATATATTATCTAAAAAAATAACCCTCTGATTGTGTATGACATGCAGCGTAATAGCCCAAATGCGGAAGTACAATATCAATGCAAATCTATTATGCACCACTGGGCACCTCCACGACAAAACTATAAGTGCAGTTCAGATGAATGGCAGCACATGAGAATGGTGCAGAAACTAAGGTTGGAGTTAGGTAAGGATGCCTGATACTGTTACACTCGGTCTTCAACATTTTTGTCGAATAAATTACGTTTCATGCTTTGAAAGAAAATGATGGAAAGGTTAACACAGAAGGCAGAAATACTACTAATCTGCGGTTTGCCAATGACATAGATGCTTGCTAAGGAATAGTAGGAACTAGAAGCCCTAGTTGAAAGTCTACACAAAACCTGCACAAGGTATAAGATTGAGATAAGTGCTGAGAAGACTAAACTGAGGACTTTGGGCACAAGCTGAGCATCGTAGGACACAGGTTGGGTATCGTAGCAAGATTTAAATAAATTTTCTCAGATTATGGCTTAAACCAGAGGTTCTCTCAACGATTGCACAAACAACTGCCGCTCTAACAAAGCTGAGGCCAATTCGGAGAGAAATCAACATATATCTTTGATCAAAGGTAGAAGTGATGCGCTCCCTTGTCATATACATATTATTGTATGCCTGTGAATCATAGATCTCGACAGCAGAGTCTGAGAAAAGAATGCAGACCTTTGAGATGTTACCAAAGCATGTCTTTGAGATGAGACGCTACTGAATAGTATTGAACATTTTGCACAAGAGCAAGATAACTTACAGGAATGTTCGCAGAAAGGTTCAAGCTGCTATTGCAGAATATGACGAACTCCTGACTGTAATCATAGAAAAGAAAGTAAGGTGTTTTGTTCTGAACTAGCAAAGACGATTCTGTAGGGCACGGTGAAAGGAAAAGGAAGTCATAGACAAAAATAAGAAACGGCAAGACTGGAATGGGCTTTGCCAGGACACTGGGGCAGCTGAACACAGAACAAGGCGGAAAATCATGTCTAGTGCCCCCAACGACATTGCAAGGTTATGGGACAGAACAGAATAGAACTCTACTTTGAAATTATAATATATTGTATAAAGTATTGTATTAAAATGATCTTTAATGATATCTACATGTATTAGGGCAAAATAATATACCCCACGTTATTGAAAAAAGAAAGGAAATTATTTTGAGGGTATCTGTTAGCGCATGGATCACCTGTAATTTGCACACTGGTGAATTACTCATAATCGTATCGATCGAAAGTGTCTTAGATCAGAACTGAAACGGAGTTAAAATCGGGTGTTTCCATTTTTGTGAGTAATTTCGTTTTCTTAAATATTTTCAGCACAATAAATCTTGTATTTTGATAAGCCCTTGGCTGTACTGAAAACAATCATTAGTTATATACTGAAATGAGCGGAACATATCCTAAAAATTATATACATGTAATAATTTGCTTATTGCAGCAATAATACATTTTAAAACATTAGCAGATTTTTTTCTCTTTAATTTCGGTGTATTTATTCATTTCGTTTATTTCTTTCCTTTATATTTAGGTTCACCTCAAGTAGTCTACCAGTTTTTTCTTTTAAATATTTTCTTTACAGCTTGTTTAGGTGATACTCTCAGGACAGCATCTCTCCGAGTTCCACTTTGCATCCCTGCTAAATGGGGATCAACTCTAATAGGAAAGAATTTAAATTCCCTTTTCATAAAGAGCCCTTATGTAAGGATTTTATCGTCCATTGATGAAACAGAAAATTACAAAAGCGTTCTCGTTCTGTTAACTCTTTAAGCACCAGTGACGAAATAAGCAGAATTTGCAAACAGCGTAGATCCTGATGAGATGGCTCATAATGAGCTGCCTCATCTAGATCTACACTGTTTGCCCTCTAGTCTTGAATTCTCAGTATGAAATGTCTTGGACAAGGCATTTTTTTAATTTTTGCAGAAGTAAATTTTCTCGTCTTCTTTTGGTGCTTAAAGAGTTAAAATGTCGGAAAGTGGAGATGTACCAATTCACTTTTAACAGCCTTCCATAACTCCGGTACACTGTAAAAATATTCCGTGTATTTTACAGTAGAATAACTGGCAACCAGCTGCCAGTCCATTTCCCGTTATTTTTACGGGCGCCCGTAAACATTTGTAGAAATTATCAAGCACAGAACAGGTGTTGTTTTGGTAATATTGCCTTTCAATACTATAAAGGTATTTTCGAGTACGGCCAGTAAACATAACATTATCATATCGTAATTTTCAACAAAGTTCTACAGGCAAACGCCCGTAAAATTTACGGAAAACGGACTGGCAGCTGGTTGCAAGTTATTTTACCGTAAAATCTACAGATTTGTTACAGTGTAGGAAAAGGTCCGATCATGACTCCGGTAAAATATATTGCGACATGTTCACTTTTTTTTCCGTGAAGAGGTACACAGAAAGCAGAGGTGGAAAGACAATATTAAGGAGTGGACAGGGATGGCTAGCTAACTCATCTAGGACAGCCGAAGAAAGGACTAGATGGAAAAAAATATTGTAAAATCATCTGTGCCGCCCATAAACCTTGCAAGATTATGGGATAGACTAGACTAGACCAGTTTCGGTCCCTTTACAGCTTCTACTTTTTTCCTGAGGCAGTTATAGACAGGCAAACTTACAAACATTTCCAAACAGTTTGTATGGGATTTTGACAGCAAAGATAGATCTAGATCTTCCGGATTGTTTTGGAGTAAAACAAACAGCATTTTAGTGCGGAATTACACTAATGCAGATTTACGTATTTTGGTAATTTTAGGAGGGGAAAACTCCTGTCTTATTACCAAATAAATAAGGTATTAAATGAGCCGCGACACGACAAAACCAACAAAGTCGTTGTGCGCCCGGTGTAGACTCAGATCAGCCTGAGCATCCGCCCAGTTTGATCAGATTCTTTGTTAAGTGCTCAAAGGATAGCTAAGGGACTAAGCTATCTCCATGCGGACAGCAAAGGCTCTGATCAGACTGGGCGGATGCCCAGGCTGATCTGAGTCTGTGCTGAGCGCACAACCACATTGTTGGTTTTGTCGTGTCGCTGCTCATTTATGGATTAAATAATTCAAATTTTTCAGGTTAAAGCTAGTACATGGGAGCAAAGAAATCCAAACCACTTTCTCCACAGTCTTTGAAAGATCTTCAGAACTGTGTCGATTTCACACCGGAAGAAATAGAGAACTGGTAGGTCATATTGAATAAGGGGTGGTGGTGATGTGGGATATAATAGCAGCCCTCTCAACAGTATGGAGAAATGGTCAAAGGGATGAAATATGTTATCCTGACCACATTGGCCAAACCCGAGTCCATGACCTATTACCTTCTCCAGCTGGGATTAATCATAAAAATCTCTCTCTCTCTCTCTCTCTCTCTCTCTCTCTCTCTCTCTCTCTCTCTCCATGTTTTTCTTTCAATCGGAAAGGAGAAATCTGCTTCCGATCCAGAATAAGCTCCCTTAGGGATGTATTCATATAACTTAAGATTCATTATTTTCGAATATCATATGTTCAAAAATTAAAACAAAGATGGCCCCTATACACGTTTGCCAAATATGATTACATAAATTTGCAGTTAAGCAGAGGGGTTACAGTTGAAAACTCGTAATCAATTTTACTAACATGGAAGTAAATATCATTCTGTCAAATTTTTTCTCATCTTCAAAAAATACTTGAAAGACATAGTGACGAATCCTCCTTTGTAATAAATGATATTTCAGACGTTGTAAATTTACAGGGAAGCGCACTCCCACCAGCCTGTTAATTGATACCGTAACAAGTATAGCGCTAGCTTTCACAAAAAGCTTGATCTACGCTTTGCAACCAGTCATAGTTGATGCTTATCAAATACACCATTACAATCACAAAAATTTAGAATGAAACTTCTGTTTATATGTCAGCAGCCGACACTAAACTCTTAATTGGTGGATTTCAAGCAGTGGTGCGTGGTGGTTTCATACCATTCGCTTTTATTATCAGCCTTTCATGATTGATATACAGTCTAAAAGGTTGTAAAATCACAAGTCATTCATTCATCTGTACTTTGCGGTACATTGTGCTACCTTTCGATACCGTATGCAGTTCTGTGGTATTTTAAATGAACGCTCGCGGCATTTATGCGAACAGCGCCCACACCGTATATGTGAATAGCTTTGCATAAAAATCAAGCTGTATTGTGGGTAACTGATGGCTGCGCTTCCATGTTGGAGTCATCTGCAGACTGACTGCGCCCATTGGCGTAGAAAAAATGCTATATATGGCAAAAATATACAAGACGCAAACTAACTTCCGTTTTCGTACATACAAGCTGGGAGTCTCAAGTTCAGGCCGTATGATCAGTATAGGATCTGACCAGTTTTTACGGATAAGCAGGCTGATCTGATCCTTTTGATAGTCTAAACAATCTTTTATGTTTCACAACTGTTAAGGCCTTAGATTTATCAGAGTTCACGTCACATAAATAATTTTAGTTTTTAAATTGTCATTTTCAATGTCTTTGCGGTGAAATTATTTGCATTTGCATGTGAAATTCCATGACTGAAATTGACCCAAGTCACGCATATAAAGTCTTCTTTGTAAATTCAGACCAACCTGATGGTGCTCATCCGGGCTATATAGTCGAATTTCTCGTGTGTTTATAAACATGAAATGCCCTTATCAGACATAAGCTGATCAACGTCTGTACTGTATGCAGTAAGGACCCTTTTCTCGTCGTGAATCCCAGAAAATTACAATAATGACTGCTCTTATGATCCACTCAATATCTTTGCCGAACGGTGGTGAAATCAAACGGCACATCTTATGCAGCTTTTTGTTTTCATAATTATCTGGCTACGTTTTATGTCATGTTGGCACACAAGGTTTTCTTTCAAATTCATTCAAGTAAAAGAGGGCAAAACATTCTTGCTTAAAGATTGCTCTTCCAGATTTATATCAGTGCAACCATTGCAGTTCACTTTTGTTATTGTGAGGGGTCGTGAATAATTAAAAAAATATCCGTGTCAGAGTCACACCTGGTTAACTTTGTTTTCAAGGATGTTACAAAACGAAAAACAGATGTTACGAAACGATAAAAAGAGTCATAGTTACCAAACGACCTGATGACGAAAGAAAAAGAGCTGTTACGAAACGGAAAAAAAATCATAGTTACCAAATGACCTGGTCATCAGCTCGTTTGGTAACTAAGACTCTTTTTCGTTTCGTAACAGCTCTTTTGTTGCGTAATAGCCCTTGTATTTATATACATGTAGTTAATCAGGGGTAAGAGTGACACTGTAAGAAAATCAATTAGGAACCAGTCGAGATTCTCTCAATATCATATCTTTATTCAGGCAAAACGGAACCCGTACTTTGTCAGCCGTTTGGTGGTTAGTTTTGTCATTTTTCATGAAACCTTTTTGCAAGAGAGAGACGCGGTGGTCGGTGGTTAGAGTGACTCGGTTATGGTGCAGAAAATCGCCGGAGGGGCGTGAGATCGCGCCCAGGTTTCGCCATCGGACGACTGGAAAATTCTCTCTGTCAACCCAGCAGCGAATGAGTACCTTTTTCGAATTAGGGAAGGATAAGGCAGCGAAAGGAGAGGGATGGGCTCCGCCTTTCATCTGCTAAGCCCAAGATACAGTGGGTCTCTAATCCCCACTGCCCTTACGGCTATTGGAAACCTTTACCCCTTTTTTTGGCAAGATGGAACAGTCAACGCATTGTTTTCAAAGATAAAGACACAGACACACCATTACTTCAGTGGGCGTGAACAGGGTTTTCCTTTTTGTGTCGTTTCTTGGAAATTCAAAAATATTTTTTTTCTATTTTAAATGAGTCGTGCAGAAAGAAGAGGGACCTTTTAGCGCATGAAAAAAGAATCAGATCAAATCACAACGAAGCATAAAAGTTAAAAAGTACCTTAGAACTAACGTGATGGCTACAGTTTCAAGGGACTCAACTTTGCCATTTTTGTTTTTGGCCCCCAATCTCAATAGAACTACATGTACTCTGAAAGAAAAGAATTCGCTCCTGTTGGTTCAAATTATTTCCCTAAAGAGTAGATGCCATTTTGGTAGGACTACTTCCTTAAGGGAGAAAACTGAAAGTCAAAAGGTTTGTTCCCCGTTTTAAATATGGCGGAAAAAGATGTTAGTATATCCATTCAAGGCGTGTTGTGCACAGGCACATTAGACCATGTCTAAGAGACAAGATTCAGATCAGTCTGCGCATCTGCGCACACTGGCCCCGAGGTTATAACACTTGAGTACATTCTCAAACTCAAAATAACGCTCACTGATTGGCTGCTTCCGAGCACATGCTCGGAAACAGCCAATCAGTGTGTTTTATTTTGAGTTTGAGATTATACTCAAGTTTTAGAACCTCCGACCCTGATCTTTTTTCCAATCTCATTTTAATTAATTAATCATGGGAACACTGTAGACTAAGCAGTAGGTGAAATTATTTTATTTTATTTTATTTATGCATTTTCACATTTTATCTGTTCGTATTTGGCAAGGACCAGCAGTAAATGGATATTTTTTTTTCAAATCCGGGAAAGATATAGCAGCGACAGGTGAGGAATGGGCTCCGCCTTTCATAATTCGGTCGGCCTCTAATCCCCACCACCCATACCGCCACTAGCTACACTACGGGAACCCTTTATCGTTTTATTTAGCA
This sequence comes from Ctena decussata, assembly GCA_963989385.1. Taxonomy (NCBI): domain Eukaryota; kingdom Metazoa; phylum Mollusca; class Bivalvia; order Lucinida; family Lucinidae; genus Ctena; species Ctena decussata. Next base: position 74,922,947 of record OZ022512.1, read on the forward strand.
TTTAGACGCTGCTTAGCTTCTGTTCACTTAAATGCAGGTTTCCCATGGCACGGGGCGCCTCTTGATTCCCGTTCGCTGTTTGCAAATAACCTTTTTTTCACACCGTGCCTTGCAAGTGAACCTTTTCACGCACACCCATGTTTTCTGTTCGGCGTCGGTTACCTCCTGTTTACAGTGCGCAAGTACCTCTCTTTACTAGACGATGCTCTCGCAAGTGTTCTCTTACACGCCACCACGCCGCTATATTCTACGCCCAAGTGTCTCTTTTCACGCGGCGCCACTCTCGGTTCTCCACCAACTTCCTGTTTTTCATTTGGAGATTATGAAACGAATTTTGATCTTAATTGGGCCTGCCTTTAACAGAGTACTTAGCACATTACGCATTCCACTAAAGCAAATAAGGATATGCATAAGTATTAAAATAATATATAAGTATGTATATTGTTTAAATATTTATGCATATCCTTATTTCAAGGTATGTTAATATTTGCCCAGTATTCATGAAACTCTTTGATCAATCGCTTCTTTGGTACATCCGGATTCAAGCAAATTAAAATGTACTTTATTTATACTAACATTTGAACATGAAGATCCCGTTTAAAAGCACCAGGATATGCATAATTTGCCCACAGTGTCATTAAATAGCTCATAAGGTGTACTGCAACATTTCTAAGGGCAGTAATTTCCACCAAGAAGAATTTATATATCATTTTATTTGGGACTTCTTTATTAAGAAACGCTTGCTCGGGCAGCGTTTTGTCGTATAACGTAGACACGATTGTGGAATGCTACATTGTCAAGAAAAGCAAAAAGGAAGTAAAAACCGTTGTTTCCTTTGTAAAAATGTCGCAATAACATTAAGTTTTACCCATACACTTTAATTGGACTAAAATAAGACAAAGAGATTCGTTCAAAATTTAAGTCTAAGGATCCTTTAGAGAAATAGTTGATGCTCATCGATATTAGAGCCGCGACACGACGAAACCAAAAATATGCTTGTGCGTCCAGTGCAGACTCAGATCAGCCTGGGCATCCGCCCAGTCTGATCAGAGTCTTCGCTGTCCGCATAAAGGTAGCTGGGACCATAAGCTGAGAGAAGAGTCTGATCAGCCTTGGTGGATGCCCAGGGTGATCTGAATCTGCACTGGTAGCACAACCACTTTGTTGATTTTCTCGTGCCGCAGCTCATTAGTAGTATCAAAATATCTACACACGATGAGTATTAAAGGCTAATCCTTGACGTCACATTTTCCTTGTCTTCCCGTCCCCCTATACTAATTGCATTTCTTTAAAAATATATTCGGAATCATGAACGTTTTATCCTCAAGGGCGTTCTGGCGTCTGATGAGAGTATGCGCTGACATTCGGTCAAATTCGCATGTTTCCGTTATTCACGACCAGTCTGAGAATTAGTGACGTAAGCCTACGAGATTGCACAACCCGCAGGTTTGCACTATAATCACTGTGTGAGTCCGTCCGTCCGTCCGTCAGTCAGCGAAAACCGTTATCAGTTAGCAAAAACGCTTATAACTCTTGAACCGCATTGGATATTTTGACAAACTTTTGCATACTTATACATGTCAACATTGTCTAACGACTCGCATGCATAACAAGCTTATTCGATGGACGAGGCTTTGCTGAGCACAAGTTGAAAATTTACGGCCAACTACTGAAAATGCTCATAACTCTTGAACACTGTGGTAAATATGGTTCAAATTTTGTATGCTTATGTATTTTAACAAGGTCCAGCATGCAAAACAGTGACGAGGCTTCACCAAGCATCAATTTGGCCGGTCGAGCTCTTTTATTGAAAATGCTCATAACTCTTGGACCGCTTGGTATATTTGCTTCAAATTTTGTATACTTATGTAATTTAACATTGCCCAGCCACTGGTATGCAAATTAGTGACGAGGCTTCACCGAACATCAGTTTGGCTGGTCAAGCTCTTTTATTGAAAATGCTCATAACTCTTGGACCGCTTGGTATATTTGCTTCAAATTTTGTATACTTATGTAATTTAACATTGCCCAGCAACTGGTATGCAAATCATAGACGAGGCTTTACCGAGCATCAATTTGGCCGGTCGAGCTCTTTTATTGAAATTGCTCATAACTCTTGGACCGCTTGGTATATTTGCTTCAAATTTTGTATACTTATGTAATTAAACATTACCCAGCCACTGGTATGCAAAACATTGACGAGGCTTCACCGAGCATCAATTTGGCCGGTCGAGCTCTTTTATTGAAAATGCTCATAACTCTTGGACCGCTTGGTATATTTGCTTCAAATTTTTTATACTTATTTAATTTAACATTGCCCAGCCACTGGTATGCAAAACTTTTTATTGCACAACCCGCAGGTTTGCACTATAATCACTGTGTGAGTCCATCCGTCCGTCTGTCCGTTATCAGTTAGCGAATACGCTTATAACTCTTGAACCGCATTCTATATTTTGACACATGTCACCATTATCTAACGACTCACTTGCACAAACGTCTTTTTTGATGGACGAGGCTTTGCAGAGTACAATTTGAAAATTTACGGTCAAGTAGTGAAAATGCTCATAACTCTTGAACCCCGTGGTATATATGGTTCAAATTTTGTATACTTATGTATTATAACATTTCCAGCCACCGGCATGCAAAACGGTGACGAAAGTGTAAACAGTATTGCACGACCCACAGGTGTGCACTGTAATCGCTGTGCAAGTCCATCAGTCTGTTTGTCCTTCCGCTGTAGTCAGTGAATGAAATTGCTGCTAACTCTTAACCACATGGTGTAGTTTGATAAAAATATGCATCATTCTACAAGAAATGACCAATTTCATTTCCATACATTCCTTCTGGCACCAGAAACTGATTATTCTACATTCACTACGGGTTGTGCACATTACCATCAGTTGATTTTTCACTTTTGTAGATGTGTAAATCCATACACTGAAAATTCTCTTTCTATCTTTAGGTATGAAGAATACCAAAAGAGCTTAGGGTCGGGACAGAAAGAGTTAACTAGGAAAGAGTTTAAGAGAGTTTATAACTCTCTGTTTGCCGGAGACGCGTCTGACTTTGCCGAACATGTTTTCCGGACATTTGATGCTGACGGAAGCGGTTCAGTCAACTTTAAAGAGTTTGTGGTCGGTCTTTGTGTATCTGGCAGTACGGACTTGGAGACGAAGCTGAAATGGGCGTTTACTGTTTACGACATTGATGGGAATGGTTATATAGAAAGAGAAGAAATGAGACATATCATATCAGTAAGCGGCTTTTTCTCAGTATAGGAGCTGTCTTCGAAAATTTTGTATATGTTTTAGTTTTCTTACGTTACAAAAATAATCCCTTAAATACCAGGCCTCGCCCTGTTCTTGAAGGTTAAACAATTTAATTTTCATTGACGCGTTAACATGGTAACATTGTTATTGCGTATATATCGGCTGTTGCAAATTGAAAACCAGAAATAGCGATAAATAAGTTATTAGGTTTTCATCTTCAAACTCAAAACCCAGTTACGCATTACTCCCTGGGCAATAAATGTTCGGTAAAGTCGAACTTTAAACAAATGCTTGTTATTCTTAATATCCACTATGAAAGTGAAGGAAGTTTACAGTGTCGCTGCCATTTATTCACAAAACAACACCTAAGTTCTTTGATCTTTTAAACAAGTTTCAACCCTTTGTCGCTCCACACTGGTTCTGTCATTATCACTTAGAGCCACAAAGACAAAAAATAGAATTGCTATAATCACAAACCTGTATAACCCATTTCATAAAACTTTAATTGCACCAAAACTTTTCAAGACAAATAAGTTACATCTAATTTGATTTTCAAGTGGGCGCTCTTTCTTATTTGATGGGATAATAGACAACTGTACTTTTACCGTGTAGCAAGAGAATGTCTCAAAGCGAGTGAAAATACACGCCCGGTAAACACGCAGTTCTATTCCCATGGTACACAGCTTTTCATTGTAGCTTTTATATCGACACGATATAACTGAAATAATGTTGAACTGGCCGTAAAACCTCAAGTTATCAATTCATTAGTATGCCACTACGAATTTACCCCTTCTTTTATCGTCAAAATTCACTCATTCACAACATTCACTTATCATATGACGTCGCATCTGAAAGTGTAGTAAAGCCATGCATTAAAGACGATAATCCACTAGTGAATTGAATATGCAAATTACGTCGAAATGTTGTGCGTTGACGTCCATAAAAACGTCGCGTTTTCTTATGACGAAATCTTGACGTATACGAGGGGCGTTCGAAAAGTAATGCAAATGGCCTCATAACTCTGTTTAGAGGAAAAGTGGGTACAAATGCTATGCATATGCTGAAATCACTACATTTTGTCTTTACAATGATACCAAACGCTGTACAAAGACACCTTTCCATAGTGACTTACAACGCATTTTATTAGGCCCCTGTCATACCACTGGGCTAATTTCATATGTAAAATATTTTCAGTGTTGGGCATTCGAATCAAATATCATTGCAAATACAAAATTAATTTTTGTATGTTGCTTGTCCATTGTTGCCTACAGTATTCGTACAAAAGTTAGAAGGGTGGCAACTGTTATCGATTAATTCCTGGCAAAGCAATGCGCAATTCTTATGACGTTATTGAAATATACGTTAACGTCATTTTAAAAAGCTTGTAGAGGGAAGTTTTTGGCATTAATTTTAATTCATTGACAGGTTTTCGTTGACCCATGTTAATGCTCTTGCTGACAAGATTTTGAATGCTAATACACTTGTTTTTATCATGAAATCATTTAAATTTTGGTAGAAATGGGGAATTTGCTACTACATGATCCATATTCCCGGGCCAGTATGGAACCCAGATTAAAAATAATTTCCGCGATAGTTACAGGACAACATTACCTGGGCATTGTCTTTAAGTAGCAAAAATATAAAACAAATCAAAGACTGACGATATATAAATTACGGCCTACTAAACTAAAATTCTGCAGTGTCTTTAGGGTATACCTCTTTCAAGGAAGTTAAAAATGCGCCCTTTTTAAAAAAATACGCCGTGTTTGCAGACTTTCCTACGCACAGTATAACTTTATGTGTTTTTGCAATCAGAAGCTCTGTTTTTATATTGGTTGCCGAGAAATTACGTCATTTGCATTACTTTTCGAACACCCCTCGTATGTGCAAAATTTGCAAATAAAAAGCGATTTTAGTGTCACACGATAAATAGAATCTTGCATTCGTGGTCATATGTTATGGAATTTATTAAACTTGTTGGGGAAAATCGATAAGATGCTCGGCATAGCCTCGCATCTTATCTTTTTCCCAACTCGTTTAATAGATTCAATAATACATGAGCACTCATGTAAGATCCTCTATGTACATGTATAATTCCAGGCAATCTACAAGATGACTGACTCAGTAGTCCCCGCTGATATGGGAACCCCGGATGAAATGACAGACAAGTTGTTCAGCCAGTTTGATAGTAACGATGACAACCAGATCTCCTATGAGGAATTCTGCAGCGGTGCTTCCAAAGACCCTCTCATTCTTCAGCTGTTACAGTGTGACCCCGATAGTTCAGAACATCAAACAAACACGAACTCTCTCAACGGAAATGACAATTCACAAGAAGTTACTTAAACAGCATCTAAGAATTTATCGTACATGTATATTTTTCATGCTCATCCAAATGTTTTGTGGGACAAATAAGTAAATGTTCGCTAACGCTCAGTTTTCTATACTTTCTCCTTTGAGTCACACAACATTAAGAATTCTGTGATACTGCATGTACTTCCTGTGTATTTTATATAACAATGCGACAGTGGTACATGCATATTTCAAAACTTAGGGATCTGGTGTAGCTTCCCGGATAGAATTACGGAATTGTCTTGTCAGTAGGTGCAGTATTTTATTGCATTTCGCTCTAAGTGCTCAAAATAATTGGAAAAAAACCACACACATAAAGATAACTTTAATACAGTCACATGTATTCTTAGCCCAGTAGCCACACAGTGTTGAATCAACATTGAATAAACGTTGATTCTACGTCATGACATTGACTCTACTTTGATTCAATGTTGATTCAATGTTGTGTACCTGCTTGGTTGCCATTTGCTTCAAAATGTTTAGATTATAAAATGACTGTGCTAGGTTTATTAAAATATTCTAGGGATAATATTCGGTCTTCCTGTTTGCTTCTCTGGACGAGATAAACTCCTACTAAAATGGAACTTGGTCTGCTTAGAGCAATAATAAGCAAATTAATCTTTTACATGTAATGGGTTAAACCCTACTCAGAAGTGGGTCAGAATGAAAATGGCAGAGTTTTTGAAAGTGTGTCCAGTCACCTTAAAGATTTTCATGATCGAACTGCACGAGTCGTAGCCCCACTATTAATGCATCGTGTGCGCAGTCTTATTGGTGCATTCACATTTCAGAAGCTAGGATAACATAGAAAAGGTTTGGAAATTTATGTTTTCGCAGAAACAAATTGCCACATCTGTGAATCTTCTTCTGAACATTGCACTAGAATAAGGCTTTGTTGCTGAATTCCCTTTTCCCTCTGTAGACATAGACCATTCTGTTGGTTGACTATATGGTTATTCTGAAACAAAGAGAAGTAAATAAACTGATGGCCGTGTTATGCAGACAACCAATCTAAAAGACACAATTATTTCAGAAGATACTGTAAAGTTATCGGTGTTGAAAAACGTTTGCAAGCGTAAGGGTCTGCTGTGCTTGCAGCAGGTGGGGATCGGGCTATCATTCATGCTTATGCTTCATTCTTGTCTTGGAGCCCCGATGGCTCAGTAGGTAAAGATGGACCTGTTAATATAACGGTGTCGTTGAAAGTGTAAGGGTTTGTTGTGCTTGCAGCAGATCGGGATGGGCCTGTGAGTATTAATTATTCTGTCATTCTTTTTAGCAGCCCAGAGGAAGCTTTGGGTCAAGCGGTGACCTGATCTAGCGGTCTCCTTGGGAGCAAAATTCCTTCCATTTGCACATGGACATAACAAATATCACCCTTTCATTGGGTCGATAGCCCCGATTAAGCGCCTGCCTGCTGATCTAGTGGTTCTGGGTTCGAGCCCCGCCTGAGGCCGGAATCTTTTCAATCGTTAACAGTCTTTCACTATCACCAACCATCGTCCTGATATGACTGAAATAGGTCCGACTACAATCTTTGTTCTCTGTTCTGAATACCAGGCCCTGAGGTTATAAAACTTGAGTACATGCTTTATTTTAAGTTTGAGTTTATTCTTAGGTTTTATAACCTCGAACCAAGACTGAAGTTGACAACCCGTATGAAGCGCCCATACCAATCATTTGCCCTGTGGCACTCGAGACCATCCCACAAGAAATGGTTCCCTTAGCTTGTCTCGGCAGCTGTGCAGGTTCTTGGGATTTCAAACTTGTACATGCGCACAAGAACACTCATCCGGGCACATTTTCTCGGCAGGCGAATAACTTGTTATATTAAAATGTTGCTTAGAAAATGAGCCAAAAATAATCCCTATCATATTTATGATAAGCACAAGCCCCGGGAATGCATGACCCTATGCGTATTTCTAGCCATGGCATGCTCATATGATTTTAGATTTATAGAACTTAGAAAAACAAACATCCAGACTAGTCAGAGCAAACTGCACTTCCCTGCGCTTTCTGTAATCTGATCATTTGGCATTACTTACTCGTTATCCCTGCATATAATTTGTACAGTCTCTTTATAACACTTTCATGCAGGCTGGTTTCGGCATGGAAATGTCAATGTTTCGTTTAATTGCTCTTTGAGAATTCGAAAAACTGGGTGTTATCGGGAGATGGCTGTTGTTCAGGTGAACGGGAAAGGGAAAGTTACTCTGCCATTTTTATGTTTGCCTCTTCTCTCAATGGTGGTCAACTCTTAATGGAAAGAATTTGCTCCTAGTGGAGCAAATTCTTTCCTTAAAGAGTTGATCACAGTTTGGAAGGGTAACATCGCCCAAAGACGCAAACAGAAAGTCAAAATTGTTGTTTCCCGTGGTTAGAATGACAGAAAAATATGGCGGGGCTGGTGAACCCATGAACTGAAAGAGGTGACAATTCTTGGAGGATCTTTTTATGTACCTCTTGCCTCCATTTCTGTGACAGTTTTTGGTTGCACTGGGAAATGCTGGCCTTGACACCATCTACTGTGTTCCGAAAATCCAGACATCTTTCCAGAATACGAAGTTCTCCCTCAGTAGATAGCTTCCAAAGCTGAAAATGAAATGAACCTTTCAAAAGAAATAGTTCAGGCAACTTTCTAAATCTTTTTTGCGTCATAAGAAACATAAAGAGTTCCCTAAATCATATAAATTACTAAGCTCAATGGAAATTGTTTAAACACGTTTTTGTGTCATTTTCAGTCAGTATATTTTACAGTAATTTGGTCATATCGAGCCAAAGGAATGGCGGTACATGTAATGAAAGGCCATATCAATGGATTCTGGTTTACTTTTTAAAAGAATTCAGCCTTCAGCCGGATTTTAACCTAGACCGCTAGCTTAGCAAGCCAGCGCTTGTTGTTTGCTCAAAGTTAAGGTATCAAAGAGCCCCAGGAACATCAAAGTAGTTTATTACTCATGTGTTATAGAAATCGGTTTTATATTGAAACAAATAAACGTTAGGTAATACCGACTATATTTTCTCTAAACTTATTGTTACCTGATTTCCCTTATGTCCGTGACAGTATGTGGCTGCTGGAGGCTTGTCTGTTCGCCGTCCCCCCTGCATCAAGTCCAGGCACACAACTCTGTTTTCATTCATACTGCGAATCTACCATATTGAAGAAATATATGTACATTGGAGTTTACAACGGGATAACGACTGCCTTAAAGCATATGTGCACTGAGCTTGGCTACACCAGTCTGAACAACGCAAGGCCTAGCCAGAGCAGGTTACTCAAAACGAAGAGGTGCGTGGGCGCATGCAGGTCTCGGCATGTACATATACAATTCACATGCAGATGGATTTACGCACGAATACATAGTTCATACGACATGAAAACGTATCTAAAACTGGCAAAACGCTCGATGCACTCGTCAATTTTGTTCTACGCGTGCTTCAGATTTGTTATATGCTGCAATTTCAGCGTGTGTGTGTGGTGCCCGTTAAGACTGTAACATTTCGGCTGACTCAATAAAGAGTTTAATTAGCGTAAAATTGCAACATGCATATATTCAGGCCTAATGTATCTCCATGGCATTATGTAAAGACACGCAATGCCTGGGCAGCTTATGCTGCTTAGTGCATAAAAGATCATAAAAGCACTGACTCTTAACATTAATTCGAGCCTCGGTCGGCGCACAAGAAAGAAAGCCAATTCTGCTTGCGAAAGGTCAAGTGGGAGCTCCGGTTTTAGCTCACCTCTGTTAACGACCGGGACCCGGTTGTATCAAGCCGTCATTAAACTAATGACAAATTAACCGCTAATCTATCATTAAAGTCCTAACGACAAATTAGTTAATGACGGCATTAAGTCCGGTTGTATCAAACGTTCATTAAACCGTCATAAGTTAATGATGCGCTAATGACGAGTTTGTCATTAAATCTGACGTCATCGGAACATCATAACGTGACGTTATTAAGACTGCGTGCTATTTAATTGGATTTTCGCGCACTGGTTTTGCAATTTACATCTTTTCCTTCCAGTATAATCTAGTTATTCTTGAGTGCTTGATCTTTTTCTGCATTTGTTGGCACCGCAGATTTAACAACATTTAATATTGGTTAAAATGTTTAACAAATAGAAAAGAATAATAAATAAATAAATAGAAAATAAAATAAATGAAAACTATCTCGTAATTTCATCGCAACGTTCTCCCTTCCTCGAAACGATCAAATCAAATCAGAAACAGTTGCAGGATTAAATAAGTGTGTTGGTGGGTTGTTTGGGGTTTAACGGCTCTTTGAGATCGTATTTCTGCCCCTGTATCGAGCAAGCACAGTCGGCCCTTGCCTACTCTTATCCAAATGTGTAGGACGCCCCGGCACTGAAAGTTACCCAGCACCATCGCCTGACCCGACCGCCCCTTAAATAAACAAGTATAAATTTCAAGTATATTACATTAAGGTGAATGGGTACACCTTCGGGGGAAGCAACATCTCCAATCAGCCTGTCGCCACTCCAAACCGGGACCAACTCCCACAGGAAAGAGCGAAAAACAAAAAACTGCTTTACTCTAAAGGCCCCCTCCAAACGGGCCATGCCAGCCGAGGAAAAAAAAGGAAGACATAAAAGTTGCCTCCCCTGCTAGTGATCACTCGGTACTATTTATGACGTAACAGATTTACTTCATATGAATTAAACGGCAGCATACCAGTAATTTATTTACGGTTTTAAGCAGAAGATGAAGGTCGTTTTTTAGCTCGCCAGTACGAATGTACAGGAAGAGGCTCTGAGCTATTGCACTTTCCCCGCCGTCGGCGGCGGTGGCGGCGTCGGCGTTAGCAAAATGTTAAAGTTTTACGTTAAAGTTTTTTATTAGACGGGAAAGGCGCTGTCAGGCGAGCTATCCAGTAGGCTACCGCGGACAGGTCTTGTTTTTGTATTCTTTTTTTTTTTTTTTTTTTTTTCATGGAGAGGGCAAAAATACCAGAAATACACGCTTTAAATGGTAAATACTCGTTTCCATTCTTTTCATTGTCAAACCTGGCTTGGTTTTTCTTTTTTCTATCATCGGATGCGGACTCTGAAATTGGAGGCTAGGGTTTGGCCTGCTACTTAATAAAAGCAATATATCGACAACAGAATAAATTTACCAAAATATTTTATCTCGGGATCAGTACACAAATCCATTGTCTTCTTCATGGGTAGGTCTGACCCTGGTTTGGAAACTTGTTTCGGAAGAAAGAACGAATATCTAGGGAATCAGACGATGTTATAGCAAACACTTTGGTGTGCACCATTTTTTATTTACTATTGTTATTTCTTTTATTAATAATATAAGCCGCGACACCAACAAAGTTGGCCGAGAAAACCAACAAAATGGCTGTGCGCCCAGCGCAGACTCAGATCAGCCTGGGCTTCCACCAAGACTGATCAGAGTCTTTGCTAAGCGCTTAAAGGGTAACTAAGGGTCTAAGCTACCTCAATATGGACAGCGAATACTCCGATCAGACTGGGCTGATGCCCAGGCTGATCTGAGTATGTGCTGGACACAGTGAAGACTGTGATCAGACGGCGGATACCCAGGCTGACCTGAGTCTTCGCTGGGCGCACAACCACTCTATTATTTTTTCCGTGTCGCGACTAATATGTTCTTGAATCAGAAGAAGTATTCAAATGTATTATCCCCCTTGTCTCTTCATGAAATGGTCGGTACAAATATCAGTCTCGCGCGCGTCATTGGATAGAGCGTGATCTCTCTCTCTCTCTCTCTCTCTCTCTCTCTCTCTCTCTTACCCCATAAGATCTGTAAATACCAATCAGAATCGACTGGTGAGTTGCTTCAAGATCGCCAGATGACTCAAATGATTCTCAAAGGGGGACAGCATATGTTTTGCAGAAAAAAAATCATCCCACTGATGTCTGAAATGTCAGCCGAAAATGCAGTAGGCTTTTTTCTTTCTTTCTTTCTTTTTTTTTTTTTTTTTTGAATCTGGAAAATACTCACATGTACATCTTTACATCTTCGATATGCTTGTGAAATCTTTGCAGGTTTCAAATTGATTGCATGAAAACTAGCTGAAACCACAAGCTTGCTACCCTATATTAAAGACTAATCTAAAAATGTCCAAGTCGAAAATCATGGCCGTTATTTGTCAAGAATTATTTTTCCGTCATGCAGCACATCTTAATAGCAATTTGCTAGTAACATCATTGCATCGTTTCAAATTCATTGGCTGAAAACTGGGGGAGCGGTTGATTACACAAGGTTGCTACCCGATATTTAGGCCTAACCTCAAAATTGCCTAAGTCGAAAACGCCGTAAGTTTGTCAACATTATTTTTTATTCCCAATAACGCCACATGTACATTTTCTCTGCAAAGTTTCAAATGAATTGCTTGAAAACTCTGGGAGGAGTTGATTATACAAACATTTTAAGCGTGAGGGCAAGACAGTCGGGCGGACCGAACGAGCAAACCATAATGCCCCTGACTATCGTCACGGGGGCCTAATAAAGTTTATGATATTATATTAGCTTTTCTGATTGCCAACCAAGAAAATTTGCAACACTTTTTGACAGAAACCGAGTCTTATTTAAAGGTTTAAAACTGGGCAAATTCGGTTGTTTAAAAGGATGAAACTCTTGTGAAAATCTTTCAGAGATAACTTACAATAAAATGTTCCATGAATTTATACCATTTTAATGGCAACAGGATTTTCATTTCCCGAACAACTTCAGTATTTTATCTTTCGCAGGGATGTACAACTTCTTTCTCATGTTCCTGTGCACTGTCTACTGTGACAAGTTTTATGCGTACATAAAGCATGTAGTGCTAGGCCCGAAATCTGTATCTACGCTAGAAAACACTTTCGCTCTCCCTAAAGAGTAGAGTTTGGCACCCATGTGGATGTTATAGCCTGTACCCCTCTTGACATAATAAAGCCCGGAGACATTCTGAGAAATCCCTCTGGGGCGCTATAGGGGTGAATTTGTAAAAATGACAAAAAATGACTATTTACTCTCATTTTTTTAAATTTTGAAAAAAATCCGGTTGTCTTAATTTTGTATTAAAGTACACCCATATATATGTTGCCACAAATGCGTTCTTATAAATAAGACCTTCCAAGGTGATGTAAATGTCACCAATGGGGCCCCACGAAGGGATAATTACCAGTAGTATAATTTTCGTAATTTTGACCCCACCCTTGAAAAATGTTATGTTCGGAATCACTTCTAAAAGATTTTGATTTTATTTAAGTATGGAGGTTTTGCATATAGCCTGTGGCAGTTTTTAAGTGAATAGCATTTTTGTTCGAGATAACGGGCGTGCCACGGTAAAATGAGATATATGAATGCAAAATTCTCTTAATCCAAACTATTTAAATTTAAACTACAACTGTCTCTCATTGACATGGAATAAGGCATTTTGGTTGGAGTTTTGTTGATGAACACTGAAATGTTTAAATACATATATAAACGTCTAATTTGATGCAAATTTGGCACACATGTCAGTCATAAATATTAATTTTACATAAACCCTGAAGAAAAAGGCTACCCTTCATAAATCCGCAGCCCTGTTTAATCTGTATCAAAATAATGTAGTAAATAGACATTTTATAAAGTTCCCTTACAAAGTGGAAGCTTATTAAAGGAGAATATGTGCTACTGATTTATATATATTACATATTAATGTACGTTTTATATGGACAGATTTATATGTAAAATACAATTTATACAAAATGTACAATATGATTCGATTACACTGTATAAAGATAAAATTTCATTTTAAAAACTTGTGGAACCAGGGCTGTTTCGAACTTAAAAGTGTATAAGTGCATAGTATAACCTAATCGTCATGGTACCATGCTGTCCAAAACTAACGGTTGCATGTGGGCAGATGGATCTCATCAGCCTTGGAGGGAAATAAGAACTACATGTAGAAGGGTAGGTGCAATCGTTAGCCTTGGTTGGCAGTCCACCTAGGAATTCATTGCTAGGTCTGTGGACAAAACGTGCTAAAAACACCTGTGAAAACAGCATCACTCGGTTGAAGACTTCCTAGAAGAAGTCAACGGCCAGTATAGAACACCGACATGAGTTCAACAGTCGTGTGTTAGCTGCAAGACCCGAGCGAGCCTTGCTCAGCTTGGTACAGCATCTAGATTTCAGAGATCACTGTTGATTAGGAAAGGCCTGATCAGCTTGGCCCTTTCCGTTTGTTGTATCATATTTAGTGGCTTGGTTGGAGAAACCAAGAAGCCACTTTCATCTCATTAGGTCTCCCAAGCCTAGGGGTCAATTTGGGTTGGTGTAGACTCAACATCAAAGAGTGAACGTCTTCCTAGAAGAGGTCAACTCCCGGGGTGAAATAACACTTTTAGCCAACCGATACGTGCTCATGACCAAGGTGAGCCATATAATTTTCTTGGAATTCGGTTGTGGTCAACTTAATCAGCCTGAAGAAGTATGGTCTCCATCAGGCTGACTTTTGCCCAAGTAACATTTTCGAAGACAGACCCAAGGATACTTTTGGTTGTTGTGTTATTGTTTAACGTCCACGGTAAACAGCTATGGCCATGTTCCTGGACAGTCTTAGACCAGTACCAAGTGCACTTACTTTCAGCAGTAACTGACAACTGCTCTTCTTGAATCAGCGGAAGGGGAAATGAAAGTAAGTGGCCGGATCGGGTATCAAACCCGGGACCTATGGCTTACATGTATAAGTCAGACGCGCTACCGACTGCGCTACGCCCCCCCCCACCCCCACCCCCGATGATACTTAAATACTGGGTCTGTCGGGGCCCAGCTTAACAATGGCCACGCCTACCGTTTGACGTTAATTTTAAAGTAAGTACATGTAGTTGATAAGTGTGCGACTGATGTGACTAAGGTCGAGAAAATGAGAGGTAGAGACAACATCTCAGTAGAAAACTGGTATGTGAGGGCTCTGAGGCCATCCGGGAAACTTGAAGAGCCGATCCACAAAATGGACAGGTACTTCTGGAACATACTGGAGCTCTGAGATATGCATTGAGAACGTTGGTGAAATGTCAACGGATGACAGACACACGGTTTGCCAACCAGTCTGCAGCAAACTCTCCGTTTGCGAGCAGCTCCTTTCAATGTCACAAGACAATCATAAAGATCTGAGCAAGATGACAAGAAGGTAGACCATTTCTACAAGTAACTCCAGTAAATTACGAAGGACATTCTGGTTGTACAATGTGATTGGAATGGCAAGTGGAAGGGAATCACAAACAGTCTGGAGAGACGTATGTGGACCCTACTGCAATGCCGAGACAAATGAGCGAGGTCTCTAACTCCTAAATATGCAACTTTAACAACCTGTACTGACAAAAAACCTGGGCCCCACAAACCATCCACAAGGTGGACATAGCACAGCCGAGACAGGAAGCATCAAGGCCAGATTACTAGTAACTACATCTTGGTAAGGAAGCGGTTCCAACGAGGAGGACAAGGAGCTTTTTCAGCGCAGACATATGAAGTGTACATTACATGTTGATGATTATTCCTCAAGTTCGTCTGAAGGAGACCAGAAAGACAACCCAGCCAAGACTGAGGTTTCACCGTGAGAAGTTCCAAAACCCAGATGTGGACATGCACGTTCCAAGTAACAATAGGCGGGAAATTTGCACCATTCATCAGTCTGAGGGATGATGACAGACATAGATAGCATGATTACAAACTGCAATACAACATTGACTGACACAGCCAGTGAGATACTTAGGAAAGAACGTCAGAGGACAACGGCCTGTGTCGCCAGATATGTTCTTGATCTCGCTGATGAAAGAGAGATTCGAAGAAGAGCCAGCATGAAACAGAACGAGTGAAAGAATACAGGACAGCCGACAAGAGTGTTCAAAACACCCTGAAGAAAGCAAAGGAGGACAGTGCGGGGAGATTGAAACTTGCCTGAACAAAAAAAAAATCAGCGTAACAGATGGTGAAGGATCTAACTTCAGGGAAACAGGGTAGATCAACAAATATCCAGGACTCGTCTGGAACATGTCTGAAAGAGCACCAAATTCTCAGCAGATGGATAGAATATTGCTCAGAGCTATACAGCCATTTGTCATGGTGACAATACAGTTCTGTACTGCACTTGGTACTCAGAAAATGATCTACCTTCGCGAGGCAGCTCAGATTGTAGTAGGTGCACTGAAAGAGGAAAAGTCTGCCGGGGTTGATAATATTTCAGTATAACTTGTTCAAGCAGGCAGGAAGACCATGAAAGTCTGTAAAAAGTCCTGAAAAACAGAAGAGTGACCGACCCCAATGACTCCGTCGCTGGTTACTACGCTCCCTCAAGTGAGCCAACTCTGTCAGAACAACAGAACCATCAGCCTCAAAATAAAGTCGTGCTTGTCATCTTTAACAGGCTCAAAGCCAAAGTTGAAGAGATTATCGCTGAACAAAATGCTAGTTTCAGTGTCGGAAGAAGCACAACAGAACAGATAGGATTATTCTATGTGGAAATTACTCAGGTGAGCAGATGGTCATTTTTGAGTCTCCGGGGCGTTTTTCGAAATGTCTCCGGGCCAAAATCTACGGTAAAATAAATGTATATTTTAATGCACAGGGTTGCCAAACTCTACTATTAAAGGAGAACGAACCTCTTTTTTTCCTCCTGGGCTCCTGGACTAATGCACTAATGCTGGTTGTGTACTTTTTTGTACGGCAAATTATGAGTTGTGTACTGCTTACTCTTTGTTACATGTCTTGCTTAATATCTACTGCCCATTGAAAATAGAGCATGCGCGCACACATCAACACAGGGTATAATCGATTCCGCTGATTTTCGCTTCCTGCAGAGACTTTACATCATATTTGGTTTCCGCCGAGAGTGTCCGCGATCTCTTGCCTCCTGCCGAGACTTCTGTACATGATAAATGGCTTCCTGCAGAGACTGTCCGCGTGATTCTGCTTCCTGTCGATGCTCTCGGCAGGAAACAGAGTCACACGGACAGTCTCGGCTGGAAGCCATTTTTCGAGGTCAGTAGTCCCTGCAGGAAGCAAGAGTTCGCGGACAGTCTCGGCGGAAGCCAAATATGACGGACAGTCTCTGCAGGAAGCGAAAATTGGCGGACTGGTTTATACCCTATGATCAACTTTAGCTCAAACACTGGCAAGTTTGCAAAGTCAATGTGGCAGTTGAAAGAAAACATAGAATGGAAACAGTATACAGAAATAGTTTTTGGGCAAGTACACAAAAAGGTGTATACCCTGCAGGCAAACAACGTTGAATCATGACGTTGAATCAACGTTGATTCAGTGTTGATCGAACGTTGTGTGTCCAATATATAGGCTCCAAGAATAGGAATGTCATGCATAGAAAGGGGTACATACATTGCTGGCACGCACCGTTGATTCAACGTTGTAAGACGGACGTGTAGGTTCCCAAAATGGGAATATCATGCATACAAATAGGAACACAACTCTGTTTCAACGTTGTGTATCCGAGACGTAAGCTCCCATAGGCATACAAAAGGGAACACCCCCTCTAGGCAAACACCGTTTAATCAACTTTGTGTGCCCGATAGGCTTCCAGAATGAGATGTCATGATAATGAATAGTCACATTTCCTGCTGGCCGGACAACGTTGATTCAACGTTGTGTGTCCGATGGTTAGGTCCGAGAATAAAAATGTCATACGACAAAGGGCACATATCGTGCAGGCATACGACGCGTGTTCAACGTTTTCTGCCCGATGTGTAAACTCCCAAAACGGGGATGTCATGTTCATACAAAGAGATACATACGTTGTACATATGTAGGCACGCAACGTTGAGTGGTATTTCAGTGTCCGATGAGAAAGGTCACAGAATGGGGATATCATGTATATAAAGGGGCATGTACCCTGCAGGCACAAAACGTCGAATCAACGTTGTGTGTATGATGTGTAGGGTCAAAGTATGGGAATGTCATATGACAAAGGGTATATCCTGCAGGCACAGGACGTTGATTGAAGGTTGGGTGCCCGATAAGAAGGCACTCCTAAATTGGAATCGTATGCATACAGGGGTCTGTTACGATGAACAACGTTTTGTGTCCGATGTATAGGCTCCCAGACTGAAAGTGCGTTGCATACAAAGAGATACATACCCTGCAGGCACACAACGTTGAATCATCGTTGTGTGCCCTATGTGTAGGATCGAGGTACGGGAATGTCAAGCATACAAAGAGGTGCTTACCCTGCTGGCACACAACTCAGGCTCAACGTTTTAGGCTCGATGTGTAGGCTCTCATATGGGTTGTCGTGGCATACAAAGGGGAACATACTTTGTAGGCACACATCGTTTATTCAATGTTGTGTGCCCGATGTGTAGGCTCCTAGAATGGGGGTGTCATGCATATGAAGGGATGCATACCCTGCAGACACCTAACGTTGAATCAGTGTACTCAACTGTGTAGACTCAAAAAATGCGGATAACTTACAAAGAGTACATTTTCTGCAGGCATACAACGTTTATTCAATGTTATATCGCCGACGTGTAGGCATCAAAAATAGGATGTCATGCATACACATGGCTACGTAGCAGAAAAACAACGTTGATTCAATGTTGTAGGTCCGATGTATAGGCTCCTAGAATATGGAATATGGACTTCGTGCATACATAGCCTACCCTGCAGCCACACAACGTTGAATCAGTATTTAATCAACGTTTGTTCAACGTCGATAGCCCGATGTGCAGGCTCTCGGAAATCCAACAAACTTAGAAAGTTTAGTTCAATAGAGTTTATCTGTATTGGTCATCATTACATCAAGTCAAATCGGGTCATAAATTCTATCAAAAGTCCTTAGGTATTGATTGTGCGCTGCCTGTTGTCTTATGACGTCATCATGTCGTGAGCAGCTGGTCGATACATTTCAAAACAAATAGGACTTCAATGATGTTTACATATTTTTACGATGCCAATGGGAAAGAAGCAAGTTTTAAAGGAAAATGTACCAAGCTTTGGATGACTAACAACTGCTGCATGACATTTGAATGGCTTTAGGTTCTTGCTCTGCATGGAAATGATTGCAGGTCGAGGTATCTGGTTTCTGTTCACGAATTTCCATCTCCTTCGCATTCTACATCGACCATGTTGTCTTTAAAATGGTCGCTTTCCCGAAATATCGAGGTCGAATCGGACGATGGCGGCCATCTTGAATTGCTTAATGACGGTTTAAAGCTACCCCCTGACCATCATTAAGTTAATGAAGAGATAATGACGAAGTCGCGTCATTAAAAGTTTCATACAACCGAATTTAATAACGCGTTAATTAATGGCGGTTTAATGACGGTTTAATTTGTCATTAAAGTTTGATACAACCGGGTCCGGGTCAACATATAAAGGGCAGTAAAATATCCGTCATTGCTATAACTTGGCATCTGACGCCGATCACGTCCTTATCTTTCATGATCACCCTCAAATTGTCCTGATATGACTGGAATACTGTTGAAAAAGACGTAAAATCGCTAGTGAGTTATCCATCCATGGACAAAACTTTGTTCGAAACTTTGCATACGAATTTTGTCGGCTGTTTTTTTTTTCTTTTTAGCTCACCTGTGAAGGTGAGCTTATAGTATAGACTTGGTCCGTCGTCCGTCGTCGTCGGCGTCGTCGGCGTCGGCGTCGGCGTCGGCGTCGTCCACACTTTTAAACATCTTCTTCTCAGAAACCACTGGGTGGATTGAAGCCAAATTTCATGTGGAGCCTTAACAGGATGGGGGAACGAAAGTTTATATATTTGGTCCAGGTCACATGACCAAGATGGCCGCCACGCCCATATATGGTAAAAACCCTTCAAAAATCTTCTTCTCCAGAACCAAAAGGCCTATGACCTTGAAACTTGGTATGTAGCATCGGGCATGCGGGCCCATCATAATTTATATAAATCATGACCTTGTGATGACCTTGACCTAATTTATGACATGGTCAACTTTGGTACGTTAGGCTTTTATATGGGAAAACACTTAAACGGTGGATTTCTCAGAAACTATTTAAGTCTAAGGTACAATACTTGGTATACATGGTTGACTAAATGACCAGATGAAGATATTATGTCACTAAAGGTCAAGGTCATTCCGTCGGACCATCCGTCGTCAAGATTTTCAAACATCTTCTCCTCTGAAACCACTGGGCCGATTGAAGCCAAATTTCATATGGAGTCTCAGTGGGATGGGGGAACGAAAGTTTATATATTTGGTCCAGGTCACATGACCAAAATGGCCGCCATGCCCATATTTGGTAAAAACCCTTCAAAAATCTTCTTCTCCAGAACCAAAAGGCCTATGACCTTGAAACTTGGTGTGTAGCATCGGGCATGCGGGCCCATCATAATTTATACAAATCATGACCTTGGGTTGACCTTGACCTAATTTACGGCATGGTCAACTTTGGTACGTTAGGCTTTTATATTGGAAAACGCTTAAACAGTGGATTTCTCAGAAACTATTTAAGTCTAAGGTACAATACTTGGTATATATGGTCGAATAAATGACCAGATGAAGATATTATGTCACTAAAGGTCAAGGTCATTCTGTGGGACCATCCGTCGTCAAGATTTTCAAACATCTTCTCCTCTGAAACCACTGGGCCGATTGAAGCCAAATTTCATATGGAGTCTCAGTGGGATGGGGGAACGAAAGTTTATATATTTGGTCCAGGTCTCATGACCAAGATGGCCGCCATGCCCATATATGGTAAAAACCCTTCAAAAATCTTCTTCTCCAGAACCAAAAGGCCTATGACCTTGAAACTTGGTATGTAGCATTGGGCATGCGGGCCCATCATATTTTATACAAATCATGATCTTGCGTTGACCTTGACCTAATTTACGGCATGGTCAACTTTGGTATAATAGGCTATTATATGGGAAAACGCTTAAACAGTGGATTTCTCAGAAACTATTTAAGTATTAGGTACAATACTTGGTATACATGGTCGACTAAATGACCAGATGAAGATATTATGTCACTAAAGGTCAAGGACATTCTGTGGGACCATCCGTCGTCAAGATTTTCAAACATCTTCTCCTCTGAAACCACTGGGCCGATTGAAGCCAAATTTCATATGGAGTCTCAGTGGGATGGGGGAACGAAAGTTTATACCCGGGGTCTGGGTCACATGACCAAGATGGCCACCATGCCCATATATGGATCTAGTTATCTTGGCTAAAGGTCGTTTGTCTGTAATGTGTCAACATTTTTAAAGGACTTCTCCTCTGAAACTACTGGGCAGATTTCAATTTAATTTCAAATGCAGCCTTCAGGCAAAGTGGGAAACAAAGTTTATATATTCGGTCCACTCACATGACCAAGATGGCCACCATGCCCATATAATGGCAAAAACCTTGAAAAACCTTCTTCTCCAGAACCACTGGGCCAATTGCCTTGAAACTTGGTATCTAGCAACTGGGACTGTAGTACTACCAATTTTATATCAATTGAGCATATACTGACAGGTGAGCGATCGTTGCCCTTGGGCGACTTGTTTTTTTTTTTTGGTTTTGTTTTTTGCGCTCAAAGGGACATTACCTCTCCAAGGAATACAGCTCTAGGTGGAATATACATCTCCGGGAAGACGTTGTCAATATACCACTTGAAGTCATGACATTTCAAATCTTCTCGTAATTTTTTCCGCTCTGACACATCACCATAGTCACCCTATATAGCATTAACACATATGTTACAGGGTGTAGGTAATTAGGTATACACTTCTACTGTCTTGCGGCACAAGTTTTTATAGCGACGTGGTAGAGTGTTTGCCTCCCAACCAGGAGACTTGGGTTCGATCCCTGGCTCGGGACATATGACATTCTTTAAGATTCACATAGATAATACAATTCTGAATATTTACATTTAAAGTGTAAAGTATTTCAAAGTACATTAAACCGCCCAATCACTGTACAAATTCTTGTAGTTTTGAAAACAGGAGTGCATGTATAACTACTGCTGCCAGGAAACAAGTGGGACTGATCTCAACCCCACCCCACCCCCTTTTTTTTTGAATATATAAAATGTGACAAGATATTACCTACTTATTATGTAGTGCATGGTAATGCAGTTAGTCTATAAGAAGTTGTGCTTCGTCTATACTATAGCTTGCACAATGTAGTCTCTTACATAGTCATATGTATTCATATTATGACTTTGTAGTCTATCAGAAGCTATGCTTAGTATATGAAACATCTACATCAGCCAAGGCAAGTGTTAAGTTAATTCTCGCGAGCGTTGCATTAAATGCTTTTAACGCCGTATGTTTAGTATGCATATCAAACATAAAAAACTTACCAGCTCATAACCAAGTCGTTCATAATAAAACTGTTTATAATCATCAAGCCACACCTCTGCCAGCCTAACTGTGTTCTTTCTGAGAGTTTCTACGATGTTTTGGCCCCAGTCATACGGGCTGTGAGAGCGGAACACGTGTGCAACATGGGAACAGGGATGGATTTCTAAGGACCCTCCGCACATCCAAATCTAGATATTTTAATCAGAAGAAAATCTCAGTTACAACATTTGCAAAATATCAAAATGTGTCTAGCATGTAAGAGATTACATTGTCCTATTATAAATTAGTGCAGCATAGGAGTGATGTATTTTATCACGTACATCAATCTCCCTAGAACATATTGTAACATGTAAAGTAAAGAGAAAAGAAAAAATATATACAAAATACATGGAAATGAATTTTCTAATTTTGCCTGTGAAAGCGCACAATAAAAAGCGGGAGTCAAAGGTTTCTGAACTTCCATTGGTCATGTTGATTAATATAGATTCTAAAGATCATGGACTAGAAGCCGTCTAAGTTTGACTGTTCCTGTGTTAAGTCAGCGTAGGCAGCGATGCAACAACGTAGTTCAACTCTCTTAAAATTAAAATCTTAAAAAGTTCCTTCAAGAGCAAAGAATACATACAGAAGTAGGAACATGGGCCAGACTACGTAGTTTCGGCTAATAAAGCCTCGTCAGTGACCCTGAAGTTATTCTTTATATCTTTGATGAATGTTTTCGTTTTCTGTGCCTAATTCAGTTCCTTACGAGGGCTGATCCAGAAGTTCGTGGACACCTTAAATAAGTAAGGAATCTGAAAAGGGAAATCGATGAAACGTTACATGCCCATTTTCACATCATTGATAAACACACGTGTAAATTTTGAATCAGATATCTAAAACGGTTCATATATAACAATGTATTTTGTTCTGTTACCCTAGGTTGCGCGGCGCACGTCACAACGTCGCGTTGACGCCTGATATATGATAGTGCCCAAAAAACGAAGCTGATAAGATCCAATCAAGAAATCATGACATTAAAATCACAGTTTCAGCATTCATATGATGCGAGGAATAGAGCAATAAGACAATCACAAGTTTTCCATAAGGTTTTAGAAAGAACAACTTCTGATATCGCGTAAACATTTTTGGGGCTCAGTTTGGAGGTGTAAAGTCTCCTATTTGATCAAATAAGTGCACCATTGCCATCCTGAGGATAAAAAATATCGCGCGAAATTTATTTTTATGACTTGTTTACACAGTATCTTGAAACGTGTATGTCTCGTGATGCTTCGTGTAAAATATTATTTGTTTCCATTGTATTCGTTATGTTCTTTATGTCGGCCTTAAGACAAACTGCTTGCGTGCAGACGTTGGAAAACGTCTTTTTTCTGCTTTCACGCAAGAGGGTGGTGGTCTGTTTTGTGTGTACAGAATGTCAAGTCAAATGCCAATAATAAATATTCATATCGTTTGAAATTGGGAAATGCTATGTTAGTTCTTGACTGAAATTTTATATCGAAATTTAAAGGATAAAGAATATATTTGATTGTTTTAAAAAGAACATTTTGTATTTTTCTGTAAAAAATCTGGAGTGCGCCGCTCAGACAACCCCTGGTATATTCAAACGTAGATGCTAAACCCAATATTTATTGAATTTATGCGATATTGTGAGAAATTATTTAGTCATATATACAGAAGCATTGGTCAAGTTTTGAAATAAATTACTTATTGCAGTTGGATTTTATGGATTGTGTCCACGAATTTCTGGATCATCCCTCGTATTACTTACTGTCACCAGACTTTCATTTTTGCTGACTAGTCCATCAGAAACATAGACATGGCGGATATATACAAATGTAATAGGTAGGTGAAAGCCCCTGAACACACTCCCTGTTTGGGGGTCCATGTCTGTGCATCTAAATATTCCGGATTCGCCATTGTTTCTATTATTTATAAGTTTGAAATGATGATTTTGGTACTTTGCTCCTACTTACTGGCGGATAAACAGTGTTTTTCGTTTTCTTTTTATCCAGTTAAATTACATGCATTTGCATACATCAACAGAACTTTTTTTCACACAAATGCTTGTTTCCTTTTGAATTTTGACACGAGACTGGATACTACTTTTAAACAATAACATAGCATCTTACCCTCAAGGAAATCTCCACGTTCTCTGAGCCCCAAATGTCCATCCCTTCGTCGTATTTCCCAATGTGGTTGAAATATTCTTTGCTAATAGAAAACAATCCTCCAGCTACTGTGGGGGTTCTGGAATAGTAAACAGACTAAAGTGGCGTCTTTTTTATCAACAAATCAAACATATTTTTTGCCGAACATACATTCGTATCCTTTTTCGGTGTATTTGGGGTATACCTGTGTGCGCCTTTGAAACATGAAATGCATGTTAACAACAACATTTGAGCGGGACACGAGGAAACAAACAAAGTGCCTAGCACAGACTCAGATCAGCCTGGGCATCTGCCTAGTTTGATCAGACCCTTCGCCAAGCGCTT
Source organism: Ctena decussata (assembly GCA_963989385.1). Taxonomy (NCBI): domain Eukaryota; kingdom Metazoa; phylum Mollusca; class Bivalvia; order Lucinida; family Lucinidae; genus Ctena; species Ctena decussata. The sequence goes on from OZ022512.1 coordinate 74,947,349, forward strand.
AAAAGGTGAATAAGGGTCTAAGCCACCCCCATGCGGACAGCGAAGACTTTGATCAGACTGGGCAGATGCCCGGGCTGATCTGAGTCTGCGCTGGGTGCATTACCAGTTTGTTGGTTTTCACGTGTCGCGACTCAATTATGATGATGTATTAATGCAGTTACAACAGCATTGTTGATATTTCGGAAGCATGCAGACATATTTTCTACAGTCTTTATAGTGCTCAAATTCCGCTGGCGGTACTAAAACCATATGCATTGCTTTGTAGTGCCAAACATTGTCGGAGCTCCAATCACTGATGCCACAAAGCTTTTGGTATCTGTCATGTTTTGTAATTTAGAATAGAAATTAGGTTAAATAGATGTACTGTTGTTTTCTATTTTTGTGGCTGAATGACCACCTGTATGGGAAAGACCTGTTCACCTTCGGTTTACCATGCGTGCCTTTCGTGGACTGTTGTCAATTTATCTATTTCCATCTTCCCATTTTGATTTTAAGGGCGGGATATCGTATCAAAAGGTATTAGATTTTAATCACTGATTACCTGTTAAACTATTTACACACGCAGAGAGAGAGAGAGAGAGAGAGAGAGAGAGAGAGAGAGAGAGAGAGGAGGGAGAGAGAGTAGGATAGACAGACAGACAGAGACAAAGATTTTGAATTGAACAAGACATGTCGCCAGACAGGTTATCTCGTAAGGGTAATTGCGTTCGCTAATAGTAATTTACTTTGAATGCAAATGTGCAGACCCACAGCACACACCGCAGACCTGACTGTTTTTTCAATGTTTTATTATATGGAGCGTGTACGCTTGGAATTAATGCGATAAGACTGAATATTTCATACTCGACAGGCTCGTGTGGTTTCCTTTTGTCTTCCTTGTCTTGTGGGATTCCTCCCCAGTTGAAAGCTAGATCGTCTAACTTGAAGATTCCTCGATGATTCAGCTCGGTCCCTTCGACCGAAAACCTTTCTGAAGAGATTTGATTAATTACTGGAGCAACCAGCACAGTTTCCTTGGCGGCTACACGGTCCAACAATGGCTCCAACCAGCCTATGAAATGCAGGAACATGGAGTCTTTCAGTGTGTTTTGGAATTAGTATACATTATATAATAGAGTAAAACTGAATTTTTATAATGCTTGTATCTGACATCATACGCCGAAAATATTTTTGTGTTCTACATGTATTTAGTATATACAGTATAAATGTAAAGAATCTTCTGTTCCTGTGTTAGAATGTTCCCGCCCATCGGGGCCCTCATTATAGATGGGGTACCTGGTTCCTCTACGGCGGAGCTGCAAGTAGTGCAGCAGACACTGAGTGTCATTTGAATTAAGTCTGGTAAAAGTCCTGCAAATTCGGAGGCAACGATATGTTTTTATATATTTTAAACCAAAACTCAGCAACAACAACCTATTAGATACACCGGCTCCCCGAGAGGCGGCAAGATATGTTTCTATGAGAGAATTACATATCTTCCCTATTTAAAGCTGTTAAAGTCTCCATAGTCCTATCAGTAGTAAAAATCGGCGAAGCACAAATCCTTATAAAATAGGTACAGCCTTCAAAACTGATGGTAAAATGTCGGTTGCTGTGCTTTTTGTGTCATATAACTGGTAAAAAAGAAGGAATGAGATATTTTGAGTAAAATTTGACAGGTCTCTCCGAAAAAATACAGTTTTTGTTTCTGGTTCCCCGTCGGGCAATTAACTCACACAATAGCGAGGCAAAGAATGAGAGCCATGCCTTACATTGTATTTTTATCAACTAGTAAACAATGGTACATTGAATTTTATCCCCTGTACCTTGTATTGTTACCTCTTGTACCTTGTAATTTTACCATGTTATGAAACTTGTGAAATCGAAAGTAGGTCATTTTAATTGCCAACTAAAATGACCTAGATATTTTTCAAATCGTTTTTATGAGAAACTCAAGGACGTTTTAATTTTTCAAAGCCGGCCAATCACGATCATATACAATGAAGAAACTGTAGTGAGAAGCTTGCAGCGATACTTCACGACAAAATAATTCATGCCGATAGAGCAAGGGGCCTTTAATATAACTAAAAAAAAAAAATGTGACTCTTGTGCATGTAAAGTTTCAGTCATTAATAATACTACAGAAGATATTAATATATTCCAATGAACGTGCTACTCTGCCAAGTATTTTGTCTTAACAATTAAAACTGACGGACTTTATTTACGTACTTTGTCTGTGTTTCTGTGAATTTCGGGTTTTCACTTATGATTTGAGAAGTTGAAATACTTTTAAATAATCATTTAAATATCTCTTCCAACTTTTCAATGTATTACTGATACTTGGAAAATCTATTACTGATACATGGAAAAATCAGAAACTCCTTGTGTACCGGAAAAAACAACACATTAACCCTCTTTTGACCAGTGCCCTTATGCATCTTTATCATTTAGATCAGTCCACTGCCAGATTTAGAGTCTTCTGGTGAACGTTTTATTGCATTGTGTATAGAAATTCCTGTTAACAAATAATGTTATCCCAAACCAGACGCTGCTTTCTGCAGCGTCTCATCTGGTACTGCACTGTTTGCTTATATCCCTAAAAGGGGTCTCCGGTCTAACAAGTGTTAAGTATTATGCTGTACTTCCCTCTTGAAAGATAGTTTCCTCTGCCACTGTAAAATATTGCCGTAGATTTTACGGTAGAATACCTGGAACCAGCTGCCAGTTTTTACGAGAGTCTGCCTGTAGACCATTTTTGAAATCTCGATATGGTGTAGTTATGTTTGCTGACTGCACTCGACAATTCCTTGATAGTGTTGAAGGGCTATATGACCAAAGCAATGCCTGTCTTATTCTACCCTATTCTGAATGATGATTCCGCCTATAGTTATGGGCGCCAGTAGAAATTACGAAAAACGGACTGGCAGCTGCATGGTTGCCAGATATTCTATCGTAAAATCTATGGAATGTTTTTACAGTGTGCTTACCTGGGAAGCATTCTATGTGAGAATCCAGGAATGTTAACACAGGTCCTCTGGCAGCAGCCACTCCCAGCAGTCTTGCCCGCATTAAACCTTCTCTCTTCTTGGTTCTTATTATCCTAACCTTATTAAGGAAGCCCATATAGTACTCAAGAGGCTTTTTAAGATGTTCTGAAATAAAAATCGCGTTGATAATTCGAAGACAGTACACTGGTTACCTTACGTTTCCAGGCCGATCCAAGAACCTGCAGTTTGTACACATAATTTTCGCCACCTAAATCGGAATAAACGGCTATTGAAATACTATATAGTAGGAGTTGCACACCCGTAAAGTTGATCAGAGTATTTTTTTCCTTTCTCTGATACCATCTAAATATTTATGAAGAGACTAAAATGTAAAGTGAAGATTGATCAATTTGTACAGAGCCACAGACCGATTTAAGTATTTACTGCATGCATATGGCTTAAGATCCTTTTTCATGCGACATCAATCAATCAAAACACATAACCACCCACCATGCGGCTCGGTAGGTTACACATAATAGGGTGAGGGTCGGTAGCTTAGTATTTTAAACGCTAGCCTATTGATCAAGCGGTCCAGGGGTTGATTCCCGCTGGAGGTGGAAATATTTTCAACAATACACGGGGTTTCATTGCATACAGCCTTTCATTACCACCGAAGCAGCGTTCTGGTACGAATGAAATACTGATAAAAAGTACAAAAAGTGCAATCCATCTATCCATCCATCAATCCATCTATGTTCATAACAACGCTGTTTCTAGCTGTCTGTAGGTCATTCAGGCTTACTCTCACTTGGCGGTTGCTTCTTATGTATAAAAGTCTTCTGCATGAAATTGTAGGAAGATACTTTTTATAGCTATCCTTATCTGGCCAACAGTCAACAAATAAAAATCAATGCAGAGTAAAATCCTTTGCAATGCAGCAATTGAAGCAACAGTTCTATGTAATGCTGAGTCCCTGATTCACAAGTTTGGCTGACTTTGTAATATAACTGTCACATCGACAGCAGCGAAACTGGAAAGCCTACAACATTTGTGGATATTAAGGATCGAGTTGCTAGAGTCAAGAATCAAATTATAAGGAAACCGCACGTTACAAGTTGTACTTATTCTTGTAACGACTTCTTAACCAAACAACTAATACCCTATTTCTATGTTCTTTCCTTGTTCACGTCGGTACTTACCCATAGTAGACATGTCATCAAGAAGTATTATCTCTGTCACCAAATGTTTCGGAGATCTGTTGAGAATACTATGGACAGTGCGTAGTAATACACTCCAAGCCTCGTTGTGGAAACATATGATGATGCTGGTTGCTGGAAGGTCGTCTCTAAAGTTACGAGGACAACTGAAATGATTAAGTTTGTTTATCTAGAGGACTTGTGAAGCTCTAATAAACCGTTGCATTAGTATCAAAACAATACATTAAAGAAAAAAATATAAATAATGAAAATTTTTATCTTTATTAAACGGCTGACTTTTTGTTTTTAGAAATCTGAAAAATTATAGTTTACGGTCACAATGGCCAAACTGGTCAGTTTGCGCTTTCAATTTTGTTAAAGCAATTTCAAACAAATTAAAATAGCCCACGAATAAATAAAATCCACGCTGTGTAGAGTACAGGATTGTAAAATAACTTCAGTGGATACAGCCAGTTATGTCCGTTCAAAAGACCTGAACTGACCTATAAATGTTCATCACTTTTTCAGGAGAACCCTAAATAAGTCCTTTAGAAAACTTCAGCTACAGTTAAAACTGCAAGTTCACATGTTATAGCTGAAACTTCTCAGTCCAAAGTGTTTGCCAAACTGACCTTAAGTAAAATATAAGCAATGATCAGTCAATTCCCTTATCCCTACAAAACCAAAAGGGAAACAGTTACATATATATTTCTAGAGTAATTTATGAAAGGCACGCACGGGTAAAACGAACGAACGGCTTTTTACCAGAAGGGCTGACCCCTATTTAATAAATTTGAAAAAAAAAACAACTTGTGTCAGCTTGTCCTATTTATAGTTTACACCCCTCACCTTTCATGTCTAACATCAGGGAGTGATCTGTGTATTGATATCTTGTCACTTGCGTATTCATTGAAGGCATGGTTCTTCTGACCGGCATCATACTTTGCCCTGTCCTCAGCATTCAGTTGTGTCTTGTCAATATTTACCCCTAGACCATTTTCTCCTACAAAAAAAGGATAAAATTAAGCCGCGACACGACAAAACCAACAAAGTGGTTGTGCGCCCAGCGCAGACTCAGATCAGCCTGGGCCTCTGCCCAGTCTAATCAGAGTCTTCGCTGTCCACATGGAGCTAGCTAAGACCATAAGCTACCGTTTAAGCGCAAAGTGAAGACTGATGAGACTGGGCCAATCCCAAGGCTGATCTGAGTCTGCGCTGGGTGGGTGCACAACCACTTTGTTGGTTTTCTCTTGTCGCGGTTCATATTATAAATTCCAACTGCATACGAATGCGCCTGAAATCATAGAAGGCATTAATCATTTTTATCATCATCTAATATTACGAAGCCTGAAGATCCATTCTTGTTTTTATTTTAAACATAGTAAATATTGTAGTCAGAGAAAAATTGTCTTTCCAAAGTTGATTTTTATAAAACGACAAAACAACGAAGCCTGCGGTAAACTACTACGTGGTGCAGTCACTAATGAACGACAAGAAATCGACACTGTAAGACGTGAAGCAAAACTAACTCTCTTAAGGTAGTAAGGCGTATGCAGAGTGTCTGTGTTTCTAACCATTGTGACTTATGTAGTTCTATTTTCGTTTGTTACATATTTTCTTACATCGTATATATACAGTATCTTACACGGGTGGTCATTTCATATGAAATTTATGACACGACGTTATCAACTGAATAACAGCGACGTCATAATTATGATAAATATTTATATATTTTGTCAAAGAGTTTACATTACCAAAGACATTGGGTGGCTGTGGGTCATATACCGCCAGCGGAAGAGGTATCTCAGGATTAGGAACAAAGTGGAAACTGTCATCATCAACAGCATCATTCTTAGCATCTTTGATTTCTTTTCCTGCCTTATCTGCTTCTTCTACGTCAATCTCGACAATGTTTCGGTCTTTCCTGAAAGAAATCCTATTTATTACTAAATACTTAAGAGGTTTTGAGTGTGATAAGAGATTTCTTTCTTTTCCCCTAATGTCCGATATAACAGATTCAATTTAAGAAAAAGAACAATATTTCTGTTCAATTCCAAGTATCGGACTGTGACTTTCCTGTTAACTACTTCAGTGACATTGGTAACAGTCTTGTTCCAACATAAAGATTCCATATAAATAATTTTGAGAAAAAACCAATATGTCAGCGTATTCTCAAATTACCCTACGCATTTGAAAAGTCTTATCAAAATTGTGTTGTTGACCTGCAAGCCAGCGACTATGTTGGTATACGTTACGTACTGGTCACTCTGTACATATGCCAAGGCTGGTTGTTATTATTGTGTCCCATCCCCCCCCCCCCCCCTCCCGCAAATTGTGTTTGTGGAAGCATAGTGTTTTGACGTTGTGCGTCCGTCCGCCTGTCCTTCCATCCGAAACGTTTGAAATCTTTGAATGAGGTCCTTGAAAATTTGTGAATATGTACACCTTAGAAAATAAGAATGCAGCTATTTCAGCGATTTTTCTGCCTGAACCCGGCATCCCCAAGGTTCCTCTTACCGGACGCTTAGCCAAATGTGAAACTAGACAAGACTTCAGTTCATCTTACCTCTTGAGCCCGCTGTCTTCTTTTCCGTCTTCTGTTTCTTTTGCCTTTTTGTTTTCTATGTTTCCAACATTTGGTTTATCACCATCCATTTTCTCAACATTATTTTCCTTAGAATCATCCTCTTTGTCATCGTCGTTATCAGGAACGTCAACAACATCTGGAGCAACAGGCCTATTAACGACATTATCATCTTTGCTTTTTTTGTTGTCATCTTCATTTTCATCAACATCAACATCATTTTGAGCATCTGGTCTCTCATCAGCTTTTTCTTTATTTCCATCTCTGTTGTCAGCTTGACCTTCTTTATCTGGTATATTATCAGGTCGGTCTTTCTTTATAGTTAGGCTGTCAACATTCCGCTTTTGAATGTTTAGATTTCGCCGAAATTTATCTGTATCTTTTTTATTTTGATCTTGAATATTCTTCTGAAATATACGACACAGAATGTGTAAATATGCATATTCACTATGGCAGGAATTATTCGTGCATTTTTCTATTTCGAGGTATTGCGAAAATTAAGCTTGTAATTGTAATGGATGTAAACTTTATTGATGCAAAAGCCCGTTATGACAAGAAGAATTTAAATCTTCGGCAATATTTCTTAATGAATTCAGAAAAGGTAGGTCCTTTGAAAGTTAGAAATTCTCGAAAAAGCCCCAATTTATACACAACGCGTTTGAAAATGGCTGTGTTGTTTTACCTGAAACTGTATCCACTCACCTTTTATGATTGCTGAGCATTCGTGAAAATTGCTAGTCTAACGTAAAGTGTACTGAATGCTTTTTTCCTTGACTATCAATTATCTAGGACACATGATACTCTTTTCTCATATACATATTGGATCAACGAACTTATTATAAAACGGATGTGTATGTATTAACACATCTGTTACACGGATACAAGCTGGTTGTGGTATTCCCGATCAATTAAATGACTTTGTTTTATACTGCCCAGGAATATTTTAGATTTCTATCGGATAAAAAGCCAGGAACATGTTTCCATGTTCTTGAAATGTTTTCTAAATTCATGACTCTCTTATCTAAATCTGACGGAGGCCATGTCTTCTCCATTTCACATCAATTAAATGGCGACAGAAGAGAAAATTTTTATTGCTTTATTAAAGCACTTATGTATGTTTTTTTTTGTCATATTGACTTTTTCTTTTGCATAAAAACAAGACTGTTGTAATTCTTGGATATATCAAATGACTGCAATTTTTCTGCACAAGCAATACATAAGTTTGCTAACAAAAAGATTACCAAACATAATCTTTAGGTTCTCAAGATTTTTTGTATTCGGCGATTTACATTGGCTCATAATCCAGAATGAAAACGTATTAGTCCGCACCGTGAGGCGCTCGCAAATGCCCCTCTTTAGTCTCTAGCAGAAAAAGTGAACTTATGTTCTGAGTCAAGTTATATTTATCAGTGACTCTTAAACTTCTGAACATGGCATACCCTGAGGCAAATACTCTATCACTTTGCGTTAAGGCCTACTCATGTCGCAAGGCAATGCAAGTGTACGGTACTTTTAAACGCAATGATGGTCTCTTGCGAATCCCGCAAGCAAGTGAAAAGGAATCCAAGTATTTCCATTGCCGTGCGAGTTATTTATTTGTCACAAAGTCACAAAACTATAGCTTGGTCGAGCTAAGTTGTCAAGCCATGTAATCTTTGTTTATGTAAAAATTTATGTTAATAGTGCCTAAATAACACGTAGAAAGCTAAAACAAGTAGCTTTAAGTTTCCAACAAATGTGTCAAAAAGCTATCTCGTAGCCTAAATGCCAGGACTTTAACAACATTTACCATCTAGTTTTATTCATTTTTTTAAACAAAAATAAAAAGATGGACCAAAACAGCTGCTCAATCATGGGACGGTCATTAACAAATTCACTGGGGTCTAGGGTTGGGTGGATGTGGATGGTATTAGACTACTTTGGATGCCTTAAAGGCGGCTTGTATAGTGTGCATGGGTCCATTTCCAGACCGAACTCTTGGTTCTTATTTTCAGCTGCATCAAAATTAAGAACGAGGTTGCATGTGCAATACAACCGTGAAATTATTCCAATTTTTTTATTGTTCCAAGGCATGTTTTCTAAGTTCTTTGTTAGACAGTTGTCTACTTTCAAAATTTTAGTTTTACTTTGTCGATACATCTTCTGTCGATGTCTTGGATGGCTGTGGCATACCATCAGCTTATTCTATGATGGAATATCACTTAGACATTTTATTACGGGAAACACGTCTTGTGTAACCACTCGCATCCCATCTTTCTCTGCTGCATTTTAAACCCCCTTTTTAACAAAAGGAAGAACCGTATTAATGAATTCCAGAGCATTGTGATATTATACAAAAACAAAATTATATGAAACTAGACTTAGAAAGTTTGGCTAGTTGTCTGTTAACAACATAGAACTTTCTTCGTATTCACAACTGACCACGGTCGATGCAATATTATACACCTTTCCTATAAATCGATAAAGTCGCGAACGAGTTATCTACCCAAGTAGACTGTGACGTCATCTATAGGAGCATCCCATTTAATTCAGTGCAACTGCAAGCACACATAACATACATAAAGGAGACGTTTTGTAAATGTGAACTGCAAAAAATTCATTGAAAGACCAAATTAAAGTATAATTGCCCTTTTTTCATGTGGCATGTTTTATTTATATATATATTTTTTTATTTATATCATTAATATCATATTGAGAATCCCGACAAGTCGCTCATGATTTTTATGACCCCTTTCATCGACGCTGTGGTTTAATACTCCGGCAATACATTCACGTTTGTTCAATACAAAGAGTTACATTTCGAATAAATAAGTTTCCTAAATCTGAAAAAAAAATCCATTTTTCCGACAGGCAAAATGTCAGCTACGCATTATTACCGGCCAGATTATATAGCGCTGATATTTATGGTTTCTTGTGTGATACACCGAGGCTAAAAGCATTAGCATCAAGACAGTTTTCCGTAAGTTTGGACCCGAGGTTGAATTTATGTAATTTTTCATCTCTTACTTATCTTCGGTATTATTTATTTGATTGTTTCCATTTCACGGTAGGTGTTCTTAAAGCTGCCTTCGGAACACGTGTCTAGGTAATACACAATCATAGGTGTTTGTTTATTGCGGCAATGCGCGCGATTCGGTGATTACACAAACGAATTCCATGTCAGCACACTTTGTTGTCATTTTTAGCGTGTGTCTGCTTTATAATCGGCTAATCCTTCGTTTTGTATCTTTTGTAATAACGGCCTAAACATCTTCCGCGATTTTCTTTCTTTTCCTTTTGTTTTGGATACATACTCTTTCGATTACGGTAATTTTGGCCCGAAATTTTAGTCGGAAATCTTTTAATTTCATGTCAAATTCCCATAGGCTATAAGTTATAAAGCTTATTATCCGACAAAGAAAGAGCTAGATACAGCTGGAACGGAATAGTTGTCTTAATTTTAACCGTTGAATGTTAGTTTTGAATATACGGAAAACCGGCATTTATTCGGTTACACAATGAAAAACAATAGCCTATCCTATAGATGACGTCATAGGCGTTGCAAGGGACAAAACTCGAACAGACTATGAATTATAGGAAAGGTGTATACCGCAGAAAATCAAAGTCGGAGCTAGTTGATTAACAAATTTCAAATGGATTTTGACAGGGAACATAGGCTTACATTCGTTGCCTCAAAGTTTGCTCGTTGAATCGCTGATGTATTAGAATTACTAACAATATATTGACTTTTTGTCTATAAACAGAATTTATATTGTATTGTATGCCACAATATAACTGATACAGAGGACAATAATACAGCCAGCTGTTGCACTAGACAACATTCAATGGCTAGAACCGTGTACATGCTTGTCGGTCGATAGCCGCCGAAAAAATGTTCTTTTCTTTATTTTCTTATGTGTTTGCTGTTTGAAAATGCTATACGACATATGATTTGTATTTGTTTCCAAATCCCTGCGGTATTTCACGGCGTGCTAACTGTCAGTTAGTGCGTGGTCGGAGAAGAATGTGTATTGTATTTCGAGACATGCCATCTTCTTTGTTTTTAAACCTTTGGTGCTTAGTGAAACTGCAAATTTAAATAAAGAAATGCGCGACTGAACTATTAAATTGGGTATGGGTACTTTCATGATACACCCTATATCCATCCACAGCACATACAAGACTTTTAATCAACATGCGTGGTTCATGAGCCCACACAATCGAAGTACTTGCATGCAAGCAGCCTTCAGGAAACGTCTTATCTTCTACTCAAGCAGCTCAATAATTCGTTCGCACAAAACGCAGTTCAAGAGCATTTCATAATTATTCTAATTCTAGACTTCAGTTGAAGCGGTTTATGTGACATATATTGTAGGTAGTTTATGCACTAGTATATGCACTAGCCTTTGGTGTAAGCTCTGGATGTTTTGTAAGTAGTCTTCCGTTTAACCAGTAAGGCCCAATACTAGCAAGACTAATAATAAAGTACTGCATCATGTTACTAACCTGCTCTTGTTCTTTCACTTGCGCATTGATTTCTTCCACATATCCGGAGGGAAAATCGTTGTGCTGAATTATGTTTTTCAAACGATTATGCAGTCTTTGCATTTTATTATAAACTACTAACTCTTTTTCAAGGTCTCTACCTTTATCTTTCTTTAAAACTTCCATATTATCTTTGTAAATCCTATCTATTTCTGTATCTATCAATTTAAGAATCTCTTCAGTTCTGTTAATACCAGTTTCCATTAGTGATACAATTTCGTTTAATACTGCAAGTCTATCGGACGGATTTGTTAAACTGAGGTCGTCACTTAAATCTCTAAAAGCACCGATCAGATCAGGAAATTCTATATTTGAATGTTCATTATATCCGAAATGACCTGTGTTGACCCTGCCATCCAGGTGGAGGAATATGAGTAATGTGGCGGAAAACCAAACAATGGAGACAACCAATACTATTCTTCCGGTGGGCACACGCCGCATACTCAGTCTGTTCTGTTTGGGTGCTAAGTTGAAGCGATTCTGCTGCATTTTAATTGCTCCGGGATAAAACGAGTTGGCAAAAAAGTCAAACTGAAATATTATACGAGTTTTGATGATTACAGAATATGATGATTATATTTCTTAGTATTGTCGTCGCCAGTTGGCACAGGCACTAAAACTACAAGAAATGTCGGTGTATGGTAGTTTCTCTGTTATTGAATAATGAACTATATTTACATTCTTCGAGAGCGCTGCTAAAATATATCAATTAACTTCTAAATTGACAGTTTTCATAATGTGCGTGCTTCGACATTTCTTCCATCTTTTTCTGTCTGAAGTGTGTGTTTTATGTAAGTTTTATACAGAATAAATCAATCAAGGAATTTACCAAGTACACCCCGTTGACACAGCGTCATATCAGCGTCAGAGTAATTTCATGGCGTTGCACTGCCGCTGAGATGATGCTTTAGTAATGTTGTATGCATACAAGGTAAAACAACATTAAATATCATTAAACAACCAACTTCTTGATTTTAATGCATTCACATTGTTATTGTCTGATGATTGCTGAAACTGATTCCTTTATAAACATAATTATAAATGTTTTGTAACGTCAGTTAGAAATAACCAAAAGCGAGCAATTTAACGTCCTCTCCAGTTGAATACCAACTCCATGTAAATCTTTTATACTGTATGTACAAACTACGAAGAATTATGTATATCCAATTTTATGGTTAAAATGAGAAATCGCATTAAATCAAATTTTCGCCTTAATAACATAGGAAACCAAATGTTGTTACCTATCCCTTTTGAAAGAATTATAGATTTCCCACGTTGGACACTCCATTTAAGGGTCGATCGAAAATGCATTTTGTTTAATATAATTTTCGCGATCATAACTATAATATGGACTACTAGATGCCTAATTTTGAGTAAAAATATATTTAACTTTAGCGTAAGTTATTTGATATGATATATGATCTGATAAGATTTTAAATGTAATAGAAATATCTTATTAAAAAGTTATTGATAAACAAATACATACAACGATTTGTTTCACTGTCTTGAATCAGATAAAAAAGCCTGTGCCAGGATTCTGACAGCATACATATTACATGCCATGACACAGGGGCTCCAGTTTGTTAGTTTGACTTTATGAGATATTGCACCATATAAAGTACTATCAGCTGGTTCGTTTGAGCGTTGCAATTTTGAACGACCCCCACTTGAATCTGATTGACTGATGCACAATATGTCACCAGTTTCATCTGGCACATGTTAACTGGATACTCAGTTTTCTTTTTAAAATGATTATTGATTCCTCAGTTATAAATCCGGTAAATATTTGGAAAAGCAAGATTAACTGAGCCGAATCATGAGAAAACATCTCTGAACCATCAAGCAAACCTGCAGATTTTTGTCAAAGATTGCGCATTTCTCTACGCCAAAAATTTGACTTCTTCTTTTTAAGTTTAAACGTTCCGATGAAATTTGTCTTTTTCAGCCTGATTGTTTCCTCCAGAGCAAATTTCATAGTTGTAGGGAATCTCCTTTATAGAAATTCAGCCTTAGCAACAACATAGCTACCACTTAAGTCGTGTTATAAATACGGTCCCTGAACAACAACGCTTTTAATGGGAAATTGTTTTATCCCTAAGATGGGTGTGGCGCGCCGACGGTAGGCAGCGAGTTGACGTTTGCTTGCTAATGTTTGCATACCCGAGAGAGACAATGGTTAAGATTTAGGGTGTAAACTTACAGGGCAGAGAAATGGATGGATGGATGACTTACGATTTTATGTCCCTTTCAACAGTATTTCAGTCATATCAGGACGATGGGACGGTGATAATGAAAGGCTGTGTGCAATGAAATCCCGTTTACGGTAGAGAAAACTCTCGCCTGAAGCGGGGTTCGAACCCGGTCCGCTGGATCAGTACGCCAGCGTTTAACCCACATAGCTATCGGGGCTCCTGGGCAGAGAAATAAAAAGCTTGTAGTTCTTAAATGATTAACGACTACTTAAAGATTTATCAGGAACGTATTGGATGTAGGGACAAGTCTTTTTTGGAGCAAGAACGTGTGTGCTAAATTGCAGCAAGACTATGCGCACCAACATACGTAATCATTTACTTTCCAACAACATTAGTGTTTTGTTTTATAAGTCTCGCGATCTAAATCTCTTTCAACACCTTTGTGAGGGTAAGACAAAATCATCTGCTCATCATCCGATTAACATGTATGTTCAACATCAACAGAATCTAAGGCGAGGATAACGCGTGTGTAAAACTTAATTCCACCCAGTAATAAGGAGATACTTATGGTGAATTTTAGTTTTGTCATATTTCATTAACTTTATAGAACAAGAGCTGCTGATTAAGTATTTTGTTAACAGAAACATAATGAGCTTGCAGACATCAAGGTCCAGCGTTTAGGGGTGTCTGACTGTATTTTCTTTGACCTAAATATGTATTTTTTTTTCATGAAAACAGTGCATGCCCTGATCAACCCTGTTATCTGCAGCGTCTAATCTAGACTGCACTGTTTGACAAATGTCTCTTTTATGAAACACTTGACATCATCAATCGGTTCAGCCGTTCAGAATGGGGTCAGGGTAGAATCGGTTTTTCAGTCAGTACTAAATCATTTTCGGCTGTGTGATCATTGTGTGTTTCCGTTTTAGTTGGTGACTCTTTGATGCCACTTTCAGACAAATAATGTCGTTGTTTAATTCCCAGGAGGTTCAGCGGAATGATTCTATACATGTAGTTGCACACTTTTGGGTTGCCTTGTTGTTTCTTCATTTATACTATGATATAATGAAAATCAAAATTTGAAAGTACTTCACCACCCTGTCAATTTGACAAATCAGTCTAGGAATAATTCTCTTATTTGATAATGATACGCAACTTTTGGAGCCTTGCATGTCCTGAAATAATTCGTGTAGCTCCCTTATTAGCAAACTCGGTCTGTTAGTTCTGAGGGCGGGATAATGGATTGTATTGATTCCTGTTCATTGCCCGATGTTTTCTTTTTACTCTTATGGGAAATCTGCTCCTAGAGTGAGTGAGTGAGTGAACTCGGGTTTATCACCAACAACAAAGTCATACTGAGACGGCACCTCGGTTTAATGTCTCATCCGAAAGACCGGAGAAGCGGGAGGTCGATGCTTCCAGAGAAGCAACTTTAGTTTTCCCCAAAGAGTTGACCTTCATAAAGAATGGAGACCTAAGTCAAAACAAAGTTATTCACATGAAAGTGTGCCCATTTTGCAAACTTGTTTGTTTGAAGCATTATTGCGTATTTGTTTCGTGGATTTATTTCTCATTTTCATTCAAATGTTTGTTGCTATGAGCTCAAAACTGAAAGGTTGATGACGTCATTGCCAGGTCGCCATCGTCACAGAAACTACAGCTACAGGTAAAATTCTCATAAGGTAGAATCCTTCTGAGTAAATATTTTGATTCAGGTCTGTACTTGGTCAGGACTTTCTTTGCTCAGATCAATCTAAGCGCATCTGATGACAATTTTAGGATGCGAAAAGCCGGACATGGGTGGCTAGGGAAGAAAGTTTCAAATTATAACAAGTGCACAGTGCATTTGTAATAGTTCCTGAAAAGTTCAAGAGCATTTGTTCATTAGGCCTAAAAAGCTTTTCCCAACCAAACAATGGTCTGTTAATTAGTTTAATACCAGTACATTTGTCTGTTAACTATACATGACGTTAGACTGTTGTCTAAATCCAATGTGACCTTTAATAAAGCGTGATCTCAATTAGCAGCAACCTTTTTATCAGTTTATTTTTCGGATTATGACGACAATCATAGAGCAGCTAGGGTATCATTGGTACTGTACTGATCCTAACTGTGACAAAAGTGTCTGGGAAAAGGTGCAAAACCAGACCAGACTGCTCATAGCAGGGTCTATGTAGTTTGCCCTCCATCAGTGATTGAAGATATTGCTGCAAAATAAAATGAACTGGTTCAAAATTTATTATAAATGCATTTATTAAATAAGGGCACCTCTTAACCCATTCATGCCTAGTGGAATTGTGTAGCCCGGAGTAAGGATGCCCATTTGGAAAACATGGAGTGGATGGTTTAATTCTTGTCAAAAATACCTTCATTAAATAGGAAAACTGCATGCCCTGACCAAACTCCGCGTCATGCGGCGGCGGAACTGACTCTACCTATTCAGAAACTATACCATCCGATTAATCTTGGGCATGTGTCTTTCAAATCACAAAAAATATAGTCAGCGAGTTTTGACATCGTGTTAAGCTTACTTTAAAATAAAATTGGAAACGAACAACTTTTTTTAATCTATGGATTCAGAAGTGGCAATTATTTGCTCTACAGTTGTCATCTGTATAACGTAGCAATGACAATCAGTTTCTTTGGTGTTTAGGCAACAGAAAATCTATAAAAGGGGAAAATGCCGTCTTATGACCAGTGTTGGACGGACACTCGTCGCCAAGGGCGTGCAACTATGGTTACGTACCGCTGAGCCACTTGGGGAACGTCGATAGGAGAAATGAACAGAACAGAACAGAACTTATGACTTATGACCAGTCATCAGTAGTTTTGCCTTATGTAATGGGAGTAGTAACAGTCTACGCCAGTCTCGTAATTTGTTGACTCTTCTTTCCACGAACAGCTAGTCAGGGCTTACATAACTTTTCAGAATTTACTTCAAGCGCACACAGGTTCGATTCCGAAAAAAAGAATAAAATTAAAACAAATCAGCTAATAAGAGTCCATCAAGCACGGTATCTGGTCAGGGCTTACACAACTTTTCAGAATTTACTTCAAACGTACACAAGTTAAATTTCCAAAGAAAAGAATACAATTAAATCAAATCAACTCCTACGACTCTCATGCTGGAAATGGGACTGTTGAGTCAACAAGGTATCGGACATCACTTTAAAGTCCATTTTCAGTTTGAAGAATTACTGCGTTAAAGGAAAACTGATTGGACCGTCATCAGTTGCTGCATTCTGTACCGTCTAATCTACTAGTTATTACTGTTTGTATTTATTTTTGTAGGCCTTACACTCTTAAGGGCATCCCTTGCTTCTGTGATGTCTGAGTAGAATTATTTTCCAAAATACGGTATGTACATTTGAGCCGCGACACGACAAAACCAACAAAATGGCATGTTCGCTCAGGGAGACTCAGATAAGCCTGGGTTCCCGCCCAGTCTGATCAATCTTCGCTGTCTGCATGGATGAAGCTTAGATTCAAAGCTACACTTTAAACGCACAGTGGAGACTGCTCAGACTGGGCAGATGCCCATGCTGATCCGAGTCTCGCTGGGCGCACATGCCACTTTGTTGGTTTTGTTGTGTTGGGGCTCATTTAGGCCTTGGTTATCGAAATGTAAAAGGCCTTAAGAAGGGAAAACAACATACAGATCATTTTGTAGAACATTGCTGTTCTGCGTCGCATATATTTCATAGTATAGTTTTGCTTAGTGAATTAATATACGAAACCAAATATTAGGTGAAGTAATCACTCTCCGTTTCGTCCCTTGGGTAAAACTGACCGGATTTAGCTAATTTTAAAGCAATAAGGTGTCTAAAAGCTATACTAATTTACAAGAAAGTTAGCGTTTCTATTTTTTCCAGAGGTTCTCCGTAACTTTGAAGTCTAGTTATTTATGCGAAACGAATGTCCTTTCTCTTCCAAAACTGACTGACTAATACAGTAACGAAATTAAGGTGTTTTTTTTTTCTTTTGTACAAGGAGCATGTAACTTATAAAGATGTCGCAAACAGACCCAATCAGCCATTGGAAAACACGACAAACTCTTGACCATGGACAAAAAACGGAAAGTAGTCAAAAAAGTACCATGGACGAAGTAGCAGGATATGTTAAAATGTTTAGCATAGAATTTTGAAATGAATGAATGTCTAATTTAGCCATAATTTATTGTAATAGGACCTGTTACATCGTTAGTCCTTACAAGGAAGAGGAGTTGTCTGTAAATATTGCCATACGTCTTGGCTCTGTGGTACTGTGTCATTAAAAGGAAAAGCTTTCTTTCAAGGAAAAACATTCGAAGTGATTCAGTTTGGTGCCTTGTGTTTTTTTTCTATTATATCTTCCATCTAAGAAACAGAGTCAGATAGCCAAACGTATTGAATGTTGAACCATTGTAGTTTCGATCTCAATAATATGTCATGTTTTGTGTTGACCATACTTCTCATCCTTGGAACTGTGCCCCAAAATAGAACAAAGAAATCAAGACATTCATTATTGCATTTCCTTAGCTCAGTAACAAAATTAATTGAGTTTCCCGCTCCAAGAAGGTGATTAACTGGCGAATTAGAAATTGGCCTGTGGCAATAGACGGCATTTCAATCAAAGTACCAAAACAACACTTGATATTGGGATACCTTTATCAATCTAAAGTTAGACAAAGCTAATTTTTATTTTAGTTGAGTCAAGAAATTCATGGCAGGAAAGAAGACCCTGATTTGGTTTCGTTTTAGGAGAAGTCTTAGTTGGTTCTAAGCTGTTTGCACAGGAATTCCTGTGCCATTATTTAGAGTTAATACGGCACGAGGAAACACTGGGTTTCTCAAGTTTTACACAGGTTTCTTAGATAGTGGACTTGAAACGGTGTTTCCTGACAGTGCTGGAAATTATAGACGACCCAGAGGGCAAAAACATCGAAATGACGTCATTTGGTCAATACGACGCAATGACGCATTGACGCCGGTACCATGTCATTACGACGTCATGTGCCATGCATGGTATGATAGTCCGATCTCGATTTATTGTTACAAAATATAACTGCAAGACGCACATCCTTAACAAATTCGTATCACCTATGTTAATGGATATATGATTTTGAGTTTTACGTAACTACAGCCTTGTTAGTCATCATTATATCCAAATTGGTGAATGGAATATGAATGAAACGATCAACAACTTCCGGAACAAATACCACCTGGGTATGACTCAAGCACAATTCAGCCAGTTTGTCGGCACTGGGCAATGCTGTAGTTGAACCCACTTTTGCACTTGAGAAGGTACAATGTTTCTATTAAAGGTATACTCCCTCGTATTTCATTACGAAATAATCACAAAACTATGAAGCTGGCTAGTTGTATGCAACATAATTAAGATGTGTTAAGAAAATCTTCAGCTAAAACATCTTTGTTACGGAGGCAGAGACGATATATCAATGCGTACCGTTCTTGAATATTCACGAATATTTTGTCGTCATAAATTGATTGACTCCCAAAGGCGTTTCTGCAAGCATGTTTTGAATTTTATGATTGGTGGAGTAAAGAACTTAACAATAGCATTAACCTCTAATCTGTGCACGTGAGTTGTTTTCAGCCAATAACTGTCTAAAGTTGAGTAAAGAAAGGGCTTAAAATTATTCATGATATAACTTTAACCTGATTAACTATGATTGCTGGGCGTATCAAGTCTTCAGTTTTGGCGGGAATGGTGACCCGCTATTGCCGCTCTTTTTGTGTATTTCCTTAAATTCTCCTATTTTCAGTGACCATCACAAATCATAAATTTGGCAGATAAATGTACTTTTAATAGCAATCATTATCATGCCCAGAATATAATGTTTTGTGAGAAATTTAATATTCAATAGAAATATTGTGGGTATGAATCTTTAAGCTTCTGAAACGTTCTAAGTCCGAATACAACATTATGCAAGTTCAACAATTCATCTGATTTGCCAAACACAGATTTGGAAATTGATTTTATTGTGTTTTTTTATTACAGCCAAGAATCCGGTCACTGGTCTAGAAATAGATTCATAATTATTTTCATTCATAGTATCGGACAAAATGATCGTTAATCAATACACTGTAAACATGGGACTGTCTAAATCATTGACATAAAACAATAAGGACAAGTTCCTGACCGAGCTAATCGGGCACGGAGAGAAGACAGTAACAACCGTGAAAACAAGATCTGTTATCAGACCTCATGAATACCCTGAAATAATTCTACTGTCAGCCCAGATTGTTTCAGAGGAGGCAGAATTCGGTGTTAAACACACAGTTAAAACAAAATACAAATATATTGTTTTGCAATCTATGAAAGAGTCGAACAGTTGGTTTTTTATGCTCATAACCAGTCAGAATCCGGTCATCTTTGTAATTATATCTTATTTACAGCATTTGCCACATTGATCACAAATCAATGCCGTATAAACATGGGATCACCTAAATGATGCTTCATAACTTCAAATGATTTCGTAGTAGGTACCTTAAGACATAATTATGCGGACAAGAAATCCAGGGGATCCATTTCCAGCGTGAAAAATTTGCGCAGGCTGACTTTCTTTTGATTGTATTTTACCATTCAACAACTTGCCCGTTTCGTGCGATACCAGATAATTACATTGCCAGCTGACCGATTGATAAACAAATGGGACCTAGAAACCATCGCTATGAGAATTGGAACAACAACAGTTCCCTGCAGCAGGGATACTTCTTCTTTATGGCAAGAAACTCAGAGAGATCCTTGATGTTCTCAGCTCGTCGTGACGGTGACTGTGTTCTTTTCGTATTCATAAGACAGCTCCACACGTGCCTCTGGGATCAGTGATTGACTTCACTTTGCAAGATGCCAGTCTAAGGAACGCCTAAGGCCGTTTTTGAATAAACTAGGCAGGGAAACACATGACATAACCTCGATTATCTTATACCTGTATTCGGACAGGGCGGGTAAGCAAATTGGTCATTACTTTCCTGATATTCAACGATTTTTTTCCGTTAAAGTGGGGATACCATGTCTTCTTTTACAAAAAAAAAATACTGCTTCAGTGTTTTATGCTACGCGCTGTATTTTTCCACACAAATTCGTGCAAAGTCTAAAATGTGTATAGAAACGGCTCATGCATAATGGATTGTTGCAAAAGCGACGAGATATCTTCACTTAACCGCATAAAAATTGATTGAGTATCAAAGAATTAATGGTCAATTTTCCTACCCATTCTGTCGGAATATAGGTACAAACATCACATGATTCTCCGCCGTGTTATTGTACATATAGTAGGATGTCTTCCGCATATTTGAACTTTATTTATTTTTTTTTACTCAGTGGTACCTCAAATACAGTAAGCGATCATGTCATTACCAAATGTATATAATTCAGGCAGTATATACATGTACAAGAGCTGAAAGAAAAAAACAACGTGATATTTCCATGTCCATAATACGTCAGACACCGGTCACCGCAGGAAATACGCTTGTAATTATTTTGCTTCTCAGTGTCTAGCATAATAATGGATGTTCATCATTGAACAATGAACAGGAGCTCAGCTTAATCATTGCTTAAGAGCAATAAGCTCAGGCTTCCTGATTAAGGTTATATGGAAAAGACCGACGAATGTTTTTGTAATAATCGCTTTGACGTGCATGCCTGCACGACACAGACCCGCCTCCTGCCTTACTTAGTTTGGCAAGCAGATGGATACATTCAACAGCACTTGGTCACTTCGAAATGTATTGTCGTACTCCTCCTTACACTCCATCCCTCCCACACAAACATACATATGCATACATGTACAAACTCAAACACGGATTGTGGAGAGATACTGTTTTTTATCATGTCCATCTTCCCACCTCCTGCTGCGATTACTTTGACAAATAGGTCCGGGATGAATTTTGCACCTCTTAGCCATAGATTTTTTCCACACATACATACACATACATACCGAGATTGGGTTCGGAGACATGTCCGTTTTTCCGTTATCGCCTTTCCCATCCTGGCTCAATACTTTGGTATTATTTTAGTTAATAACTTGGGAACCTGTTAGTACTAGAAATGCTAGAACTGAATGGAATTTGCAGTGGCACTATAAAGTGTCGTAAATTTGTGATAAAATTTATGGGAACTGAAGTTCCTGGAAATTCATAAGTTAAGCAGTTGCCCAGAGTGCCGATTTCTCCGTGTTTGAAACTTTGCGGGTCGTTTTTGTTAAGCTTTGCTTAATGATATCTTTAGTCGCATGGCAGTCCCGCATGTACATAGCCCATTTACATACAGTGAAATGTCTATCCTTATAAATTCGACGTCCATTCATCATTTTAGCGGTGTCTGGTGTCCTCATTTGTTTTATCATTTTTATAGAAACTTCTAGGAATTAATTGGTTCATGTTGCTAGTTTTGAAGGTTTCACAGAAAATGTAAATCCATCATTACTATTCTGAAACGACTCTGAATTTCTCCGTGAGCCTTTTTTTTCAGCACGCAATATCTGTTTTTGTAATTGTGTCATGTAGTTGTAAAAGGATAATTACATTTGTTTCAAATTCTGCTACATCAGATAAACTGGTTCTTGCCATATGAGAATTCAGCAATGCAATCTTCTCAGCATAAATAATAAACATGATGAAATTAAAAACTTAAGTCACCTTCTTTTATCCTGTCCTTGTCAGGAAAGTCGAAGGAATTTAAGCTGTTTCTGTGAGAACTGGAACTAATGTTTTTCGTATACAAGAAAACTGTCTTAGGCATATGCGCAATTTAAATCTACTTTTTAATTTATCAAAATAGGAATATGTTGGATAACTCCAGGAAGGGCTGACATACATTAACAATTTTTCGTGATTTAAGTAATCAGATAGCAGTTCAAACCAAAATAACCAATATATACTTCGTGTCTGAAATCGTTGCTAGCTTGGCCGGATTTATGACCAAAAACACTTAAGTCATTATTTTTGTTCAGTTTACATGTTGTAAATGGTCTAATGATGTCGATTGGTCAAGGCAGATGTTGGTCAGTGCTCTTTCATCAGTAAGTGTGTTAGTAATTTGCTTCATTCACAGCATCAGGTCTAATGACATCAAATAATGCAATTACCTAGTTCATTTGCAAAGTGCTAGTCTAATACCATAAATAAACTGCGGAATATGTTCCATGAGCTCAATTCTCAACCTCACAACCAATAGCTCATTGTTCGTAGGTATACCAAGTCTTAAGAACCTAGGTTAAATGGTTCCTGAGAAACCTTAGAATTTTATTGAGCGAAATATAAAAGAAAAAGCATTCATAAAGAAACGGAAATATATAAGCAATTAGCCCAATTCTCAGTCCAAGAATTTACTAACGCATTGTTCATATGCAAACCAAGTATAAAAATTATAGCTTGCACAGTATTTGAGAAAACTGTGACACAAAGTCCCCAGAAAAAAAACGACTAAAAACGGAAAGAAGCAAAGCCCCACTTTCTCCGAAATGATACAACAATCCATTTTCTACATGTGTAGCAAACCTAAACATTTCTAGCTTGAATGTATCCTGGAAAAAATGTCACAATGCATAAAAAATCTTACGGATACATCAAATCAAGTAAAGCTGCACTTTTCAAAGAATCAAACAAAAAATGAACTTATCCTTTGTCTCTTATGTAAAGTGTAATAAATTCAGACATAACTTGTGACAGCATATCCTCTCAATTTGCAACGTGTTAATCACGTAACGACAATCGGGCTACAAAGGGCCAGAATAAAAAAGATGAGAGACCATGCTCAATCAGCAAATCTCTAGTCTAAGAGATTTGCTTATTGAGCATGGTCTCTCATCTTTTTACTCTCATCTGTATTATGATACAGCCTTGTCACGTTTTACATTCTACATGAATCATAAATTGATTGCACAATCTGGAACAGGTAAGACTTAATTTAGACTGCGCTGATGCCGTAAAGTGAATTTTCACAAGGCGCTCCTAAATTGTTTTTCGTTGAACTATAACGTGGTCGATAATGGAATTAATTGTAAGATATTATCTGATAACATGTTCATTTTTTATAAATCAATACACGTGCCAATCTACTTATTATTTTACTACAAGGACAAGCTGATGTCATTGCTTTCTGCAATTCAAAGACTTGTTATATAACTACATGAACAATGCAGAAAACTGATTTTCAAATTAGAGAAAGCACGGACGGATTCAGTATCTGGAGATGCATGTTGTCGTTTTGAGGCTCCGAGCAAACTGACGACAAACAAGCTAGTGTTCTTTGGTGCCCCAACGACCTTGGAAAGTTATAGAATAGAATAGAATAAAATAAAATAAATTTGTTGTTCTTTATTCTTGGTGCCTCCTTTTGGCACAATTCCCATTACTCAGTGAATAAATTTAGTTTTGAAATCATTACAATAATATTTCCAAACACTTAATTGTTCTGCTGCAGTTGTGTGCCATTAAAAATAAAGTGCTGTAATCATGGCCAAGCTACCCCCAACCTACCTTTGCATCGCTCGTTTATAATAAATTCCCCCTTGAGCAAAGGCGTATAAATAAGTAGGGGACAATGAATTGGATCCCTGTCCCATTCCTTGTTTTTATACATTTTAAAGACTGTGGTATTGAATGTAGGTCTTTCCGTTGCAAACTAAAACAATTTTCCATTATTTTTACTTTAAGTTTTCCAGCATCACATGTTCTCTCCGAAAATATGGTAAAGTTTAGCTGACACAAATCAACACAGACAGGTCTTGCCATGGACATAGAGAAAAAACATGCTAGTGTCTTTTGATATCAAGTTTATCAGGCGAGATCAGAAATAGCGCGGAAAGGGCGAGGGTTGCCGAGCCGATCCCATATTGTTTCTGGTCGAGCCTGATACACTTAATATCAAAAGACACTAACATGGTTTTCTATATAAAATGTATCATCTAAATGACTTGATGCGTTGCAAAGTGTCAAACAAATGAAACTGAAATGCAGTTTGTCCAAACTTTTTCATGTGAAGTACTAAATAAGCTGAAATCATGTGATTTTCGTGCGTCCAGTTTGTCTACATATGATTTTTCGACATTATATACTACTTTGCCCCTCAATCTTATTAAGGATAATCTTGTAGATTTAACTGAAATAGTCTTCCATAGGGAAGGCTCTCTTTACAATGCATATAATGATAGGCGTGCTTTCTTTATGTCTGAACCGGCCAGGAAGTACATTTATGGTCTTGTCAGAAAGTGTGGGAAGCTCTCACCGTTCTCTTGGACAATATTCATATTAGATTTGGCATTACATTATACAGACAAATTCTAGGTATTCCTATGGGCATTAATTGTGACCCTCTTGTAGCTGATCTGTTTTTGTTCTGTTATGAGAGAGACTTCATGCTGTCTCTATCTGAGAACACGCAATCTGAAATTATTATAGCTTTCAATTCTAGTTCTCGGTATCTGGATGACCTATTAAATGTAAATCCAAAAAATGTGGTTTCAGTATCGGCTGCATTAGCTTTGTTTAACTGCAGCTCAGGTGGATAAATTCTATTCACCATGCCTTCAAAGTAAGGATTGTCAATATTTAAAAGATCATCTAGATATCAAGATGTAGAATTAAAAGCCTCAATAATTTCAGATTGGAACGTCCACTCAGTTAAATCTATAAGTTTTGTCTTGTCAAATTATGTGTGAAAGTAGTATAGAGTGTAGAGAAATCATACAATTGACAAACTGGTCGCAGAACCCTCTCATTTTCAATTTATTTATTACCTCACCAGAATTTTTAATAGACCAAAAGAAATTTTTACCAGACCTTTAATAAACTTTTTCACAGTACCTTATGACATAATTTTTGACAGCAGTGCGACAAGAAGTTAATAATTTAGAAAGTTCAGTAGTAGTACAAGAACTAGAATTGGCAATTAATCGTGCTTTATACGTTTTTTTTTCTTTTTTATGAAGCTTAGGTAACCAATACATCGCAGGAGGCTGTTTTTGATGGGTTGACCAACTAAGTATCTGATGAACCAAGACGGAACAAAGGGCGAGGGTTGGTCGGCCACTTTTTTTTATTGTTAGTTGCTTTGTCTGTTATTGATATACTGTTTATGATGTTCATGCTAGCCCGTTGACCACCTATATGGGAAATGGCTGTTCACATGACTACCGCTGATGTTGTCTTTGGTGATGACTAGTTGTGTATTATCTCTTTCCCACATGGTGTCTTGGGTTGGATCTGGAATTGAATTGTGTCAGTTCATGAAAATTTTCTTTCTTGCTTTTGTTGACGACGAACTATGTGTAATTCGGTCATTTAATGAATCGAACATTGTTCTCACGTTCAACCTATCGTCTCAAGAGATCGCTTCTTAAGGCATTGTCTGTTATAATTCGCGCAAGAACAGTCCCTAAAGTAACATGATATCACAATATGTTCCCGCTGTTATCAACCTGAAATTCACAGCAGATGCATGATAAATATATTTGAATGCTTGATAACAACAGATATATTCAAGAAGGTGCTTGCTGTGATGGCATGTCAGTTTATTGAGTAAGTAAATTATGCTACTGTGCTTTCCTGGATGACATAGCCCTTTCAAATGGAATCAACCCATTATCCTTTGTGAACAAAATTCCATAATGTGGATTAAATCTTCTTAGTAGAATCATCTCCCCTGAAAGTGATCAAGTCCACTCTAACTTTGCTTTCGATTCGGAAAACGTTTCTTTGGATTAAAAAGCATTTGTAGCATACGCCAAAAAGTCGTTCCAAGTGCTTCTTTGACAATTTCGAATAAAGAAAAAGTCTCCAAGTTAAAAAGTGGTGACTGTTAAGTCTGTGATAAAGATAGACGAGTCTGGTCATTACCCTAGTGGTATTATGTGTTGTCGCAAAAATATAGCTCGGCTATGGCGTCACCAGTTTTTCCAATGATTAGCTCTTAACATCAGAAAGAACAGAACGTTTTGCAGACAAACACTCTAATTGATAAACACAATGACAATACTTGAAAAACAAGAACTGTAGCACATATTTCACAAGAGTAGATAGGAAAATTCCCAAGAACACAATTCAGTCCCAGATCCAACCCAAGACACCATGTGGGAAAGAGACAACACAAAATTAGTCATCACCAAATACAACACCAGCGGCAGCCATCTGAACAGCCATTTCCTATATAGGTGTTCAACGGGCTAGCCTGAACATCACAAACAATATATCAATAACAGTCATAGCAATTAACAATACATAAAACAACCATGAAGAACAAAAACAGAACTGCCGCCTTTGGACGGCCAGTAATGAAATTACTGGCGTGCTTAACCGGTTTGTGGTCGACCAACCCTAGCCCTTTGTTCTGCCTTGGTTCATCATATACTTATTTTTTCAACGAAACAAAAAACAACCACCGCCCACACAACAGTCTCACAAAAAGCATCAGCCCTGACAATAAGAACAAATTATACGTAAAACAAGTTAGGATGAGGTGGCTGTCTAGTCTGTGCAGGGAATTATAAATACAGACAAGTCTGGTCATTAACCTAGTGGTATTATGTGTTGTCGCAATGATATAACTTCGCTATGGCGTCACCAGCTTTTCTAATAATTAGCTTTTCTAATAATTAAAAAGAACACAGCCTTTTGCAGACAAATACTCTAATTGATAAACAACTATTGAAAAACAAGAAATATAGCACATATTTCACAATCTGCGTTTTGGTGTCTTTGTAAAAATATATATAAAGAGTTGATGCAGAAAACTTTTAAATAATGTAGGTGATAAAGCAATGATCATGATCAGGAATAGACACAATCGTTTCCACATCCTGCCCTAAACAGCAGATAAGAAAGGAACAATTGAGCCGCGACACGACCAAACCAACAAAGTAGCATATACGCCCAGGAAAGACTCAGATCAGCCTGGATATCTGTCAAGTCTGATCAGAGTCTTCCATAAGCGCTGAAAGGGTAGCTTAGAGTCTAAGCCACCTTCGTGCGGCTTAGAGTCTAAGCTACCTTCATGCGGAGAGCGAAGACTCTAGTTAGACTGGGCGGATGCACAAAGCAAAACAAGACAAGCAAATGGCCAAGAGTTCAGCTATATCACAGCAGAGGTCCCCGGGGCTACTCAAGCAATGAGCAAAAAGTCTAAGACTAATAGAAAGCCGAGGAACAATGACTATAATAATAAACCACCACAGAAGCACCACCTTGGAACGGTCAGAAATAAAAGGGATGGGTACCTGTGGACGCTTTGTTGTGGTTGGATGGGGTTAGTCATTGAAAGCATAGAAGCATAGCATGAAGAGTAAAGTACAATAAGATTGAAGTTGCGGATATTCCGCGTACTTGACATGAAGAGTGACGTTCTTTGATTTTTGTTACGATGTTTGACTAAAATGATTAGCCAGAAAAGCGGTTCTAATTATATAAATTCCCCAAATGCAAGGCCTCACAAAGACATTACAGCTTTTTCCACCTACCAGCAATATGTTTATTTTCAGCTGATGCTTAACCTTTAGTGTCCGCTATATTAATTCCATAGTAGTTAAGCTGCGTAAGCGCTACTTTTGGAATACTTTCATTATAAATGTGGGCGGGATAAATTAGCATGAAGCAGATGAGTCGTATTATAAGCTCCAATTCTCTTTCAAATTTAATTCCAGTTTATAAGGTAAAGTAATGTATTTGGCGAAATCTTTTCACAATTGCTGCCCTTTAAAGTGAACTGTTATGTCTGAAGTATCTGTTTCAGAGAGACTAGTCAATTTCTTTATTTTCATATTTTCAATTCAATATTTTCTACCTTGTTTCTGGATGAGTTTTTAGCTCGCCTGAACAAAAGTTCAGGAAGAGCTATTGTTGTCACCTTGGCGTCGGCGTCCGCCTCCGCGTCCGCGTCAGCGTCCGCGTCAGCGTCGGCGTCCGGATTGGATGTTTTGGTTAAAGTTTTTTGAAGACCTGTATCTCCTTAACCCATGGATGGATTCCTTTGATACTTACTCTGTAGTTAGATATTGGTCCAAAGTTTAACAGAGTACCACCCCCACCCCACTCCGTGACCTTTATGTCAAGGTCATGGACTTAGAAAATTGGGAGTTTTTTGGACTGGATGTTTTGGTTAAAGTTTTATAAAGCCCAAATACCTCCCTAACCCATGGATGGATTTCTTTGATACTTGCACTGTAGTTGGATATTGGTCCAAAGTTTTCCAAGGTATTACCCTGACCCCCCTCAGTGACCTTGATTTCAAGGTCATGAACTTAGAATTTGTCTTTTTATTGATTGGACTTTTTGGTTAAAGTTTTTTAAAGACACATATCTCCTGAATTCACAGATGAATTCTTTTTAGTTTTGCACTGTAGTTAGATATTAGTCCAAAGTTTACATAGTACTTCCCCGACCTCCGCTCAATGACCTTGATGTCAAGGTCAGGGACTTAGGAAATTTGGTCTTTATTAAAGTTTTCTAATTGCGTACTGATTCATAATGCTTGGCAGAGATTTAATTTACACTTGAACTGATGTTAGACACTGCTTTGAGTTTTTACAAAACACTGTATACTTACCCAACTGGATGACCTTGAAGTCAAGGTCATCAACTTTGAATTTTGTCTTAAAGATTTGGTAAAGTTTTACATTTATGAAGACATAATTTCACAGTGCCACGATGGACTCAGTTGATACTATTACTTGGACTGATGTTAGATAATGGTTCAAGGTTTTCATACATCCTAGCCCCTGCAGCCAACCACCCCCACCCCTTAGTTCTTTGACCTCAAGCTCATGGACTTTGACATTTCATGTGGATTTTATTATTTTAATTTTATTTTAAGACTTATTTCTGAGATAGCTTTTGTTTATAAACGTGTTGTCATCATGGACATGCTTGTCTGAAGTTTTACGCTTAGTAGTCCACACCACCATAGCAACTGTGTGATGGGCAAGCACCTATTCAGGCGAGCTATGCTGTCAGGCGACAGCTCTTGTTATCAAACTTATATGGATTGAGTTTTCCACACTAGGAATAATATGTAAAGGTAGTTACGATATGTTAAATGGCCTGGGCCCAGTTTTTTAAAGCATGATTAACCTAACGAGCTCGTTAAAAGGACAACTTGTTTAGTTTTTTACAACTTTATAACCGAAAATACAGATACTTGTTGTTGAACAATTTGAGATATTAACTTTTGAAATTTTAACGGAACGTTTACTAACAATGTCGTTAATTTGAACAACTGGGCCGTGGTCAGTGTCATGCAGAGAAGAGAGTTGCTAATATGAGATCCTTTTTCAGCTATTCTCTTTGTTAAATCATCCTCCTTGTAGCTTGATGTATATAAAATTCAGCTAGTTGTTCTTCAGTAAACAAGACGCCACTGGGGGCACAGTTGATAGAAATCCAAGATAGAAAAAATAGGCAATCGTCGACATTTGGCATTCAATATTGCATTTGCTTAGCTCACTTTCAACACTAATTGGGTTTCAACTCCCAGGAAAGGGATTAATTAGCTAGTTGGAAGTCTGGCCTGTGGCATGAGACAGCGCATCAATCAAATAGTAAAGTAATATCAACAAGTAATTGCACACTTGTTGTTGCAAAGGTGATGTCTGAGACTAATGAAATTAACACGGAACTAAAACAGAGTCACAGTAATCTGAAGTTGGAGTCTTTGCCAAGCCACAAAAACTGTCTTGAAATTGCGATAGCCCTGACAAAAGATCAATTTCAATGACAGAAGAGATTTAAAAAATCACACAAAAAAACTGCATACCTCGTTGATAGGGTGACATTGTAAATGTAATTAAGCTTACACCTGTCTCACCATGTTCTTATTGGCAAATATCTACTGTGGAGTTTTACAACATATGCTCCTTACTTCAATGTGTCGAAAAAAGCCACGAAGGCACTTGGCGTCCGGTGGCGGCACTAAGGTACCAAGGTCGCTGCATACAAATTATTAATGCAGGTCTCGAGTCGTTTGCTACAAAGCGCTTTCATTTCTGTATTGAAACCGCCTTCGCAATTGCCATTTAATGAAATCAGCTTATTTAATCTTACTTGAAAACTTTCCTGCTTACAACAATGTCCTTGTTAGAAAGCGACGATGCCCGATAGCATAGTGCAGCAATCAAACACAAAGAAAATGCGCAATTGTCTGATCAATTTCACCATTATCTAATTATTGTCCACGGAAAGCAAATAAACTAATCAGAAACCATAACAAAGTACCATGTAAGCACTTAAGACATAGTAAACAAGATGTTGAAACAAGGCATGATATTTGAGGTCATCAACATACAGAAAACTGGTATTTAAACCATTAAGCTGAGACATAAAGGCGCAAAATTTTAATCACACGAGTAAGTCAGTAAATGATACGACAAAACATGAAAAGTACGTAGGCGATTTGTAAATTGACTCCCAACTGAATTGTTTTACCTTCTTTTTTGCTTTCTTACAAATTTCATTCTGTTCATCACTGGAATCAATATGTTTGATATTTGCATCCAGTATAGTTACAATTGTTAAGTTTTTCTTGCTTAATGTCTTTGACCAGACATAGTTTAATTGTCACAAGTAGTTTCAGAAAAATGCCTTTGTTAGGTCACATCATAACTTACATAAATCAATTGAGCCGCGACACGAGACAATAAACTAACTGGCATAGGCACCCAGTCTTTGAGCTTAAAGGGTAGCTAAGGATCTCAGGTAGCTCCATGCAGACAGCAAAGACTCTGATCAGACTTGATATGTGCCTAAGCTCATCTGACTCTTCAATGGGCGCAAATGCCATATTCTTTGTTTTCTTGTGTCGTGATTCATTATATGTCTTTCGTGAACTTTCGTCAATTTATATGATTGTGTTCTTTTTTTCCTTTTGGTTTTTAAGGTTGGGATGTGGGAGTTGATTCTATAAATTCCTAATCAATACCAATCTTTTTTTTCTTTAATTATCAAGATGTATGGGTACACATCTGTTTTTCTGCAATTAATTCGAAAGGAAAACACGTCAATGACTTCCTGTTGGCTTCCCTGTACGACAAAGCCCTTCAAAAATGGAGTCTACTTTTAATCGGGAAAATTCAAACTGCTGAAGCAGAATATTTTCTATAACTCTTTAAGCACCAAAAAGCAGAGAACAAAATTTACGTCTGCAAAAGTTATAAAAAATGCCTTAGGCAAGACATTTCATACTGAGAATTCAAAGACTAGAGGGCAAACAGTGTAGATCTACATGAGGCGGCTCATTATGAGCCGCCTCATAGCCGCCTCATCAGGATCTACGTTGTTTGCAAATTATGCTATTTTCGTCGCTGGTGCTTAGTGTTAATTAAGACTTGACCCACTGAGAAGATCTGCTACTCCTGAAGGTGTACCCATATTCCACAGGCAATCGAAAGTAGAGATGAAAATAAGATCCAATAACGTAACGCCTTTTAATGGCTAGTACAAAAGACCTCTGGAGTTCAAAGTTGTCTGATGCATGTAACTTAACCTTTGCTCTCGATACATCTCCATACTGGAATAAAAGAAGATATCTTGACTGAGTACATAAAGAAGTTCTACCAGGGTTAGCAACATTAAAGCATTTATTATGTTGCAACCTTGCCGCCAATTTCAAGTTACAATTAAGTGGTCGGTGCCAGAATAAAGTGGAAGCACTGCCTTAACGTATGAAAAATAAAAATGATGGTATCAAACAAGCCACCATCACAGATCAAAACCTTTCCAAAGTAGTCAAGAAAATGCGAAATTTATGGAAAACACAAACTAAGCATTATTTGGTGTCGTGTTAAAAAGGTTTCTTAAGGCATGTGCGAAAAGGGAATATCAAATCAGCCGGCGCAACCGTCAAGTGTGATAAGCCTCATCCCTGTTCGTATATACAATTTTATGACTTATAAGGAATCTAAACGCCAAAATATTAAAGGCTGTTCAGTTTGCGCAGAAGGGCAGCCTGATTTAAGTATTACGATACGCACATGGTTTATGGTACTTTATTACGCAACGGCAACTCATGCCCATCAAAAAGTTTAAACAGACTAACAAGGTTATGACTGGCATGTTACAAGTTTTCTCGAGGAGAGCTGCATTTATCAAATCTTTTATCAACGATCTTTTGTTAAAGTATAGTATATTGGAGTTACTCATGGGGTTACATGAAAAACTACTGCTTAAGACAGGCGACCCCTTAAAGATTTACTCCGTTGATAATAATAACAAAAAATGATTTGATGAAATGTTTCATGCAATACCTCCGACTTGGTCTTACTATACATTTGAAATAGAGTTTAGATAATAATATTTGATAAAAGTGACTTTAAACAAAAATAAGTCAAATTTTTTAAACGATGGCGGACCGCGGTCCAAATCGCATTATTGGACAAAAATAATTTATTCATACGTCACCATCACGTCCGCGAATAGGAAAAATACCTGTGCATGATCACATGACACACGTGGTCAAAATCGATATTCTTATAGGCCATGAGGAAACAAGTAATTTGCATTTTAATTTGAAGGTTATTTTTCATTCCACATTTATCGAAAAAATGTGTATTTTCTCAAAACTTATATGATTAATTGTGACACTATTACGTATTGTCTAACGAAATTTTGTTAAAATGTTTGTTTCTGAAAACATGAAATAAACGAGGGAGACAATCTTTAATAAAGGCTTCTTTGTACTGTAGTTTCGCTGAAAAACCTCCAAACAAGTGACCTCTTATTGAGTGATCCCTTAGGGCAGGTTTGTCTGTATCTTCTTTATAGCCTGAAACATTTAGTATTAAGGTATCTATTCGTTTTGTATTGAAGACGCGAAAGAGTGCACATTGCATATGCTTAACTTCTAGAAACACAAAGCAGAACAAATAAAATATCGCCGCTATAAGTCAATCATTATTTAATTACCCCGACTCAGTTTCAGCACTTATTGGTTTTCAAGTCCCAAGAAAGTGATTAATTGGCGAGTTGGAAGTCTGGCCGGTTGCATCAGAGAGCAACTCAATCAAACAGCAAAGCACTACCAACAAGACGGGTTGTTGCAAAAGTCATGTCTTAGACTGATGATCTAGATATTGATTTTATTGATTTTTTGCTTTACGTCCTCGGTAAACAGCTATGGTCATGTCCGGACGGTCAGTTAACCTAACCACACTATTCCTGGGCAGGCTTGGACCTCCTAAGCGGTTAACCAGTATTAAGTGCACATACTTTCGCCAGTAACTGACAACTGCCCTTCTTGATTCAGCGGAAGGAGAAACGAAAGTACGTGGCCAGACCATGTATCGAACCCATGACCTCTGACTTATGAGTCAGGTGCCCTACCGATTGCGCTACGCGGCCCGGCGATGATCTAGATACAACATTCTGTAAGAGCAAAGTAATCTTGCGTTGTGATTGTCTTCCAGGTCGCAAAAGCTAATACGAAACCATCTGCTAAACAGTTATTAAAACAGTTTCTTGTCGCGGCATACAAAGCGTTAGTGCATGTTGCTCATTAGTGCTTTCATTATTGTATTAAAACACCTACATAATTGCCTTTTATACAATAAGTTTATCTTATCTTACTTCAAAACTGTCCCGCCTACAACAGTTTCCTAATTACAAAGAGTCAATTTCTTTGAGCATAGTGCAGCAATCAAACACAAAGAAAGTGCGCATTTATCTAATCAATTTCACCATACCCCTAGTCTCAATCTAATTACCGTCTACGAAATGCAAATAAACTGAAAGAAATTAGAACAAAAGGACATATTAGCACATAATACACAGTAAAAATATGTTGAAACTACAACGGAAACAAGGAATCATATTTGAGTATACTGGCATACAGAAATCATGTTTTCAAACCCTTAAGCTGAGACAGAAGAAAAAAACGACAAAAAACTTTAATCCGGTGTCTAGCTTTACTGAACAAGGCAGTAAATGATGCGACAAAAAATAAGTGTACGTAGGCGATATAACCCGACTGTGTACTGAATTGTTTGTATCCAAGCACGAACCCTGTGAGCTTAGCTTCATTATTGATGTGTCCATCACTGAAATCATTTTTTGTGATGCTGGAACTCGGTAAATGTTAACTATCTCTTGACGCAAATAGAACATCTGACCATACTTATGGCTGTATTCTAAGACCTCACTCACCTGTGAGTGACTCAACTTTGTAGCCAGGGGGAGGATTATCCCATTGAAATTTGAGCAATATTCAGGATTAACTCAATGAGTGTAGCTGGAGTGACGTTCTAGAATACAGGCGATAGTTTCGGCGTAAAAAAAAAAAGAAAAATGTTTATGTTAGGTCAGTTCAAAGCTTTCATATATCAAATCGTGTTCATTACCTTGCACTACTTCTTGAAAATTTTGTCAAAAATATCAGCCAGCTTATCTTATTGTGTCTGTGTGAGAGAGCCTGTTTACTGGACGCAGGATATTCGAGGTTGATAACGTTACTCGATGTAACCAACTGGTCATCCTTTATATGTGTGTATTTGGGGTAGGGAGGGGAAGGCGCAACTTTAAGAAAGTATACTTTGATTACCTTTTAAGATTTATATAAAATAATCCATCGAAAAAATGTTTCCAGTTAAACCAAAGAGAAAATGATATACTCGTCTGAGCCTTCGTTGATCAAGAAATCTCACATGGGCTCCTAGTCTTCTTTTATTTTTATTCAAAACGTAATAGTTCGCAGGAAAAAGCATTCATAAACATTTTACTATTCTAAATTGAGTATTTATAGGGGCAGTTAGTAAGAAAGAAAATCTGTGTTCCTTTCCATCTGAGACTTTAAGAGAAAAAATAAAGTTTTAAAAAGAAAATTATCGCCTTTAACTTTCGCTCTCCTCGTCTTCGACGGAAGCCAGCGGGAACTGACTAAATTGCCTCCCTTTGTTAAAATGGAAGAAAAAATGCAGTTGCTTATGTTTGCCTATATAAGTAACTTTCATGATTTGGCGATTCACAGTGGAATGTTTTTGCCCATAAAGTTTTATCATATCACATGCCTTGGACATTAACCTACTATATTTTCTGAATTTTTAGATTTCTTAGTCAAAATAAAAATCTATAAGAGTTCCTTCAAGAGCAGAGAACACATTTAAAGGAAGGAACATGGGCCATACTTCAAAGTTTCGGCTATTCAAACCTTATCAGTGACCCTGACATGATCTGACAACAAAGGCCAGAGAAAAACATACTGTAATTTCTTAATTTTGATAATGCAGTCGATTGAAGGACTGAATAGCAACAAAAAGGTCTAAATGAATAAAACGGGAGTCCAGAATATGAGTATAAACCACTCAAAAATTTCTGATTTCTCAGAATTTATACTCCGATCTTAAAAGACAATAACAAAATATAATCTGCACTTTAGATGATGTACGGGGAGACGTTTTATGCCGCCACACAGCACAACACCAGCTGCAATGAAATCACATTAAAATCTAAAATTGTTTCTTCAAGAGCAGAGAACACAGTCATTCGAAACTTGTAAGCTTCTAATCACTGTAATATTAAATTTGCACAGCAGTTAAACATTGCACTTTCATATAGTATAAGCAAACATAGAATCCAACCATCATCAGCCTTCATAGTTAAAAAAACGGTGACGACATTTAGCATTCGTACAGCACTAATCAGACAATGACCTGAGAATTAAGACTGACTAAATTTATGTAGGCGATAAATCTTGATCTGCTATGGCCTTGTTTTTATAGAACAGAAGCACTAATTGGAATTTCATCTAATTGTTTGTTGGGTTGACAGAAGCTTTATTGATTTAATTTGTCACAGACATCAGCAAGCAGCTGGTTAATATATGATATTAGGTTTCACAGTTCAACTCTGAATATATTCACTTTCCATAATAATGGCATCAATGTCACGAAAATGTAGATAAAACCACCCACTGGCAAGATACAGGCACAAGAAGAAATGTAGAAAGGGTAAGAACAAAACGAAACAGGCACGTTCATGGTAACAGACATATACGAAAAATTGTATATAAAATTGTAGTCAGTAGTAAAAGCCGTGGAAATTTACAATTATCCATATCCAAGTGAACACTATAGATTGCCTTATTATTGTTTGCTGTAAGGTCATATAACGTACATACATCGAGAAAATCGCTCAAGAGTTTCAGAACTTATTTCATCTGTTGTACACGAGTCTTTAATTTATATTTGTTCAAGTCTTTGGCCCCGTTTCGTCTTACTCCATCCTCAACGCAGTTTTATCCAATTCTTATTACAAGGTATAAGTACACGCACGACCATGTAATTGTTTTGTTATTGTGATCTTTATTGATTAATTATGAGACTTTAATAATTGTTTTTGTATCTTTCGAGGCACTTTTGTGTTATTGTGATTTTCTGCATTTAATGTCGATTTTATAATTATTTTGTGCATGTCTAAGAATAATGAAAAGGTATTTTACTGCAGTGTTTTTTTCTAATAAAGACATTAAACTTCAAAACGGTTAACATATGAAAAACTTTGAACAATCTTTGTAATTATTCCTTGATAGGAAATGATATCTTGACAGGTTTACTGTTTAGCCTCCAACAACCCTGTATCATTCTTTATCAAAACACCACAATAATACCTGGCTGTCCTTACTTTGATGGAAACACACCAATTAGGGCATAAACCACGCTGTTTTTCAGCTTTGAGTATGGTTAATTGTCATTTTCACGCAGCACAAGTACCTGAGGCCTCACAGAACACAAGAGTTTCATATTTGGTAAGATCGGTATGTCTTCCTCAAGAAAAAATGGTGCTTGATCATCTCTAATTGGGAAACTGCCCGGCAAGAAGCGAAACTTTCCTATTAAAAAATAAAAACATAGCTAGGATCTAAATCTAGGTCAATGGACACAGACAAACCTCCCAAAGCTTTCAGCAAGGCATCCACATTTTTCCTTTCTTATAGAACCGTAATATGAAACCAGCTGAAAAGGATTAGTACACGGACGTCCTATAATGACACTTTCAACCTGTAAAGCGAAATAAAAAAAAAAAAAACATAATGGACTGCATATTTTCACAAATTAAGAATTGCAATTTTCTTTAACGCCATCCGAGATTGCTGATGTGTCGCTTTCGCGTATATTTGTGAACAGTAATAAAATCTATAATGACACTCGCGATGAGTTTATGTTTAACAAGTTAAAAGCCATGGTATATCCATAATTTTAGGCAGGTAATTTTCTTATAATAACAGGTAATTTTTATAATGATCAGGAACTTACAAAAATCAAATTTCATACATTTTGTATCATACCAACCATACCAAACAGGCTTTAAGTCATGGTTTAAGAAAAAATGGTAATATAAAACGAAAAAATACTGCTATTAAGAAAACCAATGCTTCCCTTAAAATTTTGTCGGAAATACTAAAAAACCAAGGTCGACATTTTATGCTCTCATTTTATGTTCTCTTCCGGTTTCTGTTAAATGCATTTTAGATGATGAGGCTAATGAGTTCTAGGATAAGGGTCATCAACTGTACGAGGCCGCACTCCTGACAAGATGTTATACTCAACATGCTCTTCGTCCACTAATCGAATCTGAGATCAACCATAAAAGACATTTTCTCAAAATTCCTTTTATAAATAAAGGAATTGATTTTATTGACCTACAATATAGTTTTAAGGATCGCTCTGTAACTGCATCGATCGCGGATTATTTCATGAATACGGAGCCATCTATCATATGTTATAAACATAACAAACCACTTAGAAACACTATATTTAACTTTAATAAACTGGTCTCAGATCTCGATATTCACACAAATACCCCTGATACATGAGATTGTATAGACTCCAAATTTATCTATCCTGACGCTGGCCATGTCATTACAGGGAATCTTAATATTATTTCAGATTCAAGAATTCGTAACATTATTTCGAAGGGACCAAAATATAGATTTCCTAACCGTATTGATTTCAAAAATGTAGGGAAGCTATAGCCTGTTCTTTAAGTGATTTTGGTAATCGATGGTGCAAGCGGGAGCATGTTGAGTCTGATTCTTTAAATGAATGGAAGGTGAACATTTTTGAAGTAATGGATAAACGTATTAAAATCTATGCCCAAAACACAAATCTTTTGCCGCCTAAACCTAAATCAACATTCCGTCACCTGAATTTGGGTATCCAGCAGTTTCATGGTAAGTATATTTGGTTCCAGCAGACAAGGCTGCAAATAACGTTGTCGTTGTTTGATGGTTACACTATATTAACACGTTAAAACAAGAACTTAGCGGCACTAAGGCCTATGGAGAGACTTCAGAAGACGAAAAGTCTGTTGTCTTTAGGCACTGTGATGATATAGCCCTCAAGTTTTCTGTAAATGTAGAGGAACGGCAGGACAAGCTTCCTACGATGCACTGGTTACCTAAACTTCATAAACGACCATATAACGCCAAGTTAATTGCTAATTCTAGCGCTTGTACCACTACTGACCTTTCCAAATTATTAACTTCTTGCCTTACCGCTATCAAAATTCATGTAAAAAAAGTAAAAAGTATGCAAAGACCAGGAACTGAAACAATCAAAATCCAAATCCAGCCCTCAAACCTGTGAAAAAGTTTACGAACGGTCAGGCAAAAATTTGTTTTGGTCAATTAAAAATTCTACTGAGGTTCTTGATAGCTGAAGTCTAGAGGATACCGCGCGTCTAGTTTGTCTACATACGATTTTCTACACTCTATACCACTTTGCCCCTTAATTCAATAAATAAGAAACCAATAAATTTAATTGAGACTACTTTTCAGAGAGAGGGTGCTCTTTATCTTGCTTGTTATGATAAACATGATTTTTTTTTTACTTCCGATGACAAAAAAAGGTTTAAAATGTGGTCTTGCCAAAATGTTTGTGATGCTTTAGTATATCTTCTAGATAACATTTTCATCAAATTTGGTACTAGTATCTGTTGAGTCCTCGTCTTTGCTTCTTCATGGTGTTGAAATTTGATTTATGTGTTTACCGTGATGATTCATTGACGAGTTAGAGGGTTA
This sequence comes from Ctena decussata, assembly GCA_963989385.1. Taxonomy (NCBI): domain Eukaryota; kingdom Metazoa; phylum Mollusca; class Bivalvia; order Lucinida; family Lucinidae; genus Ctena; species Ctena decussata. The sequence continues at coordinate 74,986,809 of OZ022512.1, forward strand.
TCATGCGAACCGAACAACCAACTAAATTTTTGTACCACTTCAGAAACTGAGGGTGAGGTTGGGCCTGTAAAATCGATTTAAGCCCCCCAGTAATTCATTACTGACCGTTCCAAGGCGGTAGTTCTGTTGTGGTTCTTTGTTGCCTGTTTTTGGTGTCAATGTTTCTGTGATGTTTTACCTTATGTATGTTATTATTATTTTTGGTTCGGTTTGGGTTGCTGAGTGGCCACCTTTTGGGAACAAGCTGCTCACTCGGTTGGCCATATGTTCTCTGTATCTTGATTATTTGTAATCTTAGTTGTTTCCAACTATGGTTTGAGGGCTGGATTTGGATTTTGATTGTTTCAGTTCCTGGTCTTTGCATACTTTTTATTTCTAAGTTACACAGACAAATTGTAGGAATTCCGATGGGTACTAACTGGCTCCTCTTGTAGCAGATTTGCTTTTATTTTGCTATGAAAGAGACTTTATAATGTCTCTTTCTGATGATACTCAAGCTTATGTCATTGAAGTATTCAACTCAACGTCTAGATACTTGGACGACCTTTTAGATATTGACAATCCTTATTTTGAAGGAATGGTTAGTCAAATTTATCCTGCTGAATTGCAATTAAATAAAGCAAACACTTCTGATGCCGAGGCCTCATTTTTGGATTTACATTTATCAATTTAGACAGATTTGTTTCATCTAATATTTATGACAAACGCGATGATTGTGACTTCGACATTGTTAATTTTCCGTTTTTGGATGGTGATGTTCCCCGCACCACTTCTTATGGTGTTTACATTTCTCAACTTATTCGCTTCGCTAGGGTGTCTAGTCATTTGGCTGATTTCAATGCTCGTAATAAAAGTTTGACTGCCAAGCTTTTACAGCAGAGGTATCGGTATCATAAACTTCGGAAAGCTGTTTCTAAGTTTTATCGTAGACACTTTGAATTGGTTTCTAAATATAAAACAGGGTTAAGGTCACTTTTGCAACAAGCCCTATCGGAACCTGAATTTTATGGTGACTCACTATATAAATTGCGCCAAATCGTAGGGAATACAGAATTTCCTGATCAATTTAAGAAAATTATCATGCGATTTAAACGCATTGGCTATAACATAGATGTAATGCGACAGTCTGCATGCTTAGTGGTTAACCCAATCACGGTTGACAACATTGCTGTCCTCTTTAATTGCACGCCGGTTGGTCGGGGCTCAGACTCTACGATAGTCCCTACATAAAGCTATATATTAGTTGGTTGGGGCCGGATGTTTGTTTCTTAGCCCACCGGGGTTCAACTGGTGGTCTTCTTTTGCTCCAGTGTTCCAGTGGTGTTGCTGACGCCCCAGGGATCTCCAGGTGTCTCAACATGTTTTGGCTGTCGAATCCTCATCCTTGCTTCATCACGGTCTTTTCTTGATTTTAATTGTTGCCCGTGATGATCTATGATGCGTTACGGGACCTCCATGCGAACCGAACTACTATCTAATTGTGTGCACCGCGGCGGAGGGCGAGGGTGAAGGTTTGGGCCCAGTAAAACCGGTTTAAACCCCCCAGTGGTTATTACTGACCGTCCCAAGGCGGCACTTTCGTTGCGGTTGCATTTGTTTTATGTTCGGTGCTGTTTAATTTTTTGTGTTTTCATTTTAACCCTTTTCTATAATAAAAATAGAAAATAGGTAAAATAGTTGTTAAATGTTTGTCATATAATTTGCTTAGTCTGTTGAAACCGTCCTGTTGGTCTAAATCATTTAGTTAAGTAAAGATAGCTGAGTTGCCATCTATTTGGGAAAGAGCTGCTGACTCGGCTTATCACTTGTAATTTATTGTTTGTTGGGATGTCTTTGTCAATCTTTCCCTTTGATGTTGGGGATAGGGTTTGGGATCTGATTCAGTCAGTTCCTGAAGTGTAGTTACTCTTTAAATTTACCTATATTCTGTCATGTAGATAGACGTTAGAGCTTTAACTGGTTGAGAGACGACAAACACAAAAACAAGCCGATTTTTCGAAGACTACAGATAAGGCGACACGAGAAACGATTACATAAAAACACAACGCCTTGAAACGGACAGCAATAGATAGTCTGGGGATAGTGGATGGGGTGGAATATTTTTCATATTACTAAGCACACTTGACAAACGTTTCAGAACTCTTTCATTAGGTTAGAAACAAATAAGGTATTCTCTGCTTATCCTCGTCAACAGCAATTAAATGTAGACTCGTGCACTTAATCAGGATTTGGGCGTCGTTTAGCAACAAGTGAAATATACTGTACCGCATGAACTTGACCGTGTTTCTGACGTTTGGAGAATACTTGAGCATCTGACACATTCATTGCTTGGTAAAATACAGAGACAAATCGTAATTCATGATTCCCTCCTTCGGAGGTACAGAACTGGTCAAACGAAGACACATGCTGCTGCGATTTACTTTTGCTCTTCCGGTGTCCTTTTCAAGGAAATGGCGTCGACAATTTTGTTCGTAATGTTCACCTTATGCTTATTAAGTTTCTATTCTTGTGGCAATGAAAGGAATATAACACGGTCTGTCTAAACTGATTTGGATGTTTGTATCTTTCTGAAATAGAAATAATAACACCACAGAGGTTCGAGGCTATGTTAACAGTATTTATCAAACATTCATAAGCTTCAAATGCGTTAGCAGTTTCACTTTTCACACTGTTTTCGTACTTGTCATTCGTTCTTTTTATTCTAAGCCAGTAGTAGCATGCAAAAATATGAAAATAATTCCATAATTTGTGAAATTTGCAAGAAATAGTGAATATTTCGGCTATCATCTGATTAGTAATATTGTGACGTAAAAATCTTTTTTACAAAATACAATTAGCCTGTGTTGGCACAGTAACCCTTAATTGTTATCTATACCTACAGCTACATGTAAAGCGTATTCCGATTAGATATACGTATTTCCTTTGTGTTCAAATTGGGCAATCAACTGTGTGCAGGTAGAATTGAAATCTAAAAGAGTTCCTTCATTAGCAGAGGACAAATTCAAAACAAGGAACATCGGCCATACTTCGAAGTTTCGGCTATTTAAGCCTCATCAGTGACCCTGACAATATCTGGTGACGAAAGCCAGAGAAAAGCATACTGTATATTTTTGGTTTTAAGACAGTCGATTCAAAGACTGATTAGTATCCAAAAAGGGCTAAACGATTAAAAAGCAGCGATGATCAGGCATAAAAGTCTAAACCACCAAAATATTCTGATTTCTCAGAATATATCCTCTGATCTCAAATGACAAAAATAAAATATAATCTTCACTATGGATGATGTACGGGGAGACGTTTTACGACGCCACACGGCACAACACCAGTTGCAGTGATGTCAAATTACAACCTGAAAGAGTTCCTCCAGGAGCAGAGGACGAATTCAAAACAAGGAACATGGGCCATACTTCGAAGTTTCGGCTTTTCAGGCGTCACCACTGACCCTGACAATATCTGGTGACGAAAGCCAGAGAAAAGCATGCTGTATTTTTTGGTTTTAAGACAGAACCCTCATCACTAAAATAGAGTATTGATATTTCGAAATGCAGACCGGTAAACTTTGCTGGTAGTTCTATTTGAGTATCCTCTGTGGGCAGTAGAGCTGTAAAGAGTCATGAAAGGTATCAAATGTACGGCGGTCAAAAGCTTGCGTAGGTGGTTTTAATCTTAATGTGGCATAAAGAGAATGGTCAATGTAGATCTGTAAGCAAATATGATGAATTTCGTTCTGTTTGAAGTATTACATCGTAATTAAAATGAATCACCTATATGTACTCAGTTATTAAAACTAATGAACAAAGGTATCCAGGGAGTGCCACAATCAAAGATCGCAGTCCTACACTTGACATCAAGCAGAAGAGTAGTAAAACATGAGGCCATAAGACGTTGACACAAGCGCCAGCAATTTCTCCTCGACAGTTTGAGAAGCTAACGTGATGAGAAGGAAAGCAAAACTATAGACAATGATCAGGAATTAATACAATCAGCTCTCAAACCACGCCCTCAAAACCAAAAGCATAAACTGATAAAAGTCCTTGAAAGACACACACGGTAAACCGAATGAACAACTATTTCCCAAACAGGTGGACATTCAGCAACCCCAGTTGAAAACAGCAGTAACACCTAACTTTTTTTCCTATTTTCTATAATTTTAAGATTTAAAAAACAAAACAGAATCAAAGTAGGCAGCTAAACAGGTGACCATATGGCTAGAAGACCACAGACAAGCAGACATAAGAACATGAGACATAAAGGTACCGCAATGGAAGCCTATTTTTCGGTTTGAGGGCTGGATTTGGATTTTGATTGTTTCAGTTCCTGGTCTTTGCATACTTTTTACTCTGTATATAATAGAACTAATAGTAAATCAGAAATAATTAACGACATGACCTTCTGGCTAAATAGAATAGTTAGAATCTTTACATTCTTATAGTGCAAGAGTATAATATTAGTTGCAATATAAAGACCAGGGCCGTATTTATAAAATGACTTAAGTCGTTGCTATGCTGTTGCTAAGGCTAACATTCTATGTAGGAGATTCCCTACAACTATGAAATTTGCTCTGGAGGAACAGTCTGAAAAGATATTGTACCTCGCCTTCTACGTAGCGGTCCAATTTCATGTTACGCAATGACTGGGCCAGTGCACGCAAAAAAAATTAGTGGGGGTAGTCAGATTTGCAACGGTGAAATCGAAAATTGACAACATTAACCAAATCTGCACCATACACTTAACTCCATACCGGCCGATTTTCGAATCGTTAAAAATAGTCATCGATACTAGTTTTTTATCTTTCTTTTTTTCCAAAAATGCCAAATTACGCATTTATATGTTTTACACAGAAACATAAGCTATCTACAAGACATTACAGTATCCCTTATTTCAGTGTTCAATGATTCTTAAGCATGATATACCTGCTGCTCTCTTATCCTGTTCTTCTCCATTCTGCTGGGCCGGGTAGCGCAATCGGTAAGTCAGAGGTCCTGGGTTCGAATCCCGGTCCGGCCACATACTTTCGTTTCTCCTTCCGCTGATTCAAGAAGGGCAGTTGTCAGTTACTGGCGAAAGTATGTGCACTTAGTACTGGTTAACCGCTTAGGAGGTCTAAGCCTGCCCAGGAATAGTGTGGTTAGGTTAACTGACCGTCCCGACATGACCTTAGTTGTTTACCATGAACGTTAAGCATCAAATCAACCAACCAACCATCTTCTCCATTCTAATCATTCTAATTTAAGAACAAAAGATTAAGGGCAACCAAAATAGTTTGTTATATTTCCCGTAATTGAATGCACCCCAGTCCAATATATCATTTAAAGGTTAGCAGGCAGGCTCGTCGCACAACGAGAAAAGCTGCTTTCTGATACACTGGCAGTCGGGTTAGACTACCTCTGTTGGGCCTTCCTGTAAATTTGGTGTTTGGGATGTAGGGGTCCCCAATCATTGCCTTCTAATATACAAAACATCACGAACTGCTCAGGGGTATATCAGCAATTTCGTCCAAGCAAGCATGGTTACTATAAACTTTAAGATAGCTATTATCAACGCTCAGCCTATATCATCCTAGCAGTGTTACTTTACAGACCACAAAAGGGCAAAAGTTAACTACTAGATTCTACTTTAGGCCGTATTTGACAAGATGATGCGTCTTTCCCAATTATATAAGCTTAAAAACGCCAGACCACTGGCCATTTATCGCATTGCTTAGTACTTACACGTCACATTTGTCTGCTCAGTTAATTTATAGGGGATTTAGCCAGAGCAGCTGTAATTCAAGTTTTGTAAATGACTAAGGTACAATTTCAATAAAATGACTGTTATATTGCGTTCCCACGCATATGCCTTAAGTGGACAAAACACTGAGATGCTTTAGAATCAGAGTTGAGTTTAACTACATTCTACTTCCGTCTCATATAATTAACGAATCCCTGATGCCATTTTGAATCAACTAAAAGCATTGTTAGAACAGGAGAACAGGGTGGAACAAAGAAGAATAATTCTAAGATGCTAAATAAACCTGAAATAAACTGCTAGTGACGAAAACATGATCTTTTACCCACCTACAGACGCAGAGGATTTTTGCTATTGTCTTCGGATCTCTGGAGGGTCTCATGAGTTAACATTTGTATGAGTTAGCATTTGTAAGATTATGAAACATTGCAGCAGATTCAGTTTCCACGCCTGTACCGCACGTACCAGATATTATTTACCATCACCTCTCAACGGTATATATGGAAAAAAAGTAAAAAGTATGCAAAGACCAGGAACTGAAACAATCAAAATCCAAATCAAGCCCTCAAACCATAGTTGGAAACAACTAAGATTACAAATAATCAAGATACAGAGAACATATGGCCAACCGAGTGAGCAGCTTGTTCCCAAAAGGTGGCCACTCAGCAACCCAAACCGAACCAAAAATAATAAGAACATACATAAGGTAAAACATCACAGAAACTCTGACACCAAAAACAGGCAACAGAGAACCACAACTGAACTACCGCCTTGGAACGGTCAGTAATGAATTACTGGGGGGCTTAAATCGATTTTACAGGCCAAACCTCACCCTCAGTTTCTGAAGTGGTACAAAACATTTAGTTGGTAGTTCGGTTCGCATGATAACCCTCTAACTCGTCAATGAATCATCACGGTAAACACATAAATCAAATTTCAACACCATGAAGAAGCAAAGACGAGGACTCAACAGATACAACGGGCCGTCTGACAGGTGGAGATCCCTGTCCTGCCAAATGACCCCACTGGAATCTGAAGCAAAAGAAGGTCACCAGTTGAGCCCCGGTGGACCAAGCAACAGACAAAAAGGCTCCGGTCCCAACCAACTAAAATATATAGCTTTAGGTCGGGGCCATCATAGAGTCTGACGACCGATCCCCCGGTGTGCAATTAAAGAGTGCAGCAAAGTTATCAACCGTGATTGGGTTAATCACTAAGCATGCAGACTGTCGCATAACATTTAAATTATAGCCAATACGTTTGTGACGTATTATTATTTTTCGGAATTGATCAGAAAAATCAGTCCTACCCTTAATCTTTTTGAATTTGTATACTAAGTCACCATAAAATTCTGGTTCCGATAGGCCTTGGTGTAAAAGAAATTTTAATCCGACATCAAATTTTGAAACCAATTCATGGTGTCTGCGATAGAATTTAGAAAAAGCCTTTCTAAGCTTATGATACCGATAGCCCTGTTGAAGAAGTTTAGCAGTTAAACATTTATTACGAGCATTAAAGTCATCTACATGACTACACACTCTAGCAAATCTTATAAGTTGAGAAATATACACTCCATAAGAGGGACGACGTGGAACGTCACCATCCAAATATGGAAAATTAACTATAAACTATTCCCATTTCATCAGTTTCAGATGTCATGTTTCAGCCAACATATCAAATAAATATTAGGTGGTCTGTTTTGTAACTTCAAATAGATGTAATCCGTTACCCCAGACCGCTAGCAAAGCGACTAATTTTGCAAATTAATCACCTTCTTCCGACAATACCGATCTGATTAAACAGAGTGTGTTATATATTTTGTGCTGGTATTCTGTTCCGGGCACTACACATACGTGCTAGGTATGTGCTCTCTCCAAACAGACTCATGTGTGTCAAACTAAACATGGTCTCCGTTCCAATACTGATTCAGAAATTAATCACATAATGGGTTCTATGACAACCCCATTCATGTACAAAGATTTTACGTACATGTATATTGATTGCCTAGAATATTTGAAGACAGGCCTGTGATATCCTATGTTTCTGGTTATTCAAAATGCAAATGAAATGATCCTGTCAAATTTCACATCAAGCCCATGATGCCAAACGAAAGTACCTACATAAAATAACACCAATTACAGTAAATTACAGTATTTCACTGCTACATTTGAGTCATGTTTCCATTTTCTCTTGCCAGACGTTTAACTCTTTCGGCGCCAAATTTTTCAGACGACAAATTTTCGTCTGCTCAAATCATCAGACGACAGATTTGTAATTGGAAATTTTAACAATCTAAAGACATTTTTCATAAAATCAGGCTTTTTAAGTTCATATTTGAATGGCAAACAGTGTAGATCCTGATCAGACGGCTCTTTTAAGAGCCGGCTGATCTGGATATACGCTGTTTGCAAAGTCGCATTTTTGCGACTTTGGCGCCAAAAGAGTTAAACCTCTTGAAAACTTCCTGATATTACTATCTCCTGCAAGAACCTGACGCTAAAGAGAACATGTCGTTAATAAGACAGACTTGTGTCTAGTAGACCAAAAGCCATCCATAAAATGACAAATGCTGGGTTGAGAGGGTTTAGAGCTAAATTTATATTGCCTCAGGCAATAGTCATTTAATGATAGGCAGTGGTCAGCAGACTGTAAGATTTTGAAAACAAACGGTGGATATGCTCTCGTCACCTCTAAATGTCGCAGTATCAAATATACAATTGAAGGAAAACAAACAATTTTTGTGTCTATAGTGAGCCCTGACATCCATCATGAAATAAACAGTGCAGTGAACCATAGAAAAGTTTGAGGTAACTGCATTTTTAAGTAATGTTGTTTATGCCAGTCAATAACTGTCCAAGGCATACAACAAGAAATAATGGCCACACAGTCTGAAGCGGACATCGTTTTTTGATGGCGGAAACTGCGAAGATATCCTGCATAGCCATACAGACCGTATTTTGATCGATGTAGAATTTTCTTTTCGGTTCGTTGCTTTATGTTAGTAGATTACGTGATGTGTACCTCATTGCTTCTTAACCTCTACTCTTGTTGAAATTGAGAAAGAGTGATATGTTTCATGTTTGCTTTTTGTTTCTACCGTGTTTAAAACTGACTGAGATATACAGACTTACTTGAAAGTTCAGAACAACTCGAATTTTGAATTCACCGGGGAAGAAATATGGTTAAATCAATTGGAAGGTTTATGTGCTTGCTCGCGAGAGGTAGATGAAAAGGCAATGTTTAAGGAACCGACAAATGGATTTCAACATTCAGCGCAAAATACCAAATGGGAGACCTGAACAAGACTAGCGCAAAGCCAGGAAGTCAGCTCTTCCCCAACAAAGAACAGCAAAGTAAAATTAATAGAAGGCTGACAGAGAATGGCAGTAATTTTTAAACCGCTAAACCGCAATAGAAGCACTGCCTTTGAACGGTCGGATTAAATCACTGGAGGAGAGGGGTGCTTAAACCGTTACCGGTTTTTTATACATGTACGCATGACCCACGCCCGGGATTTTGTTGTAGTTTATAGACAGACAAATTATTCGGTCAGTGTGAAGCACTTTACATCTTGATGCTCAGCTAGATTACCTTAAATGGCATGTTTGGTTCCATACTACAGAAATGTTAATTGTAAGATAAGCAGACGTACTGAAGACCGGTAAAGCTTATGATATAATAGAAGCAAGCAAGAGTGTGACCAGAGTTTCCATAGTTCTCAATTAGTCTATTCCTTTCTCGTCAGTGAAACAGTCCATAAATATCATGTAACAAGAGGATTGTCCTCTTAAAGATGTACATGTTGTGATGATTTAGAAGCCGATAAACTGAATACAAAACACGAAAAAGAACATTCAATGGAAGATATCATATAAATATTTTAAACTATCTTCCATCGATATCAGTGATAAACGCATAAACAACTTTGCAAATCTATTTTCATCTAAGATCATTACTACTTAACTTTTGTGTTATATTTATAGAAGATAGAAATAACATTAACTTTAACGCATATAGAAATTGTCATTGAATAAGTTTATTCTACTGTGAAATGAGAGGCTAGTGACGGATTCTAACATTGTTGTGATGTTGATATGAAGCATCTTGCATTTTTCTGCAATGATGAAAACTGCCTTGTTTACATGTTATTAGTAATTATTACCAGACTTTTAACACATTTCAGCCTTTCCAGCTGATTGTACTTTCTTTTGATGTAAAGAGCTAGGTGTGATGTGGAAGCTGCGTAAAACAGTATAATGACATATTGTTTTTATATTGCAGTTATTTACAGACATCGTGCACTTTCTTCCCTAACATTGTTTTTTCCATGTTTTTGTCTTATATGATGTTGATGCGGGATATTCAGCGAGCATTCAATTGTTTTTGAGCCGTGTCTTGCAAATACTGACTGTCTTATTTCGCGAACACCGGCGACGTAACCTAGTCTCTGTGCCCGTATAAGCTAGCCTTCATTTTATAATCTACGAGCTTTAGCGAGTGGATTATCTCCCGTACAGGCAGACAATCCATGATATAACTATTATATACCACCCTAACCAGTGTAGACCTTGCTCATTGCGAAATATTTCGTGCTTAAGTTGGCATTTTCTTGTCAGGGTGGTATAATTAAATATACATCCACTAGCGATGAAAGTAGATGAGGAATTAATGATCAGGAAGCGGTCACCACATTTTGCTCTAAACACAAAATTGGTTGGAAAAATAATCATGGCACACATAGCAAAGCAAAAAACAAATGAAAAGGCAAGCGGTCAGGTATTCTCAGCAGATGGTCACGACGGTACTGTTAATAATGTGATAAAAATTATGAAAAAGGTATCGCCTTGTTCGCGCATAAGTATGAACTCGATAGTCATATTATTTATTACTGAAGTGCAAAGGCGAATAAATAATTCAAAGAAAGACCTAATCGGTACCATGTTTGAGCCCCTAGTAGCCTGAGGTACTGTCCATTCCAAGGCGGAAACTTCTGATACGAATTATGTTTGTTTTATTTCTAGCATTGTGGTCTCTTGATGCTACCGTTTTTGTTAAATGTAAAATAGGTGAAATAGGTAAAAATAATTGTTAAATGTTTTTCATATAATTTGCTTAGTCCGTTGTAACCCGTCTGTTGGTCTAAATTATTTAGTTCAATAAAGATAGCTGAGTTGCCATCTATTTGGGAAAGAGCTGCTGACTCGGCTTATCACTTGTAATTTATTGTTTGTTGGGATGTCTTTGTCAATCTTTAACTTTGATGTTGGGGATAGGGTTTGGGATCTGATTCAGTCAGTTCCTGAAGTGTAGTTACTCTTTAAATTTGATTATATGTTAATGTACTTTGTATGGTTTTTGCTCTTCGTTGTACTGAGGTACGGTTCATCTATGTTTACTGGGTTCGTCTGTTTTGAAAGATGCGCTGTTCTATATTGTGGTTATGTCTTGGGCGGATTTTGCGTTGTATTGGTGGTATACCTTTAGATCTCTTAATTTTCATATTTTAGCTTAAGGCAGGTGTCCAATCAGCGCTGGTTGATACCATAGACCTTATACACACACCACACAATCAATTAACTATTTAAACATTTTATTTCATTCCGATACAGCTGCTTGCACGCATTAGATATGGCATATTACGAGAGGATCCGTTGTCCGACTGAAACAGATATAGAAGATTGAACTCAGTGACATGGATCACTCATAATGGTTGTCAGGAAGTCTTTGAATTGCCTTTTAAACAATAACATCATCTGAACTTGATAGCTCTTGAAGGAATAAATAACGGTGTAAAACGAGGAGAAAGCAATTAATGAGGTTATTCAGTCAAGCATCGGGAGAGTCATTATCAATAAAGGTGTGTTCTGATTGAATTCACTTTGATGATGCATCATACAGAATACTGATATATGTAGAAAATTAAAAATACACTGAAACCTTTATAATCAAGAGCTCTGATAAATCAATTCTGAATAGTTACTGGCTTGAGAAAAGTGGCAGCCGCCTACCAGTGGTGGCCGTTTTCCTTTTGCTCGCGCAGTTACGAATTTGTTGCGTCATAGATTTTGGACATTTTGTAGGCAAGAAAAAAATCTCCAGCAAAAAAAGACCGGTATAAATCGCAGACCAGGAGACAAAAAGTAAACAGTTTCCCCAATACCACCATTATCTCTTTTCCAGGGGACTATGCCCCTTTAAACACACATAATAGGCATTTCGTGTTTGTGTGTAAAATCTGTCGAAATGTAACCGAGACAGCAAATGAATATTCAAAGTGTAAATCAATGTTAGTAGTGCATTTGGAAATGCATCGTTCAAGACATGACAATCGTGAGTGACTCTATTGGTAAATCATGCCTATGTAGCTTAACGCCTCGGGCAAAATTAACTACAAAACTATGTACTATTTACACCGAAAAGATTGTGATAAATAAAACCAAACCTGTTGAAACAAATTGATTTCGCCATAATTGAGCCTCGACACGACAAAACCAACAATGTGGTTGTGCGCCCAGCGCAGACTCAGATCAGCCTGGACATCCGCCCAGTCTGATCAGAGTCTTCGCTGTCCGCATGGAGGTAGCTCAGACCCTAAGCTACCCTTTGAGCACTTTACGAAGAGTCTGATCAAATTTGGCGGATGCCCAGGCTGATCTGAGTCTGCGCCGCACGCACAACCACATTGTTGGTTTTTTCGTGTCGCGGCTCATATCACGATTGCAAGCATTGTGCAGAAGGTGCAGTCACTCCTCAGAGTTTTCTTTATCTGCTGTGTTATGTGAGTGTCTTCTTTTAGTCAGCACTATTGTCTTCATAGTAAGATAATGTTGACTGAACTGACATTGCTCACAGTTTCGATGATTTCTATTTTGTCAAATATTGAGAGGTACGTTTTCCCCACAGAGCGTGTCTATTATCGACAATTAGCTGTTCCGTTCTGTCGTTTGAGTTTCTCCCTTTTTCCCCTTTCGGTGTCAGGTTTGGGGTGGGCCCACCGGGGTTTAAGTGGTAGGTTTCTTCTGCTCCCGAATGTAAGTGTGGCTATTTCTGTAAGTCCTCATGGTTGTTTTATCTCAGTTTTTATTTTGATTTCTTTGTTTCTGAGATATTAAACTTATGAGCTAGGAATCTTCCACGCAAACCGAACCACTAAGTATCTGATGAACCAAAGCAGAAACAAGGGCGAGGGTTGATCGCAACCCTAAACCGATGACCCCCCGGTCCCCTCACACCCCCATCCCCAGTAATTTCTTTACTGGCCGTCCCAGTGCGATACTTTTGTTTGGTTCTTCTTGCTTGTTTGATGTGTTTTTGTTGCTATGTCTGTTATTGACATATTATTTGGGATTACCTACATGAGAAATGGTTGATCACATATCTGCCACTAATGATGTCTTCGGTGGTGACTTATTTTGTGTCTGTCTTTTTCCCACATGGTGATTTGGGTGGGATCTGGGATTGAACTGTGTCCGTTTCTGAGAAGTTTCCTATTTACTTTAGCTTTATGAAAGTGACCATCCTGGTCATTTTCACTTATAATTTCTATACTTATTATAATAGAAAATGTTAGTATAGTAACATAAAGGTACAAACAATATATATTCTAAAAGAAAGAGCCTTTGGAATGAATGAAAAGTAAAAAGATAGGCAATGATCAGGAATTAATACAGTCAAATCCCAGATTCTGCTCTCAAAACCAACAAGGAAAGAAGCCCACAGAAATTGACACAAGTTTACGAAAGACACGTACAGTAAACCGAATGAGCAGCTCTTTCCCAAACAGATGGTCATTCAGCTACCCCAATAGCAGCATTTACATCTATTTTTACTTATTTTTTTATTTTAATTACAAAACGAAACAAAACAGAAGGCAGTTTGGGCAGCAATACAGATGACTAAACCGCCAGAGACCATAGACAAACGGACACAGCACAATATAACATCAAGGAACCGCAACAGAAGTACCGCATTGGAACGGTCAGCAAAAGATTACTGGGGAGCTTAAACTAGTTTTACTGGGCACAAACCTCGCCCTCTGCTTCTGCAGTGGTTTGAAACATTAAGTTACATGTTTGGTCCGCATGAAGATTTCCTAACTCATGAATGAATCATCACCGGAAACAAACAAATCCTGGATAAGGCCTATGATGAATCAGAGATGAGGACTCAACGGAAAGAACATATTGCGACACCAGGAGGCTCCTGGGAAGTTATAGAACACCACGGACACACGGAGCAAAAAAAAACTATCAGTTTGACCCTGAATAACCAAGCAACAGACAAGGCAAACTCCGGTCCCAACCAACTAAATTAAGTAGCTTTATGTCAGGCCTGATGCCTGACCAACCGGCGTGCAGTTAAAGAGATCAAACTACCCAAATCATCAGTCCGAACTCGAATGTCATTTAAACATAGACAATTCCGGAATATTTTAGATACACAGACATGGACCCCAAAACGGAGGGTGATCAGTTGCCCGCGGGTAGTAAGCATCATCTGGAAAAGGTTTTACTGGATCTGTTGATGAGCAGCACTGTGATTGCGGATTGTTATACTTGTATTGTTGCCGCTATTGTACAGAACTTTAAAATCTTAATGACCTAAATATATAACTTAACTTTACCTCATTTCAGTTTCCGTTTCGACTTTATTGACATCTAAATAATACAGTGGACCCTCTTTACAACGACGGCATTTGGTCTAAAAAAATTTGACGTTATTTGAATTTGCTGTTGTAAAAAATGCACATTTAGAACAATTTAGCCATTCCGTGCAAATTAAAATGACGTTATAAAGAATCTTGCTGTTGTAATGAGCGCCATTGTAAAGAGGGTTGACTGTACTAACAGCAAGTACAATCCTTGAATGACCAATCCGAACCAGCAAAGCAAGAACATGTGTTGTAAGTATGTTACTTAGAAACAGTCACTAAGAAATAATAACAATATATGTTACTAGGAAAACACGTTTCATATTATTTGACGCAAATAACATCACTTGTCAGAAATAACTACTATAAAGCATGAATAGAAATGAGCTAATAGCGGAAGGCTTGCTTTATTCGACATAGTAGAAATACGTAAGGGTTGTTAATTATAAGAAAATACCAACAAATTCCCATAATCAAAGCGCAAATGACAAAAGATGTGTTTGGTTGCCTTTCTCTGAACTTATGGTGTGATAACGACACTGCAGGTAACGAGAACAGCTTGAGCTTTGTTTGTGTATTTCATATATTTTATGGTCGATTCAAACAATATCACTGAAGATATCCAGGAAAAACAACAATCTCATACAAAACCCACCCAAGATAAGAGTAAATGATGATAATGAGTGGAAACTAGGCTTTATGACCAAGACAGTAAACCTCTGTAAGGATAATGTTTTTATATCTGTCCTACAAACAAGTGGTCGAGGCGATGTTTTTATATAGAGGATCTTACATGAGTGCTCATGTATTATTGAATTTATTAAACGAGTTGGGGAAAAAGATTTTCCCCAACAAGTTTAATAAATTCAATGATACAGGAGCACGAATGCAAGATTCTATTTATCATATGACACGAAAATCGCATTTTATAACCAAATTTTGCACTAAAACGTCACGATTTCGCTATCAGAAAACGTGACGTTTTATGAACGTCAACGCATAACGCTACGACGTAATTTGCATATTTAATCCACTAGTGAATTATTGATTATAATGCATGGCTTTATTACACTCTCAGATGCGACGTCATATGATAAAATAGAATACTTCTACCACTCTCTGATAAAGCATACCTGGTGACAAGAACTGTCTGACGGTGAAACTGTACTGGCTGGGTGCCCATGTTTGAAGTAACACTCTCCAAAGAAGAAACGAAAAAGAAAATAAATAAATACATAAAATTAACACAACATGACAAAGCTTGTGAGCTGACAAAGCTAGGTTCGTCGATCGTTCATGACCAACACGCACTTCCTATGCTAAATGATACACTCGTTTGAGTTGCACGAAAAGTAGTGCTAAGAAAGGGTAATAAAATGTGGTCACCTGTATAGCTGCTCGCTTCCTTACGGTAATGTTTTGTAATAAGTAGATAAAAAAAATAGGTACAATAGATGTTCAATGTTTTTCATATAATTTTTTTCCTATTGTTCTTATTTGTTCTTAGAGTTCCTTCTCAGAGACCGAAGAACTGTACGAGCGAAGATGAGGTTGCTCGAAAGTAAAATCGGTTTTACCCCCGCCCCCTTTCTTCCCCCAGCCCAGTAGTTTATTACTGAATGTTCCAAGACTTTGCCAATGCTGACGTTTATTCTAATTGTAGTTTTTCGACCGCTTTCTGTTTATCTTTTACTTAAAATTTATGTACAATTTGTTAAGTATAGTTTTGTGGCTTCCTATTGGAAAACAGCTATCCCCTTTGCATTTTGCTTGTGCTGCTTATCTTAGTGCTGTTTTGGTTGTAGATGTCCCTTTCCCGTTTGGGGTGAGGGCAGTATTGCAAGCAAGTGTGAATCGTCGATCTTCATTTTGGACCTTTCTTAACAATAGATTACCCGCGAATACTAGCGAAAAGTTAAACTCTCTTGAATATTAAGCAATTTACAGGATGTAAATCAGCTACGCTAAGAAGACTGAAGGGAATATAATTTTTTGTTCAACTAGAGCACTATGAGACAATAACAAAAGTCGATAGGTTTACGTAGGCAACACAGCATGACCTTTTATTATAGTATTTTTACAATGGATGCTATATTGATTGTGTCCGTCATTGATGCCAGCATTCCAGCCATTACGAATGGTGGTTACCATTTTAAATGGGCCCCGGTCCTAAAAGGACATGTGCTTAGCAAACACGAATTATAATGACATACTGGAGGCACCATCTGGCGTTGAACCATACTTTTCTATGTAAGATGACAATCTTCATATGAGCCGCATCACACAAAATTTTGCCAAACAGCAAAACCTCAAACCGGACTAAGTATAGTTATAGCCTTTATTTTGTTCCTGTAGATTCCTCCGATCATAACATAGCCTGTGCGAAAACGGCTCTGATCTGACAGGTTGGATGCGGAGGATGGTCCAATATTGTTCCATTTACATATGCGTTAAGTACCATCTTTGCTTGTAGCAACTCGTTCAAGTTTATTTTCGTTTTCAGATTCAAATTTCTAGAACAGGTCATTTCCTTTTCGAATAATGCAGACCTTTCAATTTTATGTTCAGCTTTCTTCAAACGAAGCACAATCTTAAATCAAAACTCTTAAATGTCAGAGTGTTTTATTTTCGTTTTTTAATTAATTCCGATGTACATCAGCTGTAACATATTACCTTGATGCTTCAATAGAGATATTCCCGAGCGACTGGTCAAGACAGTCGACCAACACAAAAATTTGTGTTGGTCGACTGTCTTGACCAATCGCTTGGGAATATCTCTATTAACGTAATTCCGACCTAATAGCCATGGCCGAAACATAGTGTAGTTTTCTGTTACCTGGTTTTATTTTCACTGACATGTCCATCAGATACATAGACATGGCGGGTGTATCATAATAAGCAGGTGATAATTACTTCTCGCGAACACCTGATCATACCACCTTTTTGGTCCATGTCTGTGTATCAAAATAATTCGGTTTTCTCGATGTATATTTTGGTTTACGCGGTCTGATTTACGAAATTATTACTTTGACCGCTCTATTTTTTATACATGTCTTGGTTGGGGTTTGCCTTGTGTTTGTGCCTTTCCTTAATGTCTTCAATTACACTGTTGATTCGCTCATTCAGAGAAGGAAATAATAAAACAACATTGCAGATGTTCTCGTTTCACCTTGGTCGTCATCCCACCATGCATGTAAGTTAAATGAAAAGTTATTAACCACACCTCATGTCAGTTTCTTATTCCCAGCGTAGTATCTCGTTGGTATTTTCTAATAATTAACAAGCTTTATCCATGTACTATGTTTAATAAAACTAAACTTCCGCTAAGAGTTCAATGCTATTTATGCTTCTTTGTATTTATTTCTGACTGGTGGTCCTAATTGCGTCAAACAAAAAAGGAACGTGTTTTATTTATAACACATTATGATTAATTAATATTTTTCTTGCTATGCGGGTTCGGATAGGTCATTTAAGGTTTGTACTTACTGGTGTTATGATTTAAATGTCAAAATAATTTTGCGGGAACTTGACTACGGCAAACTGAGCCTATACAGTCAAAACTCGATATCTCAAAGTCGAAGTTCATTTCAAACTACTGATATCTCAAAAAGACATTTTCCTCCAGAAAATTTACTTTGAGATGCCAGTATTTTGAGATAACAGGAGTTGTAATGTAAAGAAAAATATGAAATGTGTCCAAACAATATTCCTTGATATGAAAGGTTACTTTGAAATATCAGTGTTTAATATTACAAGAGTAAAATGTATATAGAGCTCATCAAAGACAGGGGTGGACTATATAAAGAGGATTTACTTCAACAGTGTCATTCTTGGACGGACACTCGGCGCCAAGTACATGCAACCATGGTTATGTAATTTGTCTGTTGTGACATTCAATTAAAAGAAGGATCACACAAACGGGGTAGAATTCGATCATATTTATTTGGGTCACATATTCGACATCGACACTCGACTCGGTACTTCACAACATCTACATTTAAGTTGTAATACACCCTGAAAATACACAAATACGATCCTAAGAACCCAAATAATAACAATACTAAAATATCTAATGCATGATTACGATGACATATAAATAAGCTAATGAAAACAGGCTAACTTCTCAGTATAAATCATATATAAAATAATAAATGGCATTTCTAGTGGTCACTGTATATGTATATGTAAGACAAGCTAGAGCCGGTCACAATCGGCAATACAAAACTCCTCTAGTAAAGACGACAGTTTGCTTTCCTGGCAAAATGTACTAGTTACTAATACATACACATGTAAAGACGCAACTTACCAATATGTGGTATTGAATGTCTCCCTCTTCAACCGTCTACACCCTGGCTCACATGGCTTTCATGGCAAGGTCATTCTTTCATTCTGTGAAACTGTGAGATGTGTGTTAAACTGCAAGGGTAAAAAGATGTGCAAATACAAGGAAAGTATAAGTGACAATTAGTAAATTCAATTCTCAAATTTACCGCCATTTTCTAACAAAAGGACAGACAATCGACTCGCAAATTCATCAATAATTCATTTCACCGATGAAATACAGCCATCTCAATCACTGCATAATCAATGCAATAACTACAAGAATACTTCAATACAACTAAACAACAATATTACCTGAGAAGATAGATAAATATCTAAAACTTTCTGACAAACCACAAAAATGTCTACTTTTGAAAATTGAGAAAAACAGCTGACTGACTAAAGCGCCACCTACTACTAAAAATATCACACCAAAACGAACCTAATGTGACCGAAATGGAACAACCATTACCTCAGCTACAAACTATGGTCAAAGGGAAGTAACTATGTACCTATAAACTGGTACCACTAAAAACCGAACCTGCTACACACTTCCCCAGCCTGTTAAATGACGTCCCGTCATTTGTCCCGTCATTTGTCAGTCATGAATGATTTTTGTCAGTCATGTATCAGTCGTGCATCAGTCATATGTTTCTGATTATATACGTGTTCATAGTAAAGAGACATAACCTGTCACTTCATAGGCAGTTATGCTAAAAGAAAAAGAATATCAATATTACTTCTTGGTGGCCAGATCCATCAGCTGCAAACCTACTGATTAAAACATATCTATTTACATGTCAAATCTATTTAGATTCAGTTCATTCTGGATTGGAAAACTTCTGTCTTCACATTTTCTGGTTTTCTAATCCTGCAAATTGCTGTAAAATAATATTAGGTTAATAAAACAAGTTAAACAATGAAAATTCACTCCATTAATGACCTGATGATTTTATGTGCAATCTCTGCATCTAGCTCCCCTAAAACTCCTGAATTCAATAGAACATTTAGTGATTCAAGTCTGCTATCATATGGCCTAGCAACCATCTGATTCATATGATAGGAGTCAAACCATGCTGGAGCTTTTCTCTGTCTTACCGACCGCCTTTGTGCTGGTCTTGGAGGTGAATTTTGCTGACTTTCTACATTACAATTCTGTTTCTCCTCAGTTTCTTTGCCATGACTCTCTTCAGTTTCTCTGCCAAGAATAGGGGTTTCTGAATCTTCTCTCAATTCTTCTGCTCTGTTTCCTACACTGGAAATCAAATTTTCCTCAGTACTTACCTGTTTTAGACTTGTTTCTTCTGCATCTTTATCTGAAACTAAACTCCTGTTTGTCTCTGAGCTTACTGCTTCAGTTTCTCTTTCTTGGGAAATGTTTTCCACACTAGGAATCAATTCTTCCTTATTACTTACCTGTTTTAGGCTTGTTTCTTCTGTATCTTTGTCTGAAACTAATCTCCTGTTTGACTCTGACCTTACTGCTTTGTCTCCTCTTTCTTCCTCTCTCTCTGAAATCAGGCTCTGACCTGATTCACTGGCAATGCCATGAGTATCTGATTGTCTACTAACAGCACTAGTTTGGTCATCTGTTTGATGACTTAGATGCTGTAGTTGTGGTGTTAACCCTGCATCTTTACTTTTTGGACTTTCTGCTAGTCCATCTCTACCTGATATACTTGGGTCATAGGCGTCCCTATGATTATGTGTAGTTTCTACACTATAATTCCCAATTTCGTCATCTGACGACTCTGAATCTGTATTTTCTCCATCATCATTCTTATTTTCCACTTTATCTTTAACTGTTGAGCTTATCTCAGCAGTTCTCCCTAAATCGGATGCATCCTTCTGTTTACCTTTGTGAACACTAGACTCACCTACAGAAGTCTTTTTTCTTGGGGTAGGTCCATGTTCCTTTGGTAACTCCATATCATCTCTTTTACCTAAAGGTAAAAGATGGTTCCTGTGCAGGGTTTTCTTAACACCTGATTCAGATCTTAACTTGAAAACTGGAATATCAGGTCTAGGTTGACTGATAACTTCATAGAGCTCTTGCTCAAACTTATCTGAAATTTTATGCTTCCCTTCGAAAGCCAAAATCTTTACCAAGACCTGATCTCCAACAGTAATCTGAGACGCTTTGGCCTTTTTGTCAAACTGATACTTTTGTTTCTTCTGAGCAATCTCAGAATGCTTTTTAACTATATTCTGAGTTGTCTCAATTCTCTCTTTTAAGTCTTTCAGATATTCTGTGGTATCTTTACTTGGGGTATTACTTACCTGAATGTTTTCAAAAGATGAATCAATAGGGAGTCTTGGTTTCCTGCCAAACATTAGTTCAAAGGGAGAGAATTTTGTAGACTCATGCCTGGTGCAGTTATAGGCATAAACTAATGATGGCACATACTTTTTCCAGTCTTTCTTTTGAGATGGTTCAAGCGTCCCAAGCATGTTTAGAAGGGTTCGATTAAACCTTTCGGTTAAACCGTTTCCCATCGCGTGGTAAATACTTGTTCTGGTCTTTTCCATACCTGTAAGTTGACATAGTTCCTTGATAAGCTCCGATTCAAAATTTGGCCCTTGGTCACTATGTAACTTGGTGGGAATTCCATAATTTAGAATGAATTGATTGTAGAGAGCATCAGCAGTAGTTTTTGCTGTCTGATTTTTAGTTGGTATGGCTACTGCGAATTTGGTGAAATGGTCTGTGATGACTAAAATGTTGCCAAATCCACCTTTAGATGATTCCAGAGTCAAAAAGTCCATACAAACCATTTCTAAGGGATAAGTTGTCTGAATGTTGATAAGCTCTGAACGAATGTTTGTTGAGCTTTTCCTTCTTAAACATCTGTCACATTGGGAAACCCATTTATCAACATCTGCTGACATGTTGGGCCAATAAAATCTTTCTCTTAATAGGGATAGGGTCCGATCTCTACCTGGATGCCCTATGTCACTATGTAGTCTTCTAAGGACAGATTCTCTATAACAACTTGGTAAAACCAGTTGTTGAATCTTCTCATCCTTGTCTTGTACTTCTCGGTAGAGTACTCCTCTGACAGTTTTAAAGCTGCTGAATTTCTTTTTCATTACCTGATCTTCTTTTGTCATGTGTACATACTTACCTGGTAACCTCTTATCCATCACGGCTCTAACCCACTTACCTATAACACTGTCCTCTCTCTGTTCTCTCCTTATTTCTCTTATTTCGATTTGAGCCATAGGTTGTCCTGGTGCCTCTGTTGCTTCAAGTACATCAATACGAGCACAGGGCAAAATTTCAATATATGGTGGTCTATTCACTGAGCTACAAATAGCTTTTATGGTAAGATCTTCCAACTTCACTTCTTCATCTGATACTTTCTCATGAGGGTACCTTGACATTCCGTCGGCGTCCAAATTCTTAACACCAGGACGGTAAATGATGTCGAAGGTAAACTGACCTAAGGCCGATGCCCAACGCTGTCCCGTGGCATCAAGTCTTGCTGATGTTAAAATATGTGTCAAGGGGTTATTATCTGTCAGAACTGTAAAATGGGTGCCTGTGAGATAGTCTTTAAACTTCTCAGTCATAGCCCATTTTAAAGCTAAAAACTCAAGCTTATAAGCCGAGTAATTCTTTTCTGACTTTGAAAGACTTCTGGAGGCATAGGCAATCACCCTTTTCTGTTTGTCTTGAATATTATAAAGGACAGCCCCTAAACCTTTACAACTTGCATCTATGTGCAATTCAAATGGCAAGTCAAAATTAGGAAAAGCCAGAACTGGTGGCTTAGTCAAGACATCTTTAAGATGTTCAAAAGCTGTTTGCTCTTTATCAGTCCATCTCCATTCTGTTTTATTCTGTTTCTGCTTATTTTTCTTTGCAGATGTAGGGGGCAGTAAATCTGTCAATGGTTTTGCTATAACAGAGAAATCTTTCACATATCTCCTATAGTATCCAGCAAAGGATACAAAGGACCTTACCTCATCTGCATTTGTGGGTACAGGCCAATTCTTTACTCTGTTGATCTTCTCCGGGTCGGTTTCAACACCATCCTCACTGACAATATGCCCTAAAAATCTTACCTTTTTCTGTATGAAATGACATTTTTCAGCTGAGAGTTTTAAATTACATTCTTTTAGACGAGTCAAAACAAGATCTAACCTTTCTAGATGTTCTTCAAAAGTCTTTCCAAAAATAATTATGTCATCCAAATAGATTATGCAAATTTTCATGTTGTAATCACCCAAACATTCTTCCATTAGCCGTTGATAAGTTGCTGGTGAGTTAGTCAATCCAAAGGGCATCTTGCAGTACTCATAAAATCCTAGTCCTCCAACTGTAAATGCTGTTCTTTCCTTATGTTCTTCCTCAAGTTCCACCTGGTGATACCCACTTTTCATATCCAAGGTACTGAAAACAGTCGCTCCATGTAAAACATCGAAAACTTCTTCAATTCGGGGAAGAGCATAGGCGTCTTTCACGGACCTTTTATTCAACATTCGGTAATCGACGCACATTCTAAGTTTCCCATTCTTCTTCCTTACTAGAACCACATTAGAACACCATGGACTCTTGGACTTCCTTATCACTCCACTTGCCAATAGCTGTTCCAAATGTTGCCTTACTTCATCTATCATACTAGGAGGTATGCGTCTGTGTGGCTGTTTAAATGGTATTTCATCAGTTAGGTCTATCCTATGCTTTATCTTGTCACATTCACCTATGTCTGTTTCATCTTTGGAGAATATATCTTTATGTTTCCTCAATATATCTTCTAACTTTGACTTCTGCTCCTCTGACAAATGTGGATCTATATGGACATCTTCAAATATCTTTTCAGTTGACTCATCTTCAATCTTGTCATAAACAGACTCATCAATTGTCACTGGCTGGATTTCACACAAGACTGACTTGGGTGATATAACTATAGAATTGGTTGTTAGATTTGTTAAGTTGACAATCACTTCAGCATTCTTCGTAGTATCATAATTAATGACTGAAGGCGTGATGTCAATATAGGAAGGCAGTGACGACTCTTCACTCTCATGCAATATGGCACTTGTTGGCTGATGATCAATCTCTCTATCTGTATAACCATGAATGTCCTTACTCTCATTTGGACCAAGCACTATCTTCGAGGCTTCAGCACATCTAACTATTGCTACTCTGTTCTTATTTCTGATGAGTTCTTTATCTCGAACTGTCATAGCTCTGAAAGCTAAATACCAGGGCGTCTGGAGGTTTCCCTTCTGTAAATATTGTTGCCCATGAATAATCTTACAATTTTCTTTAAACTCATTTAAGATATTTGTACCTAAAAGTACTGGGGTTTGTGAGCTGTAGCTCGTTTCTGGGGTGACCAGAAATATACAGTCTACTGATGTCAGCTCGGGAATACCCTCAATAGCGGTGATACTTACCTCTATGAACCCTATATACGGTAAAGTATTCCCATCTGCACACTCTATGTGCAAAATTTTATCAAGAGGCTTTATCTCAATGTGAGACAAGTACTGATCATAAAAGGATTGGGATATTATGCTCACACAACTTCCCGTATCTAATAAAGCTTTTGTTCTGATATCATTGATTTCCAAATTGGCTTCATTCACATCGCCAAAAATTTTGGGACCCTTTTCTTCTGTAGTGCCCAAAGGAGATCCCGTCGCTTGAGCACTTATTCTTTTGGGCAATTTCTTGCTATGTGTCCTTTGGTTCCGCAGTTGAAACATGTTGGCTGCATAGTACCAGAACCAGTAGGTCGCCTTGGACGATAATCTCCTCTACCTCTACTACCGTCACCTCGGCCTCTAGTCATGCCCTGTCCTCTATAGTTTCCTCTATATCTCATGTAACGTCTATCATCATATTGAGAATCTCTACTTTGGAAACTACTTGCAGCAGCTACCC
Source organism: Ctena decussata (assembly GCA_963989385.1). Lineage (NCBI taxonomy): Eukaryota > Metazoa > Mollusca > Bivalvia > Lucinida > Lucinidae > Ctena > Ctena decussata. The sequence goes on from OZ022512.1 coordinate 75,011,402, forward strand.
CTTTCTCCTTCTCTAGTCTTTCTATTCTTTCATTCAACTTCTGTAGCAGCTCCTTTACTTCAGCCATCTCCGACTTCTCTTTCTTCTCTGTATTAATAGCTGCACTGCACTTCGGCTTCTCTTCCTTCAATGGTAGTGCTAGGTCAGCTTCGATCTTCCTGACTTCTATCTTGAATTTATCGTAATCATCTATTAAATCGCATTTACTAAATGCCAAATGTTTAATCTGAGGCTTAAGACCTTGATAAAATACTTTCTTTAATATTTTATCATCTCCTTTTTTCATTCCACCTAACACGACAGCACGAGCAAACATTTCTTCAATCCGCGATGCATATGTTGCCACGGTTTCAGAAGTTTCCTGCTGACATGCATAAAATTTTCTGAGTATAATCTCTTCTGTTTCTACACTACCAAAAGTATTTTGGAGTTTATCCATTACCTCTTTAATACCAACTCCAATACCTAATCTGCGCAACACGTCACTCGCATTACCTTTTACCGCTCTTCGTATACCTAATAATATCTGTTCTTCCGTAAAAATCTTTTCAGATGTAAGTGCCTCAACCTCAAACTTAAAGGTGGGCCAACTTACCTCCCCTTTATTGTCTTCACCGAAGAATGTCGAAATTCTCGGGTAATGATGTGTTTTTGTGGCTTTTGGGGTATCTTCCTTATCAGCTGCTTCCTCTTTCTCTAATTCTTTGCCCATATGTTTAATAAAGGACAACAAGTCCTCAGTAGATTCAACTTTGGGTTTTACCGTTAAGGAGTGGAAAGCTTCTAAGAGCTTCCTATCCTCGTCTGACAGCGACATATTTAATAAATTCTATACTGTGGGGTATACTGACTATATTCTTTAAATATCCTATATCAGACTCAATCTGCTTATAAATAATTAGCAGAATATTTTTTTTTTATATGTATACTTCTTCAACACAAATCTTACCTTTTCTCTATGACTGGCGTCACTATATTTCGGTCATGCACTATCTGTACTCCTATTTTATCTCACGACATTAATGTAGCTTCAAGTTAGCTCATGGTATTTTGTCATTGAATTGCTAATCTGACAATGTCTGATTCTCTGGATTTTTTTTTTTAAATCAATAATCTGACTGAATACTGTTAATGTGGATGCGAAATTCCAAGTTCCATATATGGAAAAAAAGGAGAAAAAAAATTATTTCCAGTTATTAATTATACATCAATAGTTGAGTGAAACTTTTTAGTATACTAGTTGACTGAGACTATTTCAATAGTTGAGTGAGACTCTTTAATAGTTGATTGAGACTCTATATCAATAGTTGAGTGAGACTTCTTAATACAATATTTTAGTGAGACTCTACCTCAATAGTTGTATGAGACTCTTCACCTAACCTTGACCTAGATTCTTTATCTGCCTGTTCCAGAAACCTGTACACTTACCAATATAATCACTTTCTCAAACAACAATCTTTTTTTTTTTAATAAGGATCAAATATTTCCTTTTTCTTTGAGCTGTATTTGGAATACAAGCTAATAGGGATAATGTGTTAGTCCGTCTTAGACTTCTTGCACTTACTTCTTACTTTTCAAACATTCTGAGCCAATGGAAAAATGATTATGGTTGTACCAAAGTTTTCTTTCAAATATTTAGATCTTACCTGTTTCTCAATATTTCTATGACTGGAAGAAGATCAGTGAAGGACAAAACAAAACAATTAGAAATATAAGAATGGCTGTAACAAAAAAAAATATTGTGAATTCAATATTCAGCAACTAAGGCGGTTACAGACACTTGCTCAGCTTCTCCAACTATGTTGTTCGACGAACCTACAAATCAAGTTTGTTTGGCTTTCTTTTTTTTTTTATAAATCTACAAATCAAGTTATGTGTGTTGTGTGTGTGTGTGTTTTTTTTTTTTTAAAGTCACTTAAAGCTGAAAAGACTTCTAACTCAAATAAAATGAATTTGATCTGATATTACTGTCAACAGCTAGAACTGTTCTGTCAGCAGTCCGTCAGTCAGTGCAATCAGATATTCTGTTAATGTCATGTTTCAGTTCAAAGGTCAGCCAAAACAAAGTAAACTACAAAATTCATTTAACTGGGAAACTGTGACAGAAAAGTGATTTAACTAACCTAACTTCTTCTCAACATACAAATGACTTAAGGTCACATACTTAATGATTCCAAGGGAAGCAACTTCTAGACAAGGGAAATCACTACTGTAATTACCAACAAATCATATACATGAATTATCTCCCCTAACTAGCACAATGCAGTCATTGTTATGGCTGTTGTTTTTATGTTTTTCTGGAAAAACTAATGGCAGTAAATTTTTTTTTTATAAGAGTAAGAGTAGTTGATCCTTCACCCAAGAAAATTAATTGTGAGCATGCAGTGACACCTTGTCATTTAGCCTTACAATATCTTATCATACACAAAACAGTTACCGAAGACTTTGGAAAAACTTACTAAACATTTTAGCATTTAAAGAATTTTTTTTTTTTTTTTTTACAGTAACTGCTTTGTAACACAAACTAACTTTCCACTCACCCAACCTTGAATACCACTTCTGCTGTCTGATTATTCTGCTGACAACCAGAAAACACCAGAGTACACATGAAGCACAGTTATGTATTAGTCTTTCACTTCTTGATCAGTGAAGCACAGTTTAGTTGCACTATTTCCACTCTTATAGAATAAGTTCAGTATATAGTTCCTCCACAGTTGTCGTCCAGAAATAATGGCATAAAATTTAGCACTGAATGTAAATATCAGTCATCTAGAAAATTTTCCATAGAAAATGTACATCTAGGAAATGATGCAGTCAAATAGCACAAGTAAGCTATCGTCTTCAACGATGACATCATATAAATGAGAAACTGCAGCTTTTCAGAGTAGTAATCCTGTAGAGGTTAGTCCACTCAGATATTTTTAAATGAAAATGTCGAGAGTCTCTCCAAATCTCCTCACTGGGGGCTCCATTGTAATTTGTCTGTTGTGACATTCAATTAAAAGAAGGATCACACAAACGGGGTAGAATTCGATCATATTTATTTGGGTCACATATTCGACATCGACACTCGACTCGGTACTTCACAACATCTACATTTAAGTTGTAATACACCCTGAAAATACACAAATACGATCCTAAGAACCCAAATAATAACAATACTAAAATATCTAATGCATGATTACGATGACATATAAATAAGCTAATGAAAACAGGCTAACTTCTCAGTATAAATCATATATAAAATAATAAATGGCATTTCTAGTGGTCACTGTATATGTATATGTAAGACAAGCTAGAGCCGGTCACAATCGGCAATACAAAACTCCTCTAGTAAAGACGACAGTTTGCTTTCCTGGCAAAATGTACTAGTTACTAATACATACACATGTAAAGACGCAACTTACCAATATGTGGTATTGAATGTCTCCCTCTTCAACCGTCTACACCCTGGCTCACATGGCTTTCATGGCAAGGTCATTCTTTCATTCTGTGAAACTGTGAGATGTGTGTTAAACTGCAAGGGTAAAAAGATGTGCAAATACAAGGAAAGTATAAGTGACAATTAGTAAATTCAATTCTCAAATTTACCGCCATTTTCTAACAAAAGGACAGACAATCGACTCGCAAATTCATCAATAATTCATTTCACCGATGAAATACAGCCATCTCAATCACTGCATAATCAATGCAATAACTACAAGAATACTTCAATACAACTAAACAACAATATTACCTGAGAAGATAGATAAATATCTAAAACTTTCTGACAAACCACAAAAATGTCTACTTTTGAAAATTGAGAAAAACAGCTGACTGACTAAAGCGCCACCTACTACTAAAAATATCACACCAAAACGAACCTAATGTGACCGAAATGGAACAACCATTACCTCAGCTACAAACTATGGTCAAAGGGAAGTAACTATGTACCTATAAACTGGTACCACTAAAAACCGAACCTGCTACAGTTACGTACCGCTGAGCCGCTTGTGGAACGTCGTAAGGAAAATTGAACTGAACTGAACTAAGCAGTGTCATGCTGTCTCTTGCTCACATAGTGTCAACACCTCCAGTCAGTCAATGAAATTATCATTAGTGTTAATTTTGGTCTACTGAATGGCTGTATAAATTTTCACACCTTTACCTGTACAGGAAAATATGCTGTGAGATGGGAACCAGGCCCCCGGCAGAGAAATTACTTGCTTACGTTATGTACAAACAGCTGTGTGAGGACATGGATAGTGCTGAGTACACCATATTGCTGCTCACCAACAGATTCAGTAAAACCTCTTCCAAAGGAAAGATCTTTCTTTCCGGATATGTTGTTTATGCCTATAGTTTACTGTACTGATAGTTCCTTTTATAAAAAAAATACACAAGAATGAAGATGAATACCCAAGGAGAGAGTAGAATAATATAGAACAACCCGCTCAAGATACCGAAACAAGAAAAGAGCCATACAAACAACACAATAGAACATTGAATTGCTACAATAAGAAATATACCAAAAGTAAAGAAAAAGAAAACGAAATAAAGTTGTCCATTTTGCTCAACGTTTCGTATTTGCTATACAAAATAGATGAAAAGTTAAAAGATAGACAATGAACAGGAGTTATAACAATCCAATTCCATCCCACATCCCGCTCTGAAAACGGGAAAAGAAACATACACACACAAAGTGACAAAAGTTCACGAAAGACACACACAAAAACCGAATGAGCAACAACCGAATGAAGTATATGTTTTGTTCATTTTCACAGTATCCGAACGCACTGTACCATCTCTTCCGGTTTTATAGCGTTGAATCGAGAGTACCAAGTTCGCTTATAACCAGTAGTCGGAAATCATTATGTTGTGAGATTTTATCCAGAATCTGCTGCGTCATTTATAGTTATTCAGCTTCGAAAATGTAAAGAGGTAAGTTTGATATAATATGCTCTTCGGTCTTTTACTTTATTGCCCTGTACAAAGAAAACCTCATGGCCGTCACAGAAATTTTATTCCGAACAGCTAATTTAACACAAGTTTGTGTCGTGCGAAACCTACATATCGTCCTACTATCATAACTAACAAACTGTAGATTGATAACGCCTTCCGTTTATTTCAAAGATTTTTATAAAACATGTAAGAAAAGGCTCAAAATGGTTTTAGAATCATGCCAAGGGCGATTTGAATACAGTACTCATTACTATCCACCCAAATACGACATTGTACAGGGCAATAAAGTAAAAGACCGACGAGCAAATTATATTAAACTTACCTCTTAACATTTCGAAGCTGAATGACTATAAATGACGCAGCGGATTCCGGACAAAATCTCAAAACATAATGATTTCCGACTACTGGTTGTACTCTCGATTTGACGCTATGAAACCGGAAGAGATGGTACAGTGCGTTCGGATACTGTGATTTTTGTAGAGCTTTCATGTCGAAACTTTAGAATGAAGCTTTGTTAGTAAGGCATTAATCAAAAATGATGCAGACTGAGAGAGCGCCATGGTCGAATTGTAAGAGCGCTTGGCTAGGGCGCTCAAGGTCGCAGGCTGAAATCCCAACCGATTCAACGACTGACAAATACGTTCTGTTCACATAGCAGTAATCATACTGTGCGCTAAAGATACAGTGTTCTTCAACAACCACTGCCCCTACGGTCTTAAGTCTACGAGAATTTTTCACGTTTTTTTTTATCATAACATGTTGAATGGCGAAACGAACACATACCTCCTCAAAAAATCTACATGCATTGCAGTCTGTTAGTTTTTTTTTAATTATTTATTCAGGAAATTCTCGTTTATCTAAACTTTTTAAATTTTATTCGGATTCACTTCCTATTTACTCACGGTGGTCAATTAACTGAATTTGAATAAAATCAATCTCGAGTTTGATTAAACATTGCTAACACAAGAGAGTTTTTTAACAGGACAATAATAAGACTTAAGCTGTACAACTTTTCACCCTCATGCCATTATTCATCCGGTTGCAGATATCTGGACATTTTAACCATGAAACTAAGCAAAACTTAGTTTAAGTACACTGGGTCTAACGAGAATTTTACTCTGAATAAAGTGACAAAAAAATCAAGGAAAAAGGAAAAGGCTCTGTCCATTGTTCAGACTGCGCAAATGACCAGGCCATTCTGAATGATAGTTCTTCATTGAAACATAAAGACATATATTCATCGGACTTAACTTAATCAGGGTTCGAGGTTATAAAACTTGAGAATAATCTCAAACTCAAAATAAAGCACACTGATTGGCTGCTTCCGAGCACATGCTCGGAAGCAGTCGATCAGTGTGCTTTATTTTGAGTTTGAGAATTTACTCAAGTTTTATAACCTCTGGGCCAGGAACTCTTAAACTGATGCGATCCAGACAGAACTTGACTTTTTCTAGCAATATCGAATTTGATCCAGAGTTAATGTGACTGTGTGGATACATGGTTTACAAATTTCTACAAAGAGGAACAGCTTTTGTGAATTCTTTTCGTTTCCCTAGCTCTTCAAACAAAGAATCTACTTTTAAAGGAAAGAAATAATTTGCTGCTTATGGGTCGAATTCTTAAGAGAAAATTACTCTTAGAATCCAACGTCTTTCCTGTCAGAGTTGAACCCTGTTGAAAAGGACACCAAAAATGAAAATAGTAACGCTGCTTCTCCAGGAAATGTACACACAGTAAAAAGATAGGCAATGATCAGGAATTAATACAATCAAATCCCACATTCCGCTCTCAAAACCAATAGGGAAGGAAGCACATACACACAGAAATTGACAGAAGTTCTCGAAAAACACGCACAGTAAACCAAATGAGCAGCTCTTTCCCAAACAGATGGTCATTCAGCTACCCCAATAACGGCATTTTCATTACAAACAAAACAAAACAGAAGGCAGATTGGGCAGCAAAACAGGTGACCGTACCGCTGAGCCGCTTGTGGAACGTCGTAAGGAAAATTGAACTGAACTGAACTAAGCAGTGTCATGCTGTCTCTTGCTCACATAGTGTCAACACCTCCAGTCAGTCAATGAAATTATCATTAGTGTTAATTTTGGTCTACTGAATGGCTGTATAAATTTTCACACCTTTACCTGTACAGGAAAATATGCTGTGAGATTGGAACCAGGCCCCCGGCAGAGAAATTACTTGCTTACGTTATGTACAAACAGCTGTGTGAGGACATGGATAGTGCTGAGTACACCATATTGCTGCTCACCAACAGATTCAGTAAAACCTCTTCCAAAGGAAAGATCTTTCTTTCCGGATATGTTGTTTATGCCTATAGTTTACTGTACTGATAGTTCCTTTTATAAAAAAAATACACAAGAATGAAGATGAATACCCAAGGAGAGAGTAGAATAATATAGAACAACCCGCTCAAGATACCGAAACAAGAAAAGAGCCATACAAACAACACAATAGAACATTGAATTGCTACAATAAGAAATATACCAAAAATAAAGAAAAAGAAAACGAAATAAAGTTGTCCATTTTGCTCAACGTTTCGTATTTGCTATACAAAATAGATGAAAAGTTAAAAGATAGACAATGAACAGGAGTTATAACAATCCAATTCCATCCCACATCCCGCTCTGAAAACGGGAAAAGAAACATACACACACTAAGTGACAAAAGTTCACGAAAGACACACACAAAAACCGAATGAGCAGCAACCGAATGAAGTATATGTTTTGTTCATTTTCACAGTATCCGAACGCACTGTACCATCTCTTCCGGTTTTATAGCGTTGAATCGAGAGTACCAAGTTCGCTTATAACCAGTAGTCGGAAATCATTATGTTGTGAGATTTTATCCAGAATCTGCTGCGTCATTTATAGTTATTCAGCTTCGAAAATGTAAAGAGGTAAGTTTGATATAATATGCTCTTCGGTCTTTTACTTTATTGCCCTGTACAAAGAAAACCTCATGGCCGTCACAGAAATTTTATTCCGAACAGCTAATTTAACACAAGTTTGTGTCGTGCGAAACCTACATATCGTCCTACTATCATAACTAACAAACTGTAGATTGATAACGCCTTCCGTTTATTTCAAAGATTTTTATAAAACATGTAAGAAAAGGCTCAAAATGGTTTTAGAATCATGCCAAGGGCGATTTGAATACAGTACTCATTACTATCCACCCAAATACGACATTGTACAGGGCAATAAAGTAAAAGACCGACGAGCAAATTATATTAAACTTACCTCTTAACATTTCGAAGCTGAATGACTATAAATGACGCAGCGGATTCCGGACAAAATCTCAAAACATAATGATTTCCGACTACTGGTTGTACTCTCGATTTGACGCTATGAAACCGGAAGAGATGGTACAGTGCGTTCGGATACTGTGATTTTTGTAGAGCTTTCATGTCGAAACTTTAGAATGAAGCTTTGTTAGTAAGGCATTAATCAAAAATGATGCAGACTGAGAGAGCGCCATGGTCGAATTGTAAGAGCGCTTGGCTAGGGCGCTCAAGGTCGCAGGCTGAAATCCCAACCGATTCAACGACTGACAAATACGTTCTGTTCACATAGCAGTAATCATACTGTGCGCTAAAGATACAGTGTTCTTCAACAACCACTGCCCCTACGGTCTTAAGTCTACGAGAATTTTTCACGTTTTTTTATCATAACATGTTGAATGGCGAAACGAACACATACCTCCTCAAAAAATCTACATGCATTGCAGTCTGTTAGTTTTTTTTAATTATTTATTCAGGAAATTCTCGTTTATCTAAATTTTAAATTTTATTCGGATTCACTTCCTATTTACTCACGGTGGTCAATTAACTGAATTTGAATAAAATCAATCTCGAGTTTGATTAAACATTGCTAACACAAGAGAGTTTTTTAACAGGACAATAATAAGACTTAAGCTGTACAGCTTTTCACCCTCATGCCATTATTCATCCGGTTGCAGATATCTGGACATTTTAACCATGAAACTAAGCAAAACTTAGTTTAAGTACACTGGGTCTAACGAGAATTTTACTCTGAATAAAGTGACAAAAAAATCAAGGAAAAAGGAAAAGGCTCTGTCCATTGTTCAGACTGCGCAAATGACCAGGCCATTCTGAATGATAGTTCTTCATTGAAACATAAAGACATATATTCATCGGACTTAACTTAATCAGGGTTCGAGGTTATAAAACTTGAGAATAATCTCAAACTCAAAATAAAGCACACTGATTGGCTGCTTCCGAGCACATGCTCGGAAGCAGTCGATCAGTGTGCTTTATTTTGAGTTTGAGAATTTACTCAAGTTTTATAACCTCTGGGCCAGGAACTCTTAAACTGATGCGATCCAGACAGAACTTGACTTTTTCTAGCAATATCGAATTTGATCCAGAGTTAATGTGACTGTGTGGATACATGGTTTACAAATTTCTACAAAGAGGAACAGCTTTTGTGAATTCTTTTCGTTTCCCTAGCTCTTCAAACAAAGAATCTACTTTTAAAGGAAAGAAATAATTTGCTGCTTATGGGTCGAATTCTTAAGAGAAAATTACTCTTAGAATCCAACGTCTTTCCTGTCAGAGTTGAACCCTGTTGAAAAGGACACCAAAAATGAAAATAGTAACGCTGCTTCTCCAGGAAATGTACACACAGTAAAAAGATAGGCAATGATCAGGAATTAATACAATCAAATCCCACATTCCGCTCTCAAAACCAATAGGGAAGGAAGCACATACACACAGAAATTGACAGAAGTTCTCGAAAAACACGCACAGTAAACCAAATGAGCAGCTCTTTCCCAAACAGATGGTCATTCAGCTACCCCAATAACGGCATTTTCATTACAAACAAAACAAAACAGAAGGCAGATTGGGCAGCAAAACAGGTGACCAAACCGCCAGAGACCATAGACAAGCGGACACAACACAATATAACATCAAGGAAAATCAAAAGAAGTACCGCCTTGGAACGGTCAGCAAAAAATTACTGGAGGCTTTAACTAGTTTTACTGGGCCCAAACCTCGCCCTCTGCTTCTGCAGTGGTTTGAAACATTAAGTTAGCTGTTTGGTCCGCATGAAGGTTTCCTAACTTATCAATGAATCATCATCGGAAGGTTTCCTAACTTATCAATGAATCATCATCGGAAACAAACAAAGTCACGGGTAAGGCCTATGATGAATCAGAGATGAAGACTCAACGGAAAGAACGTGAACGTATTGCGACACCAGGAGACTTCTGGGAAGTCAGACAACACCACCGAAATACTCGAGAAAAAGAAAACTACCAATTGAACCCCGAATAACCAAGCAATGATAAGGCGAACTCCGGCCCCAACCAACTAAATAGCTTTAAGTCGAACCCATCATTGTGCCTGATGCCTGACAAGCTACTTTAAAAGAAATTCTTATTATACTTATAAATGCCAAGGTTCTATGACATAAAAACCAAGCTTCTGTGATAACAAAGGAGTACATTAGTACTGACGTATTTGTCCTACTGCACAACATTAATATAATTATATCGCTATTTTGTCCTTAATTCACCTCTCCTTCAGTGAAATAATCTTACTGGAGACTCCTAAGTGGTTGTATATTGTTTCATTCTGATTCCCCAAAGAGCTATAAAATATAAATTGGGGATATATAGATCGATGTTTTACTGCTTTTAACCCAGAATGTAGGAAATGTCAGACCGGTAGCTGTCTGTCACGGCAATACTTTTGTAGAAACGGAGGAGACTATACAGTCTAGCGGGACGTGGTCTTCTTCACTCGAACCACACAAAAGTTTCTCAGCCGCTACAAATGCCGAACCCTGTCATAAGCACTATATGATGTGACACAGCTGAGCCTGGGCATAACAAAAACAACCAAGTGGCATGTGCGCCCAGCGAAAACTCTGATCAGCCTGGGAAGTCACCCAAGCGCAAAGCAAACTCTGATCAGACTGGATGCACATGCCACTTTGTTAATTGTGTCATGTCTCGCCCCAAATGTTTCTACTTAGGTCACAAAAGAATTACAAAAAAATAAGACTTTCTGAAGAGAATAAAATGAAAGAAAATGATCAGGAATTAATGCAATTAAATCCCACATCCCGCCCTCAAACCCAAAAGGGAAAGAAGCATACACACAAACTGACAAAAGTTCAAGAAAGACACGCACAGTTAACCGAATCTACAGTTGTTTTTCAAACAGGTTTTCATTCAGCTAACTGAAAACGGCAGCAACATCTATAATTACTTACTTTCAATTTAAACTGGAAGCAGAATGACCAGCTTTTCAGGTGACCATGTTGCTAAACAAACTGACACAACAACACGTAATGCAGGTATTGCGGAACCACAACAGGTTACCGATTGGTGTGGCGGTACTTTCGTTGCGTTTGCATTTGTTTTATGTTCGATGCTGTGTAACCTATTGTGTTTTCATTTTAAACCTTCTGTTGGTCTATATTATTTAGGTCAGTAAAGATAGCTGAGTTGCCACCTAATTGGGAAAGAGCTGCAGACTCGGCTTATCACTTGTAATTTATTGTTTGTTGGGATGTCTTTGTCAATCTTTCCCTTTGATGTTGGGGATAGGGTTTGGGATCTGATTCAGTAAGTTCCTGAAGTGTATTTACTCTTCAAATTAAGACCAAATCTTATCTTAGTAAGGAAATCATCTGCCTAAATTCTTGTCGTATTTTGTATCCTGAGAGTTTTCAATTTTTGTTTAACTTTTTTCGTTGACCAACAGGGGAAATATCCTGACATGAAACGATTTCTTTAACCGAACAAAAATCAACGTAATAGTTTGCAAACATGAGTTTCTGTGATGTTTTACCTTATGTATGTTCTTATTATTTTTGGTTCGGTTTGGGTTGCTGAATGGCCACCTTTTGGGAACAAGCTGCTCACTCGGTTAGCCATATGTTCTCTGTATCTTGATTATTTGTAATCTTAGTTGTTTCCAACTATGGTTTGAGGGCTGGATTTGGATTTTGATTGTTTCAGTTCCTGGTCTTTGCATACTTTTTACTTTTATGTGATATATTCTGACTTAACACGTCGGTATTGTTTATACGACATCAAACTAATTGACATGTCAACGGCCGATGGTAGCTGTATTGATTTTCTGTCAGTGGGTATCTGAACAGCTGACATTACTTGTATATTCCACTCACACTCTTAACGATATATATGCCCTTCTATGTAGAGTACTCAATGCGTTGGCAATTATGTTATGGTCCATTGGAATAATTAGAAATGTGATATGAGGGAGTTTCTTTACAGTTGTACTGGACAGTTATACGACACATAATAAGATTGTCTTTAATGCCCCAAGATGGACACTTTCAGTTATACGACACATAATAAGATTGTCTTTAATGCCCCAAGATGGACACTTTCATCTAGAGAGTTAGATACGTCAAATTTGTTTGTATGTTTCAGTAGCCATGATAAACTTGAATGCAAAAACAACAGACACTGTAGATAGTACGTTCTAGTGTGCCTACTTGGCTGTCCACATATTTTGTGGTGCTTTCGCAGCATATGCAAGAGGTGTCGGCTGTATACATACCTATTACAAGGCCAAAAACCAATGTCATTTTGCATGTGACCTTGGTGATTTGGCATATGTCAAACCGATCAAACCACATTGTTTCGGACACTCCTCTGGTCGGAATAGTTACAAATGTCTCCTACTGATAACAGGATTATATTTCGAAAAAGGACCTACTGCATTTAAGTAGATATCGTCAACAATGTCACCAGATATATCTCAATATCAGGTGAATATTTGGTTGAAGTGCTTGCCAAGTCAACAAAATTTTGGAAGCTGACATTATGAATGCTGTACTGTTAACAAATTTGTCACTTAAAACACATTTGAAGAAATCCCGGATATAGCAGAAATCAAATCTGAAAATGAGCCGCGACACGACAAAACCAACAATGTGGTCGTGCGCCCAGCGCAGACTCAGATCAGCCTGGACAGCTGCCCAGTTTGAGCAGACTCTTTGTCAAGTGCCCAAACGATAGCTCAGGGTCTAAGCTACCTTCTTGCGGACAGCGAAGACTCTGATCAGACTGGGCGGATGCCCAGGCTGATCTGAGTCTGCGCTGGGCGCACAACCACATTGTTGGTTTTGTCGTGTCGCGGCTCAAATAGATATGGCGATGTCCCTCAGTTCCGTTGTTTTATAACTTGTAACATGTTCGTCCGTGAAACGATTTTAAAAATCACAGATTATCACTAAGCAGACATGAAAAAACTATTACAACTATTGATTGCATGTTAAACTAGGAGAAACTGGCTATTACGTTAATTGCATCAAGCATCTAAAAAGTCGTTCTTCGTAATTTTTATCTGATAAAGCCTATAATTCAGAGGAAACATACAGTCTTCAACATAGATTACCATTAGTCCATTAAATGGTAATAAATATTGTACTTTTTCGATGAAATATTTGCAGTAATTCCAGCGGGTATGGGTTCGACTCCACCTGAAGGCAGAAATACATTCAACTGTAAACGCGGTTCCATTGCAAGAAGCCTTTCATTATCACCCTCCCATTGTCCAAATATGACTGAACTACTGTTGCAAAGGACGTTAAATCACAAGCCATCCAACCACCATCATCTAACATTGTTTTGAATCAGAGTTTCCGAAAAACGTCAACTTCAGAACAAGTCGTAAAACGCAGCATCAACAGTTCGAAAGCAATACACAGTTCCGAGCCACACCCAGAATGTCACTCAAAATCACGTGATATCGTACACCTGACCAATGCAACGACAACTTAGCACGTGACATAGTCTCACAAACAAATCGCACGTGGTCAATATCGAACATAAGTCCGTGATTGTACCTTACAGTTACCTGAGGGATGTATACCTGTTTAAAGAAAACAAACTAACACCACTTTTAATAAACTTACCCTGCTTTTGTAAGAACAGAACGCATCGGAAATGCATGATGCGCCAACTGCCCTGTGTAGGTCGTGAGGAGGCTGATGCTTCGTCATAGATCGCCAACATTTAGCAGACACTTGCATTTGTCATTTGTTTTTCCGCCATTTTTGTGTAAGCTTGTGAGACGTAGTAACAGTAACTAAGCAGGCGGAGCTTAGCGGCTATTCTCGGAACTGTGTATGAGTAGGTTTAAGTAAGCTATATCATGCTCTTCGTCATGGTCGATAAACTATCACTGACAAATCTTAACGGAAATTATTTTTTGTATTTAGAAGCAAATGTTTACCTTTAAATGATAGTTAAGACTGGAAGGGTAGAAAAAAGTGTCACATCCCACGAGACTATCCTAAGAAAATACGTTACTATACCAGGTTTGAGGGTTGTAGATATCATAGTTTGAGAGAAATGAACATTAAACTCTAGGGTCGACGTAATAGTGGATGTTCGGACGGACGGATGTACGGACGGGCAAATGGAATAACTAAAGGATGGATAGATGGAAATGTGAACTGCTATACCGCACAACAAGGGACAAAGATAGTGCAATGTCATCTGTGGTAACCAACAAATCTGAAAGGTTATGAAATAGACGACTAGATAAGTTTTTAAACAAATTGTTTTCTGTCGAAAGTAAAGAACGTGCTTCAAATGTCCTAGATTCAGACGCTGCTCTGTTTGTGATGCCTAACTCGAGATGAAGTTTTGTTATTCAAATTGTATTCAGATTCATTTCCGATTTGTGCACGACGGTCTGTTAACTCAGACGGAATTTAGATACATCAAAGGTCGCAATATTCCAAATATAGTCATATTTGCGGCGTGTAATTATCCAGGTCAGTGTCTCATTTGTTCACTAGATTTTCATATAATTGCAGAATTTATAACAGAAATCATTTGATGTTCTTATAAATCTGATACTTGAAATAACTAGGTCAGGGACTTCTGTTGTCTCATCAAAAATAGATGTTTTCTGCAACATTTTATTTAGCCATACATCTACAAACTGGACCAATTTTGCTATGTACCAGCAGCAGAGAATTATATAAGCCTGTGCATGTTAACGGTTTAAGCAGAAGTTCCTTATTCGTGTGTTTATTCTATGACGTCTGAAAACATATACATGTATTGTAGTCAATAAGAAAGACGAATCAAAGTACATGTTGATGGATGTGCAGGCTGATTTTAGCCTTCTTTGTACTCGTACTAGAATGCTCATTTCTTCATGACAAGTTCATTTGTTCTGTTACGCATAAAATATCAGAGAGCGCCTCAGATATTTCTGCTAGGATTGATTACTTCGTGATAACCCAGATTTTCCAGAGCTGAATTTTACTCTAGTCTGTTGTTTATCAGTATGTTTTATTGCATTATGGATTAAAGCTAACAGGTAAGCTCTACAAATGTGATTTTAAAGAGATTGTTTTTCCTATTTATGCTTTATCTATTTATTTGCTTCTGTAGTTCCGCCGTTGATGTCATTTTATTTTATACGGATCATTCTGCATTTTTTTTCTGATTTGTGGTATTAGGGTTGTAACAACTGTTGTTGTACTTCTTTTAATTTTGCTCATAATTTTTAAATGGCATCGCTGGAAGATGTCATCTCATCATTTTCTGGATAATGCTTCAATTACGTTGAAATTTTTGTCTCTTTGATACTGATACTTTTCTTTTTTGGTATTTCATGAATTTACAGTTTTAATATAATGACGATTGTGATAACAGTGATGATCAGTAAAATTACATGTTGTGATGTCCGCTTGTCTATGGTCTCTAACAATATGGTCACTTAAATAACTGTCGATTCTGATATTTTTTTTCGTTTTGTAATTTAGAATAGAAAATAGGTAAAACTGATGTTGCTGCTGTTTTCAATTAGGGTAGCTGACTGACCACCTGTTTGGAAAAGAGCTGTTCATTCGATTAACCGTGTCTGCCTTTCGTGAACTTCTGTCAATTTTTGTGCGCGTGCTTCTTTCCCTTTTGGGATGTGGGATTTGATTGTTATAATGCCTGATAATTGCCTATCTTTTTACTTTTCTTTAAAGATCACAAATTTTATAAAGCTTCTTCTAAGTTAATTTTATCGCCAAAATGCATTACTGATTTCGAAATAAAACACTACCTCAACTTGGCTTTTCGAAACCTGTATTTTATTGCATTTTTTCAACAAAAAAAAACCTGCAAAAATTGGCACTAAAGTATACAGATAAATTGTCACTCGTTCGTCTTCTGTTTTTTTTTTTTTTTTTTTTTTTTTTTTGTGCGTGTGTTTTTCTTTTTGTATGAAAATTTCAAGGCACGAAGTCCCGTGGTAAAGTCACTTATTCCTTTACATCAGTAACTCACAGCATCTTATTGTTCTGAGCAAGAAAAAACTCTCCAAAATTTACGGTAATATGGCATTGGGCTAAGACAGAACTCTGGCAATTCTCAGACTTTTCAAGGGGTTTTCACAAATATTTGCTAGAGTAGTGTATTTTACGAACTTATAATAACTCACTAAGATTTTAATTGGATAAAAGAAGAAAATTATTGACTTTTTGACCAAATATTTTTGTGCCTTCATGTATATTCTGACAAAGAGCAGTGAACACAATTGAGGCCATGTAATTTCCATTTAAGCTTCCCAACCGCCTTATCATCCCGCCTCCAGTATTTTATTATTGACCGTTCCGAGGCGGTGCTTTTGATGCGGTATATTACTATCGTGGTCAAGTTTTGTCGACCGTCTAGTATCTTCTCTTTGTGTATTATTTAGAATATCCTTGAGCCATCTGACAGAAAAATGGAGAACGATTTTTTTTTTTTTTTTTTTTTTTTTTTGTTGTTGTTGTTGTTAGGGTTTTTGTTCCTGTTTTGGTTTCTGACCTTGCTCTTTTATTTTTCCTTTCGCAATTTGTGTTTAGGGTAAAGATATGCTTAATGACTTTCTCGGCTACTGTCCTGGTCATTTCCTCTGCATCTAGTTTGGATTCAATGCTGCAAACTAGCTAACAAATATTGAATAGGCACAGGGGAACTAGCATAGTCTACAATGATATCGATGCAATTTGTCTAATGGAGTAAAATTTTCTAAAAGTAAGCTGAAACTGAATAATGAACTGACTATGTCTAGACGAAGCCACATGATGCTAATTTTGATAGAGTGTATCAAATTGTCGATCTATATTTTAAAGAGCAATAATCAAGACTAATATCAAGCCACTTTTAAATTACTTCCCGCCAGATCGTCCATATGATTTAATTTCCGCACAGACAGATAGGACTTGGCCTCTTTCTCTAGATAGATAACTCTTTAATGGAAACAGGCAAATTCTGGTCAAGTTGTAGGGATAAGTAAACTCAGAAGATATCATTGCCGGTTTCATGTCCAAGTCATTCTCCTTTATCACTTGCTCTACCATTCTTCTGAGGTTTTGAACCGGGCCGTATTTATAAAACTAGTGGGTGGTTGCTATGCTGATGCTAAGGCTAAATTTCTTTGAAGGAGAATCCCTACAACTATAAAATTGGCTCTGGAGGAACAGGGCAAATTTTATAGTTATAGGGAATCTCCTTTATAGAAATCTAGCTTTAGGCGGTACTTTGTTGCGGTTGCATTTGTTTTTTGTTCGGTGTTGTTTAATTTATTGTGTTCTCATTTTAACCTTTCTATAATAAGAATAGAAAATAGGTAAAAATAGTTGTTAAATGCTTATCGTATAATTTGCTTAGTCTGTTGTAACCCTTCTGTTGGTCTAAATTATTTAGTTCAGTAAAGATAGCTGAGTTGCCACCTATTTGGGAAAGAGCTGCTGACTCGGCTTATTACTTGTACTTTATTGTGTGTTGGGATGTCTTTGTCAATCGTTCCCTTTGATGTTGGGGATAGGGTTTGGGATCTGATTCAGTCAGTTCCTGAAGTGTAGTTACTCTTTAAATTATCAACAGCATAGCAACGACTAAAGTGGTTTGATAAATACGGCCCCCGGTCTACAACTTCCATCTCGATTTATAGTCTGGACCCAGTAAATGAGGCGTATCTTGGGACAGCCCATCAGAATGATATGTGATATTTTTGTCGGAGCTGGCAGGGAAGGTTCCGTACAGTAATACGATCTGCAAAATATAATAGGGCATTACGTATTGCCATACTGCCATTTTATTTTCTTCATTAATAGGGTCATTAAAAATAGACAGACCCTTAGCGTCCCGTCAACCACGCAGTTCACCTTAGAAAGAAGACTGTTCACTGGCATATTGCACAGTAGAAGTTAAATGGCTCGAACACTGGTGGTTCTTTAACCCTGCTTGACTAGAACTCTTTCCTGGGTCCCTAGAGGTCACTTTATATAAAAGCTAACGCTGGATGGCTAGAACAACCCTTGGTTGGAATTAATTTACTTGGTCCCAGCCCTGTTCGAGCCATTGAAATTCTTCTGTATTCGGTTACTTTTATTTATTTTCATTTTATAACTTTTTATAGCAAATGAAAACTGAACAAATGTATCACCTATTTTGTACCTGATTTCAAGGACAAAGCCATTTAGTTAATGGAATGGTAAAGTTTGTCTAAATGGAATATGAATAATCAACTGGTCTTGTCTAGACCGAAACCTCATGACATTCAAATTTTCACAGACTGTATTATATTTTTGACTGATTAAGAGTTGATTAACTCCGTGTGGTTGTGCTATTAGGCCATAATCTACGTTTATTTATAACATTTTGGGTACATCTCGCCAGGATGTTCGTTTAAGACCATTACCGCTCACTTCTTTTTGCGCTGTTAGAGAAATCTTTGATGGGAATACGTAGTTTAACCGTGATCAGACTGTGCTGAAGCGTTAACTAGCCGTATAAGGTTACATCAGTATTCAATTTTAAGTCAATATCACAAAGAACACATAGACTACATATAAAGGCGTTGTATGTACCAGCAGGTTCGTCTACGAGGCTGCATACGCTTCTGGCGCCGGCTTTGTAATTATTTGTAATCTTAGTTGTTTCCAACTATGGTCTGAGGGCTGGATTTGGATTTTGATTGTTTCAGTTCCTGGTCTTTGCATACTTTTTACTTTTAGTGAATATATTCTCCTATATATTTTCTTAGGAAATTTTTAATCGATGATCAAAAGATGTCCGTAACAAGTAAAAAATAGACACACTACCTTTTATTTTTAATTTAGCCAAGACCTAAATTTAGATATGTTTCTTGACCGATATATCTGAAAAACTGTTTTAGGAAAGAAGTTGTTGGTCATTAAAGGTCAATATCTACTACATTCATGATCATTTCGGGATTTTTTGTTATCTCTCATGGGCTTTTAAATACCGATACATACGTAAGCATTCTAATTGTCACCTTAGCTAAATTAGTATTATTTATACACCGTCGACGATCAATAAACTATGGGGACTGGAAACCGATGATGTAGCCTGTGACGTACAACGTGTGACTCAAATTACGATTGTAAAACAAATATAGAACGTCGAACTCAGTGATAAAGGTCAATTCCATTCTCTTGTAACTGCTGACATTCATTCTCCGTAAATTCACTTAAAATCTCAATCTCAATCGGTTTACATAAATAGATTGTACGAGTACTAAAACTACTCAGAAAAGGGAGACAGCTAACTTTCGATTTTCTTAAGAATCATTATCATGAAAAAAGCGTACTTAGCGCAGTGTTCAGAATATACAAGGTTGAAAATTCAGGTTTAAAAATTTTCATCGTAAGACTTGCAAATAGTATTTTGGTGGCGAAATGGTCTAAGAGAGAGAGAGAGAGAGAGAGGGTGGGGGGGAGAGAGAAATACTACACAGTTTTGAGTAATAACTCTGGTCCCTGTTTCCTTGTACTTAAATATACTGGTGGAGCATGTTACTCAAGATTGCACGAGGTATAGGCGTTTGTGTCGATGCATGGTGTTCAAATAAATTTGACATCTGCCTGCAGTAATTTACTACCCAGTTGCGTACAGTCGAGTCTTTAAGAAGTTTTCCTGATAGTCAGACAGCGCTTGATGCAAAACGTACCATAAGTCATACCCTATATATTTTTTTCCTTTTTCAGCTATAGTAAACAACAACTGTATTGCATGTCCTATTGGGCATCAGCTTTGATATTTTAAAATATGGTATTCCCTATTTCATGAATATACAAAATTAAAATCTCAAAGAGTTCCTTCAAGAGTAGAGAATACATTTATAAGAAGGAACATGCTCCCGACTACGTAGTTTTGGCTAATAAAGCCTCATCAGTGACACTGACAATATCTGGTGACGAAACCAGAGAAAAGCGTACCGTAATTTCTTAATATTAATTGGGCAGTAGATTCAAAGACTCAGCTGACATGATTTTCTATAAGGCTTGTTGTCTGTCGATACTCAAAGCGTTTCTTAAAACGGGAAAGGTTTGTAGTTTCAGTTGATAAACAGCATTCTTGTTTGCCCAGTTTGAAATAGGTGTTTCAGGACAAATTCAGTATCCACGATGTTCAACATACTCTTACACGAAAAACACATTTAATAAGCATATTTGGGATAGTTAAAGGACGGTTTAAAGTTTATACGCGTATATCGCGAGGTTAGATAAAAGGACCCACTCCCAATGGAAATGACTGAGCTGGATGAGACTCTCCTCCGTAAAGCATCTGTTTCTCTTACGACAATAAATTAAATTATTTCAGTTGAACTGACAACCCACTCCCACTAGCGCTTCTAGGTTAATACCCTTGCTTTATTTTTCTAGGGAACAATAACATACATTGTGAGTAATAATAAGAACAATCTTAATCATATGAACACCTGTAGTAGAAATAAATAATAAAAACCCTAAAAGTTTTATTCCGCGTGGTCTAAAATTATAAACATATGGCTGTTTTTCAATAGCTGTATCCTTTTGGGTACTCGACACTCACATATTATTTCGTTACTCGGAAACCAGAATACAGTATACTATTATGATTTGAAGTGTTTGCCGTTTATGGTGATCAGTAATCTATTACTGACCGTTGCAAGGCAGTACTTATGTTGTGGTTCCCCAGTGTTACATGCCATTATGTCTACTTGTCTTTGGTCATCTAGCAATATGGTAACCTGAATAGCTGCCCATTTTTTCTTTCTGTTTTCTTTTGTAATTAAGAATAGAAAATATGTGAAAACAGATCTTGCTGCTGATTTCAGCTAGAGCAGCTGAATTATCTTCTGTTTGGAAAAGGGCTGTTCATTCTGTTAACCGAGCGTGTCTTTCGTGAACTTTTGTCAATTTGTGTGTGTGTTTTCGTCCATTCTGGTTTTGAGGGAGGGATGTGGGATCTGTTTCTATTCTTCCCAGACCATTGCCTATCTTTCTTTCTTTTGTATTCGTGTAATCTTATTATTTCTAATTCACTTATAACCCTGTATTAGGCAATTTTAGCTTGCTAAAGGTACCGGGTTTGAAGCCTGCTGATGGCGGAATTATTCAAACCTCAGATTGCTAGCAGCTTTTCATTATCATCCTACCTATCGTCTTAATGTAAATGATACTCAAGAAATAAGAGCATATGTATAGGTTATAAAAGACTCTGAGTAGTACCCTATTCCGCTCAGGTAGAAAACTTTTTATATTTTTATTATACTGTCGCTAGCAAAAAAGTATTGCTGTCTGTTTCATGGACATGCTACCTCATTTCTGATAGGTTTTTTCTCTTAATAAGTCTTCTAGACCAAAAAATGAAAGAAACGAATGCGTGTTTCAGGCTAAAAAACAGCTTCTGCCTTCGTTGGTTTAAAGATAGTTAACTTGTGACATTAGGCGTTTGCTCGGTTACAAGTTGGCGATAAATCCTGACTCAATTAGACGACATTTTTCTTTCGAATACAGCGTTAATTGACACTTCTACTTATTATTGTTGACTTAACGGATGTGGTATAGACTTCAGCATCTAAATAGCTTTCATCGAAACGTTTCATCATATATATCTTCGATGCTGATTCCCATAAAACTGAAAGAGATTATCACATAGATGCTTCATTTGCAATTTAAATTCTGTCACTCAATCTACAGCTGTTAATGACCATATAGATCATCTGAGTTGTTGATTCCTGCCATTCCACCTTTTGAAGAAACTTGTATGGGCGGACCGAGCTTTAAACTCGTAAACTTTTAATTTCTAGTGAGCCTATACGGGCAGTTCCTTATGTCCTTTGAAAATAAGTAGGTTAGGACGAATACGTAACAAGAAATAAACTACTTTCTGATAATCTAATCCTCCCCTAGAATTTATACTTATAAGGTGACAAAAGTAAGTGGGTTAGGTGAAGAGGAATTAACTTCATATTTTCACGTGAATCTATGCTTGTAAGCCTATTATGATGACGACGACAGCTACCGTATAGTGGTGTTGTTGATGCTATCAAATGTTCATATTTGTTGAAAAGAAGTCTGTGAAGTGACATTTTGAAGTCATAGATTACCGCTAAGCGGACATGAAACAGCTATTAGGAGTTATTGACAGAATTTAAAGCTGGAAGAAATTGGGCTCTACGTTAATTGAATTCAAGAAAGAAACTTTTTTATTAAGGTCATCATAGAGAAGAGACATGCTGTCTTAAATCGGACTGGTACCATTCTTTCAGACGATAAAAAGTAATTGTATTAGACATACAAATTGTAGGCTGCAAAGTCGTTTTTTTAACAAAAGTCAGTTGTCAGTCTGGTTTAAGCAATTTGTTCTTCAAAAAAAAAAAAACTATATTAAATATTTCGAACCAATGCAGAAGCATATGGCGAGGGTTTGGGTCCAGTAAAACTAGCTTAAGCTACTCAATAATCTGATTCTGACCGTCAAAAGGGGTACTTCCTTCTGTTGTGGTTCCTCAATGTTAAGTATTTTCATTTCTGCATGTCTTTGTCCATAAGCGATATCGTCACCTGTGTAGCTGTCCGCTTTGCTTTCTCTCTCTCTCTCTCTCTGTCTGTGTGTGTTTCTTTTTTGTATTTAAAATATACAATAGGTAAAAGGAATAATAAATGCTACTATTGATTTCAATAAGAGCAGCTAAACGAGCACTTTTCTGGGAAAGAGCTTATCATTATCTTTGTGTGTCTTTTGGGAACTGTTGTCAAGTTATGTATATATATATACTTCTAAATCTCTTGGTTTTGAGAGCTGGATGTTGGGTCTGATTTTTGCCTATCTTTATACTTTACTCTTCAAGGAGTAATTGACTTCTAGTGGCACCATTTGTTTATTCTAGAATTTGAAGGTCATTGAGAAGAGGTGACAAACATGAAACAGAAGAGCTGCTTTCCCCTGAAAGTGTGCCATTTCAACTTCAGTCTATTTCTTTCGATAATATTGTGTTAGTAGGGCATAACGGATACATGACAATTGTCCTCAATTAAATACTTTGCATTCAATAATGTATGGCATTAAATTCTTTATTATTCAAATTTTATTCAGACACATTTCCAATTTGTTTCCAGCTGTCTGTATATTAACTATTTCGCTCTAAGTGTATCAAGAGTGCAATATTCCACATGCACAAATAACCAGGGAGCAATATTGTACATTAGATTAACGATCAGCATGGGTACATCTGTTAACGATCTTTCATGAACTCAGGTTATAAGGTTCATAAGGATAGTATATCATATGACGTCGCATCTGAGTGTGTAATAGAGGCATGCATTAAAAGCGATATTTCTGTAGTGGATTAAATATGTCGTCGTAACGTTATGCGTTGACATCTATAAAAACGAAGCTTTTTCAAATATCGAAAAGGTAACAATTTAATTAAATAGAATCTTGCATTCGTGCTCCTGTATTATTGAATTAATTAAAGTCGTTTAGGAAAAGCAAAAAATGCTCGGCAGAGCCTCGCATCTTTTCGTTTTTCCTCAACTCGTTTAATAATTTCAATAGTACATGAGCACTCATGTCAGATCCTCTATATAATTATTCATAAACTTAATAAATAATTACGCGGATGGCTGTGTCTGGCCTGTCTGCGCATTGTCACAGAAATGAGCTAAACCAGAAAACAAGACGTAAATTAACGTCAACGACGAGTTGACCCGGACACCATAAGAGTGTTCCTACGATATGACTCTTTTACTACAAAATAAGTGTCCCCGTGATATGATTCAATCACTACACAAAGAATTAACATACGATATGGCTCGTTTACTACACACAGATAAGTTCTGGATAGTGAGATTTTTTGGAAGCAAGGACCACATCAAAGAACAGAAAATAGCACACTCGGTTTAATTGAGGCTGTTTATGACCAGTATTGAAATTCGCAACACTAGTCACGCCTCAAGCAACGGATTTTACGGGTTTTTTTCCCAAAATTTCTTTAAATGAATTCAGTTACTAAAGTTCGCTTGTTACAATATGTAAAGCTTTTAAATTAGTTCATTTCACTAGATTATTGCAAATTGAATGTGAATATGCATTTATTTACTTACCTATTTACTGATATTCTTGGAGAGTATCAATTCATAGCCACGCATGAGGAATTATCCTCTTTCCCTTAAGTAAGGGAATATAGCCACTAACAGTTTTTATTTATCTTCCTTTACTTTCACAAAAGTGTACTTGATTGAAATATTAAACCTTTTGCATTTAACTAAAACTGTGGATTAATGCGGATTTTTTGTATTTTCTATTAATTGTAACAAGATTTGGAATGCGAAATATCAGAATAACTCATATAAGAACAATAGATATTATAGTTGTTTATTCAAGTCACCACAGCCTCCAACTGGTAAAAATTTCAAAACAAAAAAGAAAAAAAATAGGAAAAGTCATTCAACCTGAACTATTGATTGGTGTGCATATATTGAGTTATATAAATAGCAAGAAGTTTTGGAAAAATTATTCTTTTCGGAAAACAAAGACAAAACGCTCCGCAAAATATAATGTTCCTAGTCGGTTTCTTTGTCGAGTGATGGAATTTAATGCAAAACGATACGCTAAATGGGATGCCACGCCTCTACACAGGTTTTTTCCCCTTTTTATTTAAGTTTATGATATCGAAATTAGGTCATTTAAGTTACCAACTAAAATGACCCAAATCACTTTCCAAGCCTTTTTATGTGAAGCTTACTCAGCATGGTCATTTGCAATAACGAAACTGTGGCGAGAAGTAACAATAAAACATTTCACGCTGATAGAGCAATGAGGCCTTTAAACTAATTATTCATTAAGCATTTTTCTTAATTTACGAGTTTACCTTGTAATTTTACTGGATATTTTAGTTTCATGAGGTCATATTCACGAACCGTTTTATGCCAGTTTGAAACTGCTCCCCACCAGGTCCTTCATATGATATCATTCCATACAGATGGATCTGTAATCTGTTTGTGCACTTTCCATACCTGTTAGGAAGAATAAATAAGGCGAACATTGCTTATTCTATTTTTGAAAGGCACAATTCATTATTTTACAACACATTTACGATGTCCTCTTCTGTTAGTTAACGTTTTGCTGCTGGATGTGTGACATGTATTGGTGCCATTTCCTACTGTTCCACACCCTAATTGCACTAGCTGTCCTATGTTGTTGAACTTTGGAACATATAAGTTCACGTTCCAAAACTAACTGATTCCAGTACAAACCCTATTTGCACTAAGTGTTCAATAATATTGATCTATAATACTAACAACCAGAGACAGCAGCCTTTTAAAGTGCATGTGAAGCTCGCAGTTCATATAAGGGATTCGAGTCACGAAGATGGACCAGCTGACATATCGATCGAACGGCCGGACAAACTGTGGTATACTTTTTAATTACACGCAGAACCTTCAGTATACAAAATAATTGATAAAGTGTCTTTTATAATGAATGTTCAATAAACATGTTTTCTGTGGAAGCGACTATTGTAACTGGCATTGAGCTAAATTCCCAAACGGTGTATATAGGATTGAAAATGAAGCATAGCAGGCCGTCTGCTATTTTAGAATAGTGTATTTTGAGATATTCATTTCTAAATTGACTTAATTTGCTTGGTCTGTTGTGACCCTTCTGTTGGTCTGAATTATTTAGTTCGGTGAAGATAGCTGAGTTGCCACATATTTGGGAAAGAGCTGCTGACTCGGCTAATCACTTGTAATTTGTTGTTTGTTGGGATGTCCTTGTCAATCTTTCCCTTTGATGTAGGGGGTATGGTTTGGGATCTGATTCAGTCAGTTCCTGAAGTGTAGTTACTCTTTAAATTTGGAAATAATCCTTTGAATGTGTGTTGTATGTAGACATGCTGCATCTGCTACTTATAAATATCAAAATGTGAGACTTCATTTTTTTCAAATTACAAAAATAATAATATTTCACGGAAGTAATATTTTAGCAAACAAAAAGCACGCCCCGACCCTGCCACCCACACATACACACACAAACCAAGCTTTCATTATAGGACAAAGTGGATGAATTAAAATCTGAAAGAGTTCCTTCAAGAGCAGAGAATACATTCACAAGAAGGAACATGGGCCAGACTACGTAGTTTCGGCTAATTAAGCCTCTTCAGTGACCCTGACAATATCTGGTGACGAAACCAGAGAAAAGCGAGCTGTAATTTCTTAATTTTTATTGGACAGTCCATTCAAAGACTGATTAGTACCAAAAAGGGTCCAAAAATATATATAAAACGACGGTTTAGAATATGAGTATAAACCAATCTAAATTTTCAGATTTCTCAGAATATATTCTCTGATCTCAAAAGACGAAAATAAAATATAATCTGCACTATGGTTGATGTACGGGGAGACTTTTTACGGCCGCCACACGGCACAACACCAGCTGCAGTGAGGTAAAATTAAAATCTGAAAGAGTTCCTTCAAGAGCAGAGAATACATTCACAAGAAGGAACATGGGCCAGACTACGTAGTTTCGGCTAATTAAGCCTCTTCAGTGACCCTGACAATATCTGGTGACGAAACCAGAGAAAAGTCTGCGTTCACCATGACATGCTTTTTTGAAAGAGATTTATTCGGTAGGATCACCGTATAGAAATATTGTAATTGCCTAGACTTATACAAAATGTATGTAAACGTATCCAAGAAACACTGGAAGGGTTATAATAAGGAAGTTCAACGAAATAGAGAATTATGGTACTCATGATTACAAAGCGGAATGGGACCTTCCGGTATCAGAAGTAAAAATGTGGGCAAGAATCAGGAACTAATGCAGTTAGGTCCAACATCCCGCTCTCAAAGCCAAACCGAAAATAACTATATTCCTAAATTAATGAAAGACACGCATGGTAAACTGAATGAAGAGCTCTTCCTAAACGAACGACTGGAAAAAGTAACAGTAACCTTATTTATACTATTTTCTATTCAAATAATAACACCAAAGAGAAATCGAAGTAGGTAGCTAAACAGTGACCATACTGCTAGAAGGCCTGCCTCAGACAAGCGGTCATAAGAGAAAATAACATTAAGGAACCACACCGAAAGCACAGCCTTGAAACGGTCAGTAATAAAAACTAGTTTTACTGGATTCGATTCTTCGCTCTCAGCTTCTCCAAAGGTTGGAAACATTTTATTAGCTGCTTGGTACTCGGGAAGGTTTTCCAACCAATCAATGAAATACATATAATAAAGGGAACAAAAGATATATCGGGTAAAAACTATGATGAATTTAAGATGAGCCTCGACAGAGCCTATGTGGTTCGACACCTGCAGATCCCTGTGCTGTCGGACAACACCGCTGAAATACTGGAGCAATGAAATTAACATGTGGGATCAAAACCCGAAGGGCCAGCAACAGACGCAGTGTATCTTTTTTGGGACGCCGCCGCGAGATCTGCTACGGTAACCGTAATGTTAATTCTGATGAAACTCAAAGTAACAAGTCAGTGCAGCATCTCAATGAAGTCTTGTGCCTGCTGGTAGCGTTCTGTACTGTGTGTCTTACAAAACACACAGAATGATCAAATTTAAAATGGAACAAAGCTGTTCAACTATGATGTGGTCGACCATATGTAACGGTTGTCAAGCGACACCCTCTGTAATTGATTTACAATAACCCGAGGCTCGACTCATCGTCGCGCGATTATAAAAGGGCCTACTTGGGAGAGTGTGCATTTTGCCGCATAGCATTTATGTTGTTGCTGCATAACATAATGTTGTGACCGTCCTTTTGATATCGAGCTATATTTCATCTGTTCTACTACCCATTTTTCTGATTTGTACAAAAACGTCAATAAAATTCGAGCTTCGATAGTCCCTTTGGGAGAAGTGTTTTAAAGTCAGCGTTATACTTGAAGCGTCATATTAAAAATTCAGGTAGTTGTTATTCAGTAGCGTAAGTCAAGCATTTAAAAAAACTGCTTATGCCATTTATGCAGATGTATCTGATGACAAAATGCATTATTAATGAAATACAGACAGAAATTAAGCTCGAGACAAAGGAGATCGTGTGATAACCAGTAAGACTGAGTTATCAAGACAAAAGTGGATTATTCTATAAGATCGAATATAAATGTCTGCACGACGCATTCTAGTCCACTTTCAGAGTGATCATATTGACTCTTTATCGGACGTTGCGGTTCTAATAGAAAATAGAACCTTCACTACACAGGAGCTATTTTGATACTATTTTTTGGCCACGCATAGCACTTAAAACTAGCGGTCATGAATGCGCACACCTTCTAAAATAAAGAATCCTTTTGCGGCATGAAACAGATCAAGAGAAATACTGAATGAAGTAAAGAGATGCTGAGTATTCTCATGAGTAGCAGTGTAAGCTGCACACCAGAAGATGACAAAGCTTTTAACTTACTCTCTGCTCCAGATACTTGACATTGTACATTATACCTGTGAAATGATTAATTAAATATTGTTTAAACCAAAACTGCACACAACCAGTAAAACGTGGGCAAAACGAATCCTATCTATTGCACACTGTATCAAGTACAAAGTAAAATGATAGGCAATGATCAGGAATTAATATAATCAAATCCACATCCTGCTCTCAAAACGAACAGGGAAAGAAGCACACACACACACGGAAAAATGACACAATTCACAAAAGACACGCTCAGTAAACCGAATAAGCAGCTCTATCACAAACAGGTGGTCATCAAAAACAGCATCAACATCTGTTTTTATCTATTTTGTTTTTAACTTACAAACCAAGCCTGTCTCGGCCTTAGCGAGATCGTAAAAATAAAGTTGTTATTTTTTAGAACCGCATGATTACATGGTCGTCATGTATCTAGTGTTTATCGAGAACTGTGTCATTTGACATATCAGCCCAATGAAGTGCATCAAGAGTCTCATTCGGTGTTACATTGTTAGTTTTATGGGAAACTATACAGAATTGTACGTAAGAGATAAAATCTGGTCTGAAGTGTCTAGTCCTTTAATATTTCTTGAAATGTTTCCTCATTCGATCACACGGACAGTTAAACACTATTCCGAAAACAAAGTTAAACTCAACTCAGTGTAAGGGTGCGTAAGGGGCGTTGCGCACTGCATGTCTGTTCGTGAGCGGTCTCTATAAAACCGAGTCCGCTGTGTTCTTTTCTTTTTAATGAGTGTTTGCTTCGTTCAGAATCTTTTTAAATTGCGTGGCTGCACATTGTATTTGCAAATGCTAGTTAAAAATATTATATGACGCGAACAAAAATAGTAGATCGAGCTCATGTTTTCATTGCTTCGACCTTTAATCTTTATCCAGTTTCATCGTGGTGTGGGTCTTTGACATATACGCATAGTGGGTGTAAAAATTAACGGCACAAAAGAATCGAGGTTTCTATTCATATGGTTTGTGGCGATACAACAAAGGCTACCTTATTGCCTTTCAGCCGTATTAAATTGCTTATAGCAGTTTACTCTGAGTGCAAGACATCAGCATACCTGTTTACTTAAATTATATATCTCTAAATGACATTTTCGATTTATTTAGCGCCTACTTAGTTCCCTAGTGACAGAAGGGAACAAGTTATAAAATCAAATACATATTGCTTCTTGTTAGTCCGTTTTCATAGAAAGGCGTCGTCGTTGAACGGCTAGATGGTGAAGAATGTCGTGCTGTCGAATTCCCAGCGGGCCAGCCGCGACTGAGAACTCTTTCTTTCAACGCAGCACTAAATTGTTACCATTTTTCTAATCAGGGAAGGTTAAAGGCAGAGAAAAGAGAGGAATGACCCGTCTTTCAAACGCTGTGCATAAAAGGTGGTGGGTCTTTTAACACCTACCGTCCCTGATTCCACAAGTCTACGAGAAACGTTAACTCTTTACCTTCCCAATTTTACAATAAGTCTAATACTGTAAGATGTTGTTGTAATTTTAGCGAAACATTCTGCCAGGTATGCAGTCAACAAAACTCGGCAGGCTCAAATAACGTGGAAAATCACCGCCGGCCTGAGCTACGATAGCTGGCCGTGAGGATCTGTCGCTGACGATGTGGTGTAGCGGTTAAACGTCCCAATAAACAATATTTCAGTTATGTCGAGACGTTGCCTCCGAGTTGTAGAAATTTTACTCAACCTGAGATAAAAGACACCTAGGTCCTGCTGTAGTTACTAGCAGCTCTGTCGCAAAAGCACTAGGCAGCTCATCTATTTCGCAGGCCCCTCTTTGTTTTCAGTTAATGGGTATACTTTTAGGAGAACCTTCTCTACCAGTTTCATTTGGTTTGCCCTTTTCATAGGGATCGACTCTTGGGTAAACAAAAAATGTTCCTGTAGGTGCAAATTATTTCCTGTAAGAGTAGGACCACATTGGAGGAGCTGGACTTTTGCATAATATGATTATGAGACACAATAAACAAGAATATTTGTCTTTAAAGCTAGAACGAACACTTTCAATTCCACTGACTGATAAAATATAGTAGCAGATGATTATAATAGGCATGTGTTTCTTACTGATGCCGAACTCCTATTAACACGTCTGTATAGGGGTCCCTGTTTGTGACAGTATTTAAATATTTTTAATTTGTCAAAGGTTCTTTGGTTTTACTAGTCGGGGATTATGATGTTTGTACTTTGACCACTTCTGATTGTCCCTTTCTCTCTCTGGTATCAGCGTTTTTCAGCAGTCTTATTGTATTTGCTAGCAGAGAGATAGCATGATATAACATAAATGTAATGCTACAGTCTCCATGTTTAGTAGTTAACCAAATCATGGCTAATAACTTTGCTTCCCTCTTCAATTGCACGCCGGTTGGGCAGATATCAGACTCAATGATGGACACGACATAAAGCTACTTAGTTTAGTTAGTTTGCATCGGAGTTTGCCTTGTCTGTTGCTTGGTTATTCGGGGTCTAACTGATGTTTTTTTCTTTTGTTCCGGTATTTCAGTGGTGTTGTTTAACCTCCCAGGGGTCTCCTGGTGTTGCAATACGTTATTTCCGTCAAGTCTTCATCTCTGATACATCATAGGTCTTATACGCGATTTGTTTGTTTCCGATGATGTTTCATTGATGGGTTAGAAAACCTTCATGCGGACAAAACAGCCAACTAAATGTTTCGAACGACTGCAGAAGCAGAGGGCGAGGTTTGGTACAAGAAAAACAGGTTTAAAACCACTGGAGAAGCAGAGGGCGAGGTTTGGTACCAGTAAAACATGTTTAACCCCCCCCCCCTTCCCAGTAATCGTTTTGGTTCCTTGTTACATTTTGCTATGTCCGCTTGTCAATGTTCTTTGGCGGTTTGGTCTCCTGTTTTGCTACCCAATATGCCTTTTGTTTTGTTTTGTTTTGTAAGTTAAAAATAAAATGGATAAAATAGATGATGATGCTGTTTTTGATTGGAGTGGCTGAATGACCACCTGTTTGGGAAAGAGCTGCTAATTCGGTTTGCCGTGTGTGCCTCTCGTGAACTTGTGTCAATTTTCCCATATATGTGTGCTTCTTTCCCTATTGGTTTTGAGAGCGGGATGTGGGATTTAATTGTAGTAATTCCTGATCATTGCCTATCTTTTACTTTCACACACTCTCCTACGGAGACGAAGTCGTTAACATCAGAGCGTTTCAGTCCCTCCCCACGGTGACATATTATATCTTCTGGCAAGGACATTTTTGTCTCAAACGATGAACCGCAATATCTTGGTCAATGTATTCGGTTTAAGAGACATTTATAACTTGTCATGGAAAATATATTTGCCACAAGTCACAGGGTGGTGCTAGCAGGTAGTCGTCTAGCTAGCTGTAAGTTCGTCTAGCGACAAAGTCGTGTTAACAAGCCTGCTGTATTGTAGTAACTACGTCACAAATTTGCCGCCGGACATATTGTATCCGGCGAAAGGATATCGAATTTTCTTCTTGGTGGATATACCGCCAAGGGTAATCACTCTGATATGAGTTTTTGTCTCCCTTGTTACAGTCGGCTACTAGTTAAAGGATTAAAGAAGTGCTTGCTCTTAGAGAGAGCAGATTCCTTTCTTTCAGTCAAGTCTTTGCTAGAAAATGGATGCATCGTGTCCTAACCTCTGATTCATCCTAGGTTTTATTCATCTGTGATTATTATTATTTTCTTTTTGTTTCCTGTGATGATTCATTGCTGGGTTAGGTCCAAACAGCTATTTAAATGTTTCTAGTTTCTAACCACTACAGAAGCAGTGGACGAGGTTTGGATCCTTTAAAACTAGTTAAAGCCCACCCCCCCCCCCACCCCCACCCCTCCCATCCGCCCTCCAGTATTCTATTACTGACCATTCCGAGGCTGTACTTTTGCTGTTCCTCAATGTTTCACGTTTGTATGTCCGCTTTGCAATATGATCACCTATAAAGCTGCCCGCTTGGCTTTCTGTTTTGGTTTGTAATTTAAAAACTTATAGAAAACATGTTTTCACTTGGAGTAGCTGGATGCCATCAGCAAGGGAAAAAAACTCTTCAATAAAATTCGGTTTTCCGTGCGTGACGTTTGTGAACTTTTGTCAATATGTATTTATATTTCTTTCACTTTTGGTTTTGAGGGTTGGATATGGAATCTGATTTCTTTAATTTCGGATCATTGCCTTTTTTTAACTTCACATGACATGAAGGCAAATACTGCTCTGATAAAGGTTGTCGCCCCCACAAAAGTTTGAAACTATGAAGATGTATCCATCACCTTAATGTGACCGAATACTTACTCCCATTACGGTAGATCCTTTAATTTTTAGGGCATTAATACCACACAGCTTGACGTATGTCTTTCCCAAGACACATTTTGATTAATTTACTGTCTGATTAGTTTCCTTGTGACAGAAATGAAGCAGCTGTAAAATCGAAAATGAGCCGCGACACGAGAAAAGCAACATAGTGGTCGTGCGCCCAGCGCAGACTCAGATCAGCCTGAGCATCTGCCCAGTTTGATCAGATTCTTCGTAAAGTGCTCAAAGGGTGGCTAAGGGTATGAGATAACTCCATGCGGACAGCCAATCGGATTCCCAGGCTGATCTGAGTCTGCGCTGGACGCACAACCGCTTTGTTGGTTTTCTCCTGTCGCGGCTCAAATTTCGTCTCGTTTTCGGGATTCGCTAAAAATTAATCCAATACTATAAGGTTGCTATTGTTGTTCTTTGGAATGTAAT
Organism: Ctena decussata; assembly: GCA_963989385.1. NCBI lineage: Eukaryota > Metazoa > Mollusca > Bivalvia > Lucinida > Lucinidae > Ctena > Ctena decussata. Next base: position 75,044,816 of record OZ022512.1, read on the forward strand.
AAAAGCTGTCAGTTGAACAGTCAAACTTCGTTTTTTGGCGCGCGGTATGTATTGCTGTTATACAAAGAGACTGCAGTGATTTATTGCTGCCTGTGCCAAGGCGGTACTTCTGTGTTAGTTCTTCGCCTTCTTGTGTCTTAGTCAATTAGGTTGTGGTCTGCTAATAATGTAGCCACCTGTATAGCTGCCCACTTTGCTTCCCGTTATGTTTTATAATAGAAATAGAAAATAGGTAAAATAGTTGTTAAATGTTTTCCGTATAGTTTTTTTAAGTCTGTTGTGTGGTACATGTGTTTTGTTGCGTTGAACCATTGCGGAAACTAAGGGCGAGGTTTGGTCCAGTAAAACCTTGTTTAAGCCCCGCAGTAATCTTTTGCTGACCGTTCCAAGGCGGTACTTCTGTTGCGTTTCCTTGATGTTATACTGTGCTGTGTCCGCTTGTCTATCGTCTCTAGCGGTTTGGTCACCGGTATTGCTGCCAGTCTGCCTTCTGTTTTGTTTTGTTTTGTAATTAAAATAAAAAAATAAGTAAAAACAGATGTTGATGCTGTTATTGGGGTAGTTGAATGACCATCTGTTTGGAAAAGAGCTGCTCATTCGGTATACTGTGCGTGTCTTTCGTACACTTGTGTCAATTTCTGTGTGTTTGTGCTTCTTTCCCTATTGGTTTTGAGGGCGGAATGTGGGATTTGATTGTATTAATTCCTAATCATTGCCTATCTTTTTACTTCACTTTTGATTTTGTTTGCAATCGCTACAGTTGTGCCGTGTGGCGGCTGTAAAACGTCTATCCGTACATCTACCGCAGTGCAGTTTATTTTTCATTATTAATTCTTTTAGATCAGCGGGATAATTCTGAGAAATCGGATCAACTAATTGGTTAAGATTCATATTATATATCATTTTGGACCACTTTTTGATATATACCAGTCTTTGAATCCAGTGCGTATTTGCTTTAGTTGCCAGGCGAACAGGGTCACTGATTAGGCTTTTCAGCCGACAGTACATAGTCCGACCTTCCTTTTTTCTGGTGAATGTTTTACTGCTCTTAAAGGAACCATTTATGATTTTTATATCCATTAAAACCGAGTTCTTGGAGATGTTTGTTTCTAGATATTTTTATGACTTAAGTGCAGCTATAATATATTTTAGCGGACATATCTGTTGGGCTCGATTTGTTTTAGCTGAAGTTACAGTTGTATGAGATGCCGACATTCAACGGTCGACTTTAGAAAAAGCGTAGTCGTACTTACAACGTAAATAAAAACCTACAAAGGTTGCCTTTCGAAACGAAGAACACCTACGATAATGAAACCGGAGTCAGTCTTGTAAGACAAAAATACATAAACAAGTAAATAAATAAAGTATGCCGTGTGGCGGCCGAAAAAAGTCTCTCCGTACATCATCCATAGTGCAGATTATACATTACTTTCGTCCTTTGAGATCAGAGGATATATTCTAAGAAATCTGAAAATTTTGATTGGTTTATATTCATATTCTAGACCATTGGTTTGTATATTATCTGGACCCTTTTTGATACTAATCAGTCTTTAAATCGACTGTCCAATTAAGATTAAAAAATTACAGTATGCTTTTCTCTGGTTTCGTCAACAGATATTGTCATGGTCACCGAAGAGGCTTTATTAGCCGAAACTACGAAGTCTGGCCCATGTTCCTTCTTCTGAATATATTCTCTGCTCTTGAAGGAACTCTTTTAGATTTTAATTTTACCTCACTGCAGCTGGTGTAGTGCCGTGTGGCGGCCGTAAAAACGTCTCCCCGTACATCATCCATAGTGCAGATTATATTTTACTTTCGTCCTTTGAGATCAGAGGATATATTCTAAGAAATCTGAAATTTTTGATTGGTTTATACTCATATTCTAGACCATTGGTTTGTATATTATCTGGACCACTGAAGAGGCTTTATTAGCAGAAACTACGTATTCTGGCCCATGTTCCATCTTCTGAATATATTCTCTGCTCTTGAAGGAACTCTTTAAGATTTTATTATATACTGATGGTATTCAATACTTGGGAATAAAAGTTTAGATGTCTCTAAATAAAAGGGTTGATCCAAAAGTAATGTCACTGTGTCCACTGCGCGCTTATTCGTCGTAGCATTATCATGAAAATTATATCAAGCTGCACTGTAATTCAGTTCTGATTAACAGAATAAATATAAATTGGAATCATTTTCCGTTCCAGTTGTATAGACGTTCAAAGTATGCCACCGACGCCATCGCGCCGCACGCTAAAATAACGTTAATTTACACGAAAATAATTTTCAAAGGCAATCACAATTCAAAATCAAACTAACGCGCCAAATCAGATGATAATCTAATGCGATGAAGAAATATATTTTTGCCACCTGCTGTTGAAACGTTGATCACGTCTTTGCAGTTTAAAGTTCCCTAGTTAGGGCTAATGCTTGTTACTGCCGAGTGAAAAATGTTGATTTCTGACAAATGCGCCAGCGCATAGCTATGCGGTTTTGTCACAAATTAAGAATATCACCAGTAAAGACTCAATGGCTGTTTAATTAGACATGCGGTGATATAACAGTGTTTATGAGCCTTGTGTAAAGGTGCAATTAGTGCCATAGCGATGCGGATGAGTCGCTTAAGGATCGTCTGAAAACCGGAGGACCATTATATGCAATGTTAGACAATAACGTCACTTCTGTTTAGACCCCATATATGAATATCGATGTTCTGCGATTCGAATATTTTGTGAATTCTTAAACATAAGCCGCGGAGCTGTTGAAATAATATTTAAGGAAGAGACAGCTATTGGGTGAAGAGACATTAGTGAATGCTGGAACAACGAAGATGCTACTTTTGACATGGCACAATATCAAAATTCCGTCTGTTACGTCAACAATGTTATTGACGCGCGGCGCGTGTCGTTACTATGCCTTCTGTCGATCTCGATATCTCAATAACTCTGCATTATATTTTAATGACATTTTCAGATTAGACCGCAAATAGAGTTAGCTACTTGCATATGAAATTTTGTTGCTTCTTTTTATTCTACGCGATTTTATAGCAGCAGTGACATTACTCCTGGATCAACCCTCGTATATAAAGTATCCATATATCTCATTCATACAGCTACACAGTGTGTGTACATTGTGTGTACAGGTTAATTTAAAGAGTAACTACACTTCAGGAACTGACTGAATCAGATCCCAAACCCTATCCCCAACAGCAAAGGGAAAGATTGACAAAGACATCCCAACAAACAATAAATTACAAGTGATAAGTTTCATGGTAAAGAGGACAATACACTTTTGATGGTAACTTGCGTTTGAAAAGAGTACAGTGAGATGTTTTGAGACTATGCATCAACAGAAGTTGGTGGTGATATATTCCACAGTCTCGTACATATATGTGGTATGTTATTTTTAGGACAAAACTGAATAGAATGAATGCTATCCAGTTTTGTAGAAAAGAAAAAAAATGTTGTTTATTGTTTCATCAACAGCCAAGTTATGCGTAATAGTAGTGAACGAATAGGAATTGCGGATCTTTGCTGCTTCGGCAGCTGATACAGGAGTTATGCAGCTGTGCAATCTAGAAGCAGCGATTTTTCTCCGAACGGTGTGATCCGTGACAAAGATCACTATTAGCCTCTTAACTCTGTTGACAAGAACTCTGCGAAGCAACATTTAAAAATCACAGATTCCATTCTAAGCGGACATTAAATGCCGTTTTATGGCCCTTAACACCGTGTTAAACAAGGAGAAAATTGGCTATTGAGTTTTAGTGAATCAAGCATCCAGAGAATCATTATCGGAAAAAGGTGCGTCCATATTACTGTTTACGTGACTAGCTAATAACGACTTCATTGTGAGATCTGATATTAGAGGTAAACAGGCGGTCAGGGAGGTACGCGGCTTATTGTTTTACTAAAGGAATCTAAAAATTCTCGGATGATAATCAAAACGGTAAAAGTTCAGCGTACGTAGCGTATCTTATTTCTATCATCTATATTTTTACTATTTATTTCTGTTTAATTCGTATTTTCCATTTCCTGTCAAATGAACGGCAACGTATACGACACAAAGTGCTTTATGTGTATATAAGGAAATAATTATTCGTTCGTCATCTTATATTTGGTATATACTTTATGAAAGCTAACTTAAAAATTTATCAAAGATGCAATGTCTTTAACATGAAGTAAAAAGAAGGTTATATCGTCATTGAATGTATTTTTTGTATTCTTCTAGCATATGTTTATTATCGTTTTTAGTATAATTTTCATTAATAACAGTACTTTTATTATTTTACAAGATATTCCGGTTCATCACAAATGCCGCATTATAATTTTCAAAATAAGCAATATCTATCATTAAAAAAGTATATACAATAAAAGTGAATTAAGACTTATTAAGGCTGGCTATACACATTTTTGTTTAAATGACTCTTATCCCCAAATATACGCTATGTTTATATTTCCTTTTTCTGTCTTTTCACTTTTTCCTCTGTCTTTTTACATATTTTCTGCCAATCTACAATATGAAATGTTTGCTATGCCATGAATTGTATGATCTCTTATGTTTAAAGTGTTTCCCATATGTCACTTTATGTGACCTGGGAGTGAATAAGAATTTGTTGAGTTGAGCTGAGATTAAGCTTGGACATAGATATAAAAAGATCTGTTTAAACGCCAATTTTGCCTTGCGTAACGTATTGAAAAGTTGCCGTTGAAATCAACTATTTTGAGCCACTTTGTTTAAACTAGTCTACATTAAGTCTTCAAAAGCTATATCAGTCGACTGCCAATTAATTATAGCAATATACGAATAAATAGCATATGCAGATACCTGTTTGCTTTAAAAAAGTGTCCATACATTGTGGCCGACTCTTAACTTATTTTCGACTTAATGTCTGCAGTTACTGTAATTTCATCTCCACTGACTATTCAATCAGATAAAATAGACAGGGCGGTGCACCTATATTTATTTATAGGTGGACCCTTTTGGTACACCATATTTTACGTTCCTCCGAGAAAAATGTCATACGGAAGGGCACTCAAGACCTCAGATTTAATGAAGGCTCCGATCAAGCTGTTGGTTGGTGGCTGATCTTTTGCTTCTTTGATTGGGATTCTACTAGTGGCTTTCCTTTGCTTCAGAGTTCAACAGACTATATTTCTGTCGAGTCCTCATCTTTGTTTCATCAAAAATTTATTTCTTGTTTTATCTGTTCACTGATAAGCTAGAAGACCTCAGTGTTTACTGAACCAAATGTCATATGAATCACAAGGAAAGCTATTACTGTTTAAATCCGGTTTAATCCACCCATTAATCTATTTACTGATCGTTCAAATGCGATGTTTCCGTTGCGGTCTATATATGTTCTTGTTGCTGTGTCCCCTCTAGCAGTGGGGTTATATGTATATCTGCCAAATTTGTGATAAAATGTTGTATAGAGGGATTTGATGTTTATAAGAATGTCATATCTATCACGACGGAAGCTAGGGTAGAGATTTTTTTCGCAGCTTCCGTCGGTTTTAACCCCGAAATTTAGCCAAACCTCGGGTTAAAACCGGTTTTAACCCCAAAATATGGAGTCAAACCTGTCTTTAATGTCTACTCTGATAAGCTAAAACCTGTATTTCAATATCAAAATCTCACTTTTCAAGTAGCATATTTATTGTGAATTGACTATATTAAGCAAGCACCTTTCTTACGCAAGCTGTATCCGCACTTCCCTTAGGTGTTTGCTGAGGACAGATTTGACTGTAACTAATTCCTGACATTTCCAGGGCGGTGCTCCTGTTGTGGTATATCGATGTTGTTGGTTCCGCTTATCTATTGTCCTCGAAAAAAGTTTAGTTTTGTCGGTTTGCTCTTTCTATGGCCCGCTATGAAATGGCGGAAGGGCATATAGAGTTTACCCTGCGTGCGTGCGTGCATGCGTGCGTGCGTGTGTGTGTGCGCGCACTCTCGCGACTTTATACGTAGGCGTCTTTTACCTGAAGTCTACAGCTAATGTGTCTCGCGGAATGTGACAGTAAGTATGGCACAGAAAGGGATGGTCCTACCCATCATCTCTTTTCTTTCAAACTTTTGGGGTTTCGCGATACTGAAGAAGTTAAATACAGAAACGCGCGTCTGTCGCACTAAATTTGGAATTAATGTTCTTTCGTTTGATTTAATCTAGCTTTGTGACCACCTACTTGGGAAATGTGTATTTCTTACTACTTGTGTCGTTACTTTAAGTTTAAATATTACTTGTTTAGTGTCGTTTAATTTAGTCTAGCTTTGTGGCCACCTACTTGGGAAATGTGTATTTCTTACTACTTGTGTAGTTACTTTGAGTTTAAATATTACTCGTTTAGTGTCGTTTGATATAACCTAGCTTTGTGACCACCTACTTGGGAAATGGGTATTTCTTACTACTTGTGTCGTTACTTTAAGTTTTAAATATTACTCGTTTAGTGTCGTGGACGGGATGTGGCTTTTGATTGTATCTGTTCCTTTTAAGTGCCATTTTATTATGACGATTTCTTTGAAAGAAAGAGCATAGTCTCTACGATTAGCTCTCATAAAACAAAGGTTACAACCTGCGTCATAGTTCAGCGGCCGTATTTTACCGAAAAAGCTATCCGGGCAATACAAATGAGCCGCGACACGAGAAAACAAACAAAGTAGTTGTGCGCCCAGCGCACACGCAGATCAGCCTGGACATCCGCACAGTCTAATAAGAGTCTTCGCTGTCGGCATGATGGTAGATTTTACCCTTAGGTATGCTTTGAGAGCACAGCGAAGACTCTGATCAGACTAGGCGGATGCCCAGGCTGATCTGAGTCTTCGCTTGGCGCATATGCCACTTTGTTGGTTTTCCCGTGTCGCGGCTCAAATATAATAAATATAGTAATGATATTAGTACAAAGAAAGAAAACCATTAACGCAACCGAGATGTCATTTACCTTTAGTTTTCATGGATTAGTTCTGAAGAGTCAGATCATTTGGCATCAATGACTTTAGCTGACTCGATTTGATCAAGCATTTTCGCGAACATTAACGAAATGCCCAACACCGACCATGCCGTCTAGCTTCGGCAAAGTATAAAGATAAACGCTACAAAACCTATTTCATATCACGCAAGTCGACTGCAAACAAGAATGGTGTTAATTCATCAACTGGCAATGGTTTACGTCTTGTACTTGCATGATTAGCAGCAATATAACGGAATAAAATAAAGACGTGAGAAAAAATTCTCTTGGGTCATGAATGAACAGCAAGCAAGGAGACCAGACTACACATTCTTGCAGTCTGACCAGTTTCATTTTTGCTCGATTAAATCAAATTTGTGTTTACCAATATATATTTGGTGCAGTTAAAGAAGGGTCTGGTCAAACTACGCGAATGTGCAGGCTGATCTGAGTCTTTTCTGTTCACTAATGCGATGGCCATCTTTTACATGTCTAGGCCCAATTTCATGAAGAACTTCTCTGTGGAAAAAATCGAATATATCTCAATTATTGCTAATTTGAAGGAAACGAAGCTTAAGACAAAGATTTACGACATATGTTTTCTTTGTTGCTGTCGACGCGTCCTGATTTATTTTGAAGAAATGTCTTCGAAAAACCTAAAGGAGCGTTTCAAATTGATATGGCAAAAAATACATTGGATCAGCACAAAATGAAATGGTATCCTACAGATATGCACGCGGCATATGCTTGCTTGTTACAGTACCGTGCCAAAAGTTAGTCAACCTTATTAAAACCCCACTGACGTACGTGTATTTGTCAGTGTGCAAGAAAACTAATTGCTCTGCGTCTGCCCAGAAGATCGCAATAAACTATATACTGTTAAAAAGGTATAAGGAAGTACAAAATAAAAAAGGATTATACACAATAATCCCTTTTTTGTAGGGAAAATCGGCATTTTCGGTACCATAAAATAAGCTTTGAACGAAGGTATTTTTCTCATTATCTCTTTCATGTTTGATAAAAACATAACAAAATCGATGGTATAAAACAAGATTACTAAAAAATTGCTGGAATATTACTACAATTTGAAACCTTGAAAGCAGCGAGAAAGTTGGGCAAATAAGTGAATCTAAAGCCAGATCGTTGGTATATTCGCAATATTCTGAACAGATTGTCCTGTTGAATGCTGGAATATTCCATTGATTTTCCCATCGAATTCAAGCTGAATGAAATAATAATACAAAAACAACCTGTCAATACAATTTATTCATTCAACATTTATGTTTGACTAATAGAAACTTACCGGTATATACAATGTGTGTCTTAGGAAATATAGCATCTTAAATTGCAGGAATATTCCCATGATTTTAAATATTTTCACTTGAATGTTTAAGAGTAAAATTAGTTGAGTAAAAACTTTAAATTCTGAAATCTTTTTCAGTACATGAGTGGGGCTTAATCATAGGAATATTCCTGCAATTTTAAACTTTTGTGAAAAACAGAACGTTCTAGTTAAACAAAGGGAAACTAATTTTATGAATATATATTTAAGGGGCATAATTATTAGTAATTTCTATCATTCTCTAAAATTGCTGGAATATTCCAATGATTTCAATCATCTCTCAAATCATCAGACATAATCACTGATTTCTGTACTTAAATCTAACAATTAAGCGGTAATAAATCCTTGGAATATTCCTACAATTTCACATGAGTTGCCATTATTTGAAACTTCAGGTAAAGTAAGATGGGCCATCTAACTTCAATGAGCACATTTAAAGACTGCAGCACACCAATGGTACCTTTTTTCTAAATGTTAAAATTGCAGGAATATTCCAATGTTTTCAGTTTATGATCTGACTTATGAAACAGCGGAAATATATGATCCAAATCTACTGAGCATAAGGTGCTTAAATCCTAGGAATATTCCAGTGATTTCATACTCGGATTTTGAAGAGTTTAGTCAATCAAGGTTTAAACATAATCAAATATAATTTGTGCCACTTTGAAATTGCAGGAATATTCCAACAATTTCATTATTGTTATTGAACTGTATGATAGAGATATATGATCTTAACCTAATATTTAAAAGGTGCTTAAATCCTAGAAATATTCCAGCAATTTCAAACTCGAAATTGTTGAAAAGGTTTAATCAGTCCAAGTTCAAATAAAATCAAATAGAATCTGTGCCACTTTATAATTGCAGGAATATTCCAACAATTTCACTTTATTGTCCGAGTATGACAGAGATATATGATCTTAACCTAATATTTAGAAGGTGTTTAAATCCTAGGAATATTCCAGCAATTTCAAACTCGAAATTGTTGAAAAGTTTAATCAGTCCAAGTTCAAATAAAATCATATATAATCTGTGCCACTTTAAAATTGCAGGAATATTCCAACAATTTCACTTTATTGTCCGAGTATGACAGAGATATATGATCTTAACCTAATATTTAAAATGTGCTAAAATCCTAGGAATATTCCAGCAATTTCAAACTCGAAATTGTTGAAAAGTTTAATCAGTCCAAGTTCAAATAAAATCAGATAGAATCTGTGCCACTTTAAAATTGCAGGAATATTCCAACAATTTCAGTTTATTGTCCGACTATGATAGAGATTTATGATCTTAACCTAATATTTAGAAGGTGCTTACACCCTAGGAATATTCCAGCAATTTCAAACTCGAAATTGTTGAAAAGTTTAATCAGTCCAAGTTCAAATAAAATCAGATAGAATATGTGCCACTTTAAAATTGCAGGAATATTCCAACAATTTCATTTTATTATCAGAATATGATAGAGATATATGATCTTAACCTAATATTTAGTAGATGCTTAAATCCTAGGAATATTACAGCAATTTCAAACTCGGAACTGTTGAAAAGTTTAATCAGTCCCAGTTCAAACAATACCAAATAGAATTTGTGCCACTTTAAAATTGCAGGAATATTCCAACAATTTCAGTTTATTATCCGACTATGATAGAGATATATGATCTTAACCTAATATTTAAAAGGTGCTTAAATCCTAGGAATATTCCAGCAATTTCAAACTCGAAATTGTTGAAAAGTTTAATCAGTCCAAGTTCAAATAAAATCAAATAGATTTTGTGCCACTTTAAAATTGCAGGAATATTCCAACAATTTCAGTTTATTATCAGACTATGATAGAGATATATGATCTTAACATTATATTTAGAAGGTGCTTAAATCCTAGGAATATTCCAGCAATTTCAAAATCGGAACTGTTGAAAAGTTTAATCAGTCCAAGTTCAAAAAATATCAAATAGAATTTGTGCCACTTTAAAATTGCAGGAATATTCCAACAATTTCAGTTTATTGTCCGACTATGATAGAGATATATGATCTTAACCTAATATTTAGAAGGTGCTTAAATCCTAGGAATATTCCAGCAATTTCAAACTCGGAACTAGTGAAAAGTTTAATCAGTCCAAGTTCAAACAAAAACAATGATACTTTTTGCCAGTTGAAAAAAATGCATGAATATTCCAACAAATTCAGTTTATTGTCAGACTGTATGATAGATAAATATGATCTTAACCTAATATTTAGAAGGTGCTTAAAACCTAGGAATATTCCAGCAATTTCAAACTCGGAATAGTTGAAAAGTTTTATCAATCCAAGTTCAAACTACATCAATGATTACTTTTGCCACTTTAAAATTGCAGGAATGGTCCAACGTTTTCCGTGTACATACCGATAAAAAGGCATCTCATCTTAATTAAATTAACACAATATGTATGCAAAACGTATATTAATTATGACCATTCTAAAGTTGCTAGAATATTCTGACTATTTCATTTGTTATCAGATGTTATTGCGTAAAAAGCAGTACCGTATGGTATTAACAGCCGTGCATCAACCGGCGAAAAGTCATGTATCACGCGCTGTTGATGCACGGGTACGCAACTTTCAATAGGCTCGTACCTGGGCCATTAAAATACCCTTGTCTCTCCCCTTTCGTTTAATTTACAAACAATGGTGGTGTGCTACCTATGTATTCTTATGACGTCATCAAGCTTTGTACTCTTATTACGTCATCAAGTACTGAAATTGTTGGAATATTCCTGCAATTTTAAAATGGCACAAATTATATTTGAGTATGTTTAAACTTTGATTGACTAAACTTTCCAAATTCTGAGTATAACATCACTGGAATATTCCTAGGATTTAAGCACTTTAAGCTCAGTAGGTTTGGATCATATATTTCCGTTGTTCCTATCATCAGTCTGATCATAAACTGAAATCATTGGAATATTCCTGCAATTTTAACATTCAAAAAAAAAAAACCCATTTGTATGCTTCAGTCTTTAAATATGCTCATTTAATTTAGCTGACCTATCTTACTTTACCTGAACTTTCAAATAATGGCAACTCATGTGAAATTGTAGGAATATTCCAAGGATTTAGTACCGTCTAATTGTTAGATTTAAGTACAGAAATCAGTGTTTATGTCTGATGATTTGAGAGATAATTGAAATCATTGGAATATTCCAGCAATTTTAGAGAATGATAGAAATTACTAATAATTTTGTCCCTTAAATATATATTCATAAAATTTGTTTGGCTTTGTTTAACTGGAACGTTCTGCTTTTCACAAGGAGTTTGAAATTGCAGGAATATTCCTATGATTTAGTCCCACTCATGTACTGAGAAGGATTGCAGAATTTTAAGTTTTAACCCAACTATTTTTACTCATAAACATTCAAGTGAAAATATTTGAAATCATGGGAATATTCCTGCAATTTACGATGCTATATTTCCTGAGACAAGCATTCTATATACAGGGTAAGTTTCTATTAGCCAAACAGTTTATAAATGATGAATGAATAAATTGTATTGACAGGTTGTTTTTGTATTATTATTTCATTCAGCTTGAATTTGGTGGGAAAATCAATGGAATATTCCAGCATTCAACAGGACTACCTGCTCAGAATACTGCGAATATACCAACGATTTGGCTTTCGATTCACTTATTTGCCCAACATTCTAGCTGCTTTCAAGGTTTCAAATTGTAGGAATATTCCAGCAATTTTTTAGTAATCATGTTTTATACCACCGATTTTTTTATGTTTTTATCAAACATGAAAGAGATAATGAGAAAAATACCTTCGTTCAAAGCTTATTTTATGGTACCGAAAATGCCGATTTTCCCTACAAAAAAGGGATTATTGTGTATAATCCTTTTTTATTTTGTTCTTCCTTGTATGTGAACAAGGCAAGATACAAAGATTACTCATCAGACTACAGTTTCTAGTTTTTGAAAGATAACAGTTTATACAACGCTGAAAATTTAGAAATACGAATTTCCCATTGACGTCAATGATAACATCGGACAAAAATCGGGACCAACCGCATTTAAAACACTGTAGTTCAAATATGCGTCAATAAAAAATCTAATAAAATATGTTTTCATTTCCATAATCATGGAACTTTCTAACGGTATAATTTTTAGTTCAATCCTGTAAGCAGAGTTAACACAATTAATGTTCTTGCGTACTGAAAAAAAAATGTAAGTCTATGGGTTTTTTTTTTAAAAAAAGTTGACTCCCTTTTGGCACGGTGATGTAGTTGATTAGTCTATTCATGTTCGCAAATACTGTCTATAAGTTTTGGGGTCACTATGTAATTAAAAATGTTTTGATTTTTTTATATTTACAGATTATTTTGAGTAAGTACTCTATGCCCAAACCCTAAGAATCCTTTTCACGCGACGCCTTTTATTCATTGTTTGTTTCACATAGCTGAAAACAAAATGACTGCTCTTCCTCAGACAAGGAATGGTGTAAGATACAAGTGTTGCAGCAAATGTTTCGTCAAGTTCTTAGCGGAATATCCTTAATAAGATCCTTTGGATGCAACGAATGCCACACTGGTCTGGCATTCAACACAGGCATGGAAGGTAACGTACTATAAAATTTGATTGTTTTCGTGTATCGCGTAGATTAATTTCAAACTATTATTCTTACGGACCCGGCAGTTTGTTATACCTCCTAGTCAGACTAGATTATTTGAAAAAATGCCGTCGAGTATAAATGCAGTGTTTGAATAGGTATCTACATCGATTCGTTGCATAGACATAGTAGTCCAAAAATTGTTTTCAAGCATTTCCTGAATATGCATATGAATTCATTAAAAAAATTTTATTCCCATTTCAAGAGCCGGGGATCGGGTGGTTCCGTGAGACTATACTTCTGAAACAAACTTATCCTGATGAGCGGAACAAGCAAGATTCCTGTACGTTGTCTTCGTTACCTGTGTTGAATGCCAGACCAGTGTGAATACATCACAAAAACGAAAACAGCTCGCTGCATTAGGTAGCACGTTGTTATCGCGCTGGGTAACTTCTTGGTAATACATCACTTAAGATAGCTGGGGCTAATACGTTTTCTAAGGGTGAACATAAGCTGTTTAAATTGCAAAGTTAACCAGGACCTTTTTAATACTTATCAGTCTTTGATTTGTCTGCTGTATTAAGATCAAGAAATTTAGTATGTTTTCCTGACTTTCTTCATCAAATCATGCCAGGGTCAATGATGGGGCTTGAGTAGCCGAAACTTCGAAGTATGGGCTAGGTTCTTTTCTTCTTTTGAATGTGTTCTCTGCTGTATAAGGAACTCCTTTACATTTTAATTTAACTTCACTGCAGCTGGTGTTGTGCCGTGTGGCGGCCGTAAAACGCCTCCCCGTACACAATCTATAGCGCAGACTTTATTTTATCTTTATCCTTTGAGTTCATCGGGTATTTTCTGAGGAATCAAATAGTTTTGATTGTTTGGACTCATATCCAAAGTCTTCGCTTTTTATTCCTTTAGACCTTTTTTATATTTATCAGTCTTTGTTTAAATAAAGAAATCACAGTATGTTTTTCTCTGGCTTTCGTGGTTAGTAGCTTGAATAGCCCAAATTTCAAAGTAAGGCCCAGGTTCTCTTTTCTTTTGAAAGTTTTCACTGCTCTTGAAGGAATTCCTTTAGATTTTAATTATAGTGCAAAGTGAAGACTGGTCTGTTATCACCAGTGCGTACCCTCATCTCCTCATCTTCAGTAAAGTGTTTTATATTGTTATTATTCATTTATTTACTTTACGCCAAATGAATCCAGATTTTGATTATTATTATTTTATTCTACTGTTTGATTCTGCTGAATTTACAAATTCAAAGGTTTAGGTACATCTGACAGTTAAACGTGTCATTTTTAGCCTGATATTTTTTCCATAGCAAAACAGCACTGTCATTATTAAAGTCATGGTTTTATTGTCTGCTTTATCCCTTGAGTTTCTGATTTCAAATCTATGAGAAATTTCTAGAATGTTATAGAATAGCTCTGGGGACTTGAGAATTCCTATCATTCTTGATATCAGTAATAATATCTGTTAGTTTGAGACAAAGTACGTATCTAACGACGCACTGGCGAACAATCTGAATCATTTGCGTTCATTGTTCTGATTGCCTCCACTCAGTTTGACTTTCTGATAAAATGAAAACAGAGATATTGTACGTTGGTAAAATGAAACAAATAATACTTTTCTAGAAAGGAAAACTTTCTTGGTATATTCAGTAGGCTCATCCAATTATTAAACATATTTCATTTAGACTATTATACCTCTTAGATTACCTCCCTGTCAGACATATTGCTTGTCTGTGCTTTTGTGTCTCATAACGAAATTAAAAGGTAAAATAGCCCACTAGGATAAAACGTAGATTGACGTCTTTTGACTTCGATGCGATGTCTTCACACATTATCCAACTTTCATCAGGAATTTATGATTCTACTATGCACGTTGATATAATTTATACTGATTAACTGTAATTGACAAATGTTCGCGGTGTATTAACATATCCGTTTTAGCGGTCAACATGAATGCGCGAACTTTAATATCCACAAATATGATGTTACAAAGAAATAACAGGACAAGGACAGCATGACGAATTCGCAAACTTAAATACCCTTGAATGTGTCTAAAATTGCAAAGCCGCGAAGTTTTGTCCCAGCAAACTATAATACAGTTATAGTACCTCCGACAATAGAGAATGTCATTTCCCTTTATTATTACTTTTTGCAAAAGAAACTTTTTCCGTAAGGTATTATGGCTGACATTATTTGCTATCATTATTATAGTCACGGCTATTATTAATTGTTTTCTTCCTGGAAATATTAATTTCTGGTTTACGAGAGCGTCCTCGAATGCTAATGAACAACTCGAGGGACTTAAGAATTCCTACCATTCTGACACATAATATAAATACGATAACACACAAAGGAACACTCTAAACCACCTACGTTCAGTTTCCTGATTTCCAACAATAAATTGGATTTCCACAAGAAGCAAAAGAAATCACAATTAAGAAAAAGCTAGCTTGTCAAACAATACAGTCCTTAAACTAATAAATTGTTTTTATTGTTTTGTCCGGTCGTATTTGTTAGGAGAGGCCACAGTACGAAATCATTACAAGCGTTTCCTGGTCTTATGAATAGAAACAACTAATCGGACATATGCCGTCGGTTGGAGTCGAGCACAGACTCCCTGCATGAAACGCGAACGCTCAATCCACTGAGTCAAGCGTTCCGCATTCAAGTAAAACACAGACAAAGTGGCACAAGAAGGTAGTCGAAAACCAGAAACAAGATGTTAATAAAATGATTAAGGGTTAAAAGGCAAGTTTTGATTTTTAACAGCAGCTCTTGAAGCCTCCTCGTGAGTCTCACTGATCTGACAATAAAAGTCTTGTTAAGTAACGACGTCGTTAGATTTGAATTTTGATTTTGAACTAATCAATAAAATCAATAACCAGTGACACCTCAGAGTTCTGAAGTACATTCTACAAGATTATTTTCTTTTGTGTCGTCATTTTTTCCTGTCCCCGAAACATACTCCGTACGTAAAGCTTCTGCTGTTTATCAACTGACGTTTGCGTATATGATAAGTATCAAACTGCTGATTGCGGGGAAAGAAGCTGAACTCAAGGCTTGAAAGCATATGTCTTCTTGATGCTGTAATCATTTATAATTAAATTTCGGTATAGATTTCATGAAACGAAAAATCAAATTTGGTATTGTGTTTCAAATAGCAAGTTTATAACTATCGAAAATACTGTTCACACGGTCTTAGAAAGTATCTGCTTTAGGTTAGCTAACAAATGCATCAAAGTTTGAAAATGTCACCGTGTCAGTTTTAATGAGGATCAAAAACCTCTGTACATGTTCTTTCCCCTCTATAATAAGATTTTGTAAACTGACACTCTATTCGTAACAAAGCACTGCTCTTATTGTAAAGTCATGGATGTTATTACTTGTTTGCTTGCCTAGAGTTTCTAATTCCAAATTTACGAGAGCTTTCTGGACTGCTAATGGATAGCTTAGGGGAATTTAAACTTCACATCATTCATGAGATCGGTAATAAAACCTGCCAGTTTGACACAAAATACCAGTGTAATGATACACTTAAGTGACATCTGAACACGATTTCTGGGACATGTTCTGATTTTCGAACCATGAACTTACTAATAACATAGCAAGAATTTGTACAAAATAATACTGTGCTTTATCTTATTTATACAGAACAGAAGTGAAATTAATTTCCAAAAAAATCGAAGGTTTAATTTTTTCGACACACCCAAGGCACCAACCGGACAGAAGATCATATCAACGTCATTACAACATGCACACGTTACAAATGCATCGACGTGACTGGACATGTTTTACGTGTTTTGGCCTTTTTTACCTTATATCAATGCCTGTTAAATGTTGCCAAACCGTTATACTAATCGCTTGCTTTCTTTTCACTTTCAGGGATGTTCGACTGCTGAAAAGAAGTGAATATCGAAAATGAAATCAAATTATTGCCCAAGCTGTGCGCATTGTCAAAAACCAGATTGTACCCCTGGATTTTATGGGGCTGCTTGTAATCAGACATGTGACCGGAACTGCAGGGAAATCGCATGTTCGTCATGCGCGTGCAACGTGTGTGACAGGATATCCGGTACATGCGTAAACGGTTGTGATGCAGGATGGTATGGAGGAATGTGTAATCAAATTTGTCCTAAAAATTGTTTCCAGGAGGGACTTATCGCTGTACACTGTGATCAGACAAACGGAACATGTATCTATGGTTGTGGAAAAGGATATTATGGGAACAAATGTAACGACACTTGCTCAGAAAAGTGTTTGAATCGTTTATGTGAGCAAAAGACAGGTCACTGTTCTCAGGGATGCATCAATGGTTTCGCGGGGAACTATTGTAATGGTAAGTATTATATATATGATTGACGATGTCCCCACGTCCCCGTAGCGTAGGAGGTACAGGTGAGCTGAGAAATATTCAGTCACCGTTTGAGAAAATCAAAATCAACAACATTGCGTTTTTCATAAAAAAAACGTATGGAAGCCACCAGTGATAGATGTTGTATTGGTAAATAAAAGACAGTAAATGATGAAAACAAGGACAAACTTAAAGAACTTTATCTGTTGCAATCATTAAAAGATCAGTAGGAAAACAAACACGTGATTGCAAAATCTCTTTCACGGCAATATAGCGACAACTAATGGAATGTTTATTTCACATGTACAGATGAGGAAAACAAGATAAACATTGATTTATCGGTGTCTCAGAATCCCTGACAAATGAAGATGTTCATTATTTTTTTCTGTATTTAGTTCTCAACCCCACCTTTGTTGCGTGATCACATTAGTAGAGACACGCCTGGCGAGTCGATTCTTTCCATTCTATCAAAGTAGCAGACTATATGATTTGTTCAAGAAAAAAGCTATATTTTCATCATGAAAAATAGGCTGCTTTAAAGAACATTTAAGCCGCGACACGACAAAACCAACAAAGTGGTTGTGCGCCCAGCGCAGACTCAGATCAGCATGGGCATCCGCCCAGTCTGATCAGAGTCCTCGCTGTGTGCATGGAGGTAGCTTAGGCCCTTAGCTTCCGTTTGAGCACACAGCAAAGACTTTATTCAGACTGTGCGGCTGCCCAGGATGATCTGAGTCTTCGCAGGGCGCACATGCCACTTTCTTGTATTTGTCTAGTTGCGGCTCATATCTGCAGCTATATTAGCTGCTCCAAATTGTTTTTGTTTGCATTGATTCAGCTGTGTCTGACACAGCTTGTCCACGTGTCTATATAAACGTTCCGATCTTTTAACATCAGACAACAACATAAAAACAACAGAGGAAACTGCAGTAGTTAACAGCGACGCCAAAAGCTTTTCTTTCTATTTTATGATGAATAATGTCATGATTTCGAAACGATAAAGCAAGCAAGTGTTCAGAACGATAAGAACTACGATATGTGCAGCTGAAAATTTTTAGCAGCGGCTCGGGCAAAAGATACCGTATTTCTTTGGTTAAAAGGGATACCTAGAGTAAGCCAAAAAGTGGTACCATTCTATAATAGTTTATGACCCTGTTATTTAATTACCTACGTGAGATGGGGTATTTCCTTTGATGAAATAGCAGTGTCACTGGACTGTTGCACAATAGGATTATGACACGCAATAAACAAGAATTATGTCTTTGAAATGAGATCTTTTCTTCCTCAAGAATTTCACAAATCTAGATCCGTTTTATAAGACGGATCATGTTTTTTGTTGTTGTATTTTTTTCGATTGTTTTAGATGAAAAAATATCTCGTAGCATAAATTGATACGACTGATGAAGGTATTTGATAACATTCTAGAGATGGCAGTAGCTTTCGACATACAAGAACAGCCACGAGTCCGATTAGCATACGCATTTGCGCGGAATTAGTCAGCCTAAACGTTTTACTCCAACTGATATAAAGTTGTAAAAAAATGTTCATCCTGTCAAGGATGGCCCTAACCAGACTGAGCACTTTATTTTCTTATGAGGCTACCCATCGTAGCTGGTAACGGTGAATTCGCAAACAACAAAAGCCCAGTATAGCTTATTTGTTTCACAGTGTTCAAGACATACGTTGTTTGCTCTATATTGCGTTTGGGAAGGGTCAAAATGTTCTAATGATGAAGTACGATTGTGGAAGGCTGGGTACGCTGCGGCAGTCACTCCTGACGATTCTAACCTGTGAGTTTCTTCCCGTGTTGAGGCCTACTTTAACAGGTGTCCAAATCACCTGCTTCCATCTGATAATACTCACGAATGTGCCATAATGCATTCTACAATCCATTTATTATATACAGCAAATGAGCAAAAAGAGCAATGCAAATAACCTGGAAGAATGAAATATAAATGATTCATTTCAGAAAAATGACGTCGTCCTTTTATCTTAAGCAAATAATAAACATAGCTTTTTATCTTATGATGCCTTAAATGTAGGATAGAACGTTAACAAGTTTTCTAGCAAATTTACTGGGTGAAAAATGAGAGAAACAACATAATTTGGTCAAAACGGAACTATATAAAGTGCAAAACTAGGTTGCGATCAACGAGACGTGTTAGGGACATATCGCATCTAAAAAGCAAACCAAAACGAAAATGACCGCAAAATTTTTAAACGGAAGACGCTTTTTGTTCGCATTACAAACAAAAAATGTCCGAGCACACACACAAAACAAGTAGCCCAAAGGGCAACAATTGCTCACCTGAGAGCCATTGTAAACCTATAGGGATATTTAATCCACAGTTAGTGGTCCAATCACGCTGAAAATTAAACTCATCCAAAACATTATGTATGCCCTCATTTAATATATGCAAGTTTAAAAAGTATCCGATCAAGAGCACAATAGACAGAGCTGTAAAGGGCAGCTAACTTCGTAGTGGTTGGCCTGATCTGGCCAAAATTTGAACTTGTTTAAGATATTATGCATTTCCTCATTACCTGCAAGTTTGAAAAGGATCGGATCAGTAGAAACCAAGAAAAAGTGGCGACATTGATTTTTTGGATGCTCAGGGCAGGTACTCCATAGTCAGTGGTGGGATCCAGCCGAAATGCTAACTAATCCAAGCTTTTATGCATATCCTCATTACCTGCAAGTATGAAGAGGATCCGATGAAAAATGAAAATGTGACGTTGTTTTCTCCATTATAAGACTATGGGATTTTTATCAAACGCTCAAGGGCAGCTAACTCCGTAGTCTGTGCTCGAATCAGGCAGAATTTCGAACTCATCCAAGCTCTTATGTATGTCATCATTACCTGCAAGTATGATAAGGATCTGATCTAAAACCTTGACTGCAGCACCCTGAAAGTCAAACCTGCTCGAGATATTGTCATGCCCTACATTTGTGTGAATTTATTTTAAAATCCGTTGAGAAATGTAGGTGCTAGAGCGATGACAAGGTTTTTCTAAAAATAGCCACAGTGACCTTGACCTTGGGCACAGCATCCTGAAAGTCGAACTTGCTTGAGATATTGTTATACCCTACATTTGTGTGAAGCTATTTCAAAATCCATGGAGAAATGAAGGTGCTAGGGCGATGACAAAGTTTTTCTAAAACTAGCCATAGTGACCTTGACCTTGGGCACAGCACCCTGAAAGTCGAACATGCTCAAGACATTGTCATGCCCTACATTTGTGTGAATTTATTTTAAAATCCATTGAGAAATGTAGGTGCTAGAGCCCTGGCAAAGTTTTTCTAAAAATAGCCACAGTGACCTTGACCTTGGGAGCAGCACCCTGGAAGTAAAACTTGTTTGAGATATTGTCATGCCCTACATTTGTGTGAAGTTGATTTAAAATCGGTTGAAAAATGTAGGTGCTAGAGCGATGACCAAGTTTTTCTAAAAATAGCCACAGTGACCTTGACCTTGGGCACAGCAACCTGAAGGTCAAACTTGCTCGAGATATTGTCATGCCCTACATTTGTTTGAAGTTATTTTAAAATCTGCTGAGAAATGTAGGTGCTAGAGCGCTGACAAAGTTTTTCTAAAAATAGCCACAGTGACCTTGACCTTGGGCGCAGCACCCTGAAAGTTTAACTTGCTCGAGATATTGTCATGCCCTACATTTGTGTGAAGTTATTTTAAAATCCATGGAGAAATGTAGGTGCTAGAGCGATGACAAAGATTTTCTAAAAATAGCCACAGTGACCTTGACCTTGGGCGCAGCATCCTGAAAGTCGAACTTGCTCGAGATATTGTCATGCCCTACATTTGTGTGAAGTTATTTTAAAATCCGTTGAGAAATGTAGGCGCTAGAGCGATGACAAAGTTTTTCTAAAAATATGTGATGAAATTGTTTTCTCCATTATAACACTATGGGAGTTTTTTCAAACGCTCAAGGGCAGCTTACTCCGTAGTCTGTGCTCAAATCCGGCCAAATTTCGAACTCATCCAAGCTTTTATGTATGTCATCATTACCTGCAAGTATGATAAGGATCTAAGCAAAAACAGTTGAGAAAACGTGATGACGCCATTTTCCCCATTATAACCCTATGGGATTTTTTTCAAACGCTCAAGGGCAGCTAACTCCGTAGTCTGTGCTCGAATCCGACCAAATTTCGAACTCATCCAAGCTCTTGTGTATGTCATCATTACCTGCAAGTATGATAAGGATCTAATAAAAAACAGTCGAGAAAACGTGATGACGCCGTTTTCCCCATTATAACCCTATGGGGGCTATCTGTTGCCATGGAAACCAGAGTTCTGAGCTGATCGGCACCAAAACCTAATGCAGCCTTCCCCCCACCCAAATGATACTTCAGATAAAATTTGATTGCGATCGGCCCACCGGTCTCTGAGATATTTATGTTTGAAAGTGTTGACGCACGCACGCACCCACGCACCCACGCACGCACGGACGGACGACGGCTCGACTCCCATCCTATAAGCTCACCTCTGAGCCTTCGGCTCAGGTGAGCTAAAAAACGCGGAAAAAGGTAAGACAAAAGGCAAAATGCGAACATTAAGCACTACTATTACAGACACTGAGATTGCGAACATTAAGCACTACTATTACAGACACTGAGATAAAACAAAGGCGTATCAAAAATCCCCGTTTTGTGTTTTTTTTTCTTCTTCTTCTCCTATTATAAACAGTACTCCTAATCTGACGGCTTGTTGATGTCCTAAATATCAGAGTATCGACCTTAGCTTTCTAAAGAAAACCTGATATTCCACATTAAGCCCGCTTTAGGCTTGTTTTCTGACAGAGTATCAGCGTGCAGCAAAAGACATTAAAACCACTCTCTTGTAGTTCCTAATCTGCTGGTGAATGCCCGGAAATTAAGCCCGTTATAATTCTTCTTTCGTTGACGAAAATACCGTACAAATATAACGATTTTAAGGCATTAAAATATTGCCTCGAGTTAAACTAAACAAGCTGTTTACGAGAACCTTCGTCCTGAGAGGACTCTGGTTTGTATCAGATTAATACTGAAATAAAGAAGCCGTGTTCCTAAAACTGATAATACAACAGAAATGGCCAACAGGCGGATCAGATCAGGGTCTTCAGAAATTGTTTGACTCTTGAATTATATTTTCATTAGTTGTGGAGTTAAGAAATGGTAAACAAAGTAACACTAGTCTAACTTTGACTGATTTCAAAAGTCATTCCGCTAAAACAGTGTTTGGGACTCAAAGACCTACCAGTCCCATGAGCTGGAAAAGAAGTGGAAGGGCATCCTTTTCCTACCCTATTTCTTTTAAGCAAACAATATCATGTATTACAGATACAATGCAGATAAGTAACCATTGCCCAGAGAAAAAAATACCGGCCGAGGCCAAAAGAAGTGTAACATGTATTATTCAAATACAGCTGAGTTTGAGTTGTATACTTTCGAGCATTCGACAGAAAAGCGACTTCTAGATTTTAATTTCACTTTACTGCAGCTGGTGTCGTGCAGTGTGGCGGCCGTAAAACCTATCCCCGTACATCATTCATAGTGCAGATTATATTTTATGTTTGTCCTTTATCCCTCTTGAAAAAAAACAAGACCTTCGCAGAATGGTCTGTCTCAAATGTTTGCTCGTCGCCACGAAGAGGCCCTTTACTACTGACTGAGTTAAACTAGAAAACTCGACAAAATTCCAAGTCGCTGACGACGTCGCCGCCGAGGATACCGGAGAAGCAATACATGAGTCTCGCTTTCTGCTGCTAGTCGCAGGCTAGACCAAACCGAAGACTGCAGAAATAACTGTTACTACCAAACGCTTGGCTTCGTTGACGACTGTGACTTTGCCCAAGGGGCTGTTTATAGTATTGGAACGGCCTCGAAAAAATATGAATACGAATATATGGTCGTGAGAGGGTATTCCCTCAGCTTACAAAAACGGGAGCACAACGCCTGTTCGGCGATATCCGTTCGTATAAATATTAGTAAAGAATGCAGGCACAAGTATTTAATTATCGCGACGTTTCCGTTTACTTTGAGTACATTGAAAACCGACACGAATATTGTGTCATCAGTTATAATTATACATGATTCTGATTTCAATTAGCTAATTGATGCAAGCAAAATATGAAATATGTCTGGATTTATGGGATATCCAGTGACAAAAATCTGGCTATATTAATACCGCATAAAACTGAAAACATATAAGGTTTCTATTGACGTCACTTGCGGCGTTGTCAGTGCTCAGACTAAAATAACTAAATTCAGGCTGAGCATAGTATAGTTCAGCCTTAAAGTTTCCCCGTACATTCATTTGATGTAACAGTTGTTATTTTACTAGTCCTCAAGGATTGTTTACGCATTTATTCTCAGTATCCAGAATTTTAAAGGAAGTATGTCTTAGTTCCAGCAGACAAAGCTGCAAACAACGTTGTTGTTTGACGGTTGCACTACAGTAAGGCTTTGAAGCAGGAGCTGAGTGGAACTAAGGCTTAGTGCTAACCCTAGCTCATGCACGATAACACAACTCTCTAGGTTGCTAACTGCTTGTCTTTCTGCCATCAAAAATCATGTAAAAAGTCTATGAAAGGTCAGGTAAAAACCTGTTTTGATCAATTATAAATTCATGTTAGGTATTAAATAAGCTGAAATCGAGAGGTTTTAGTGCGTCCAGTTTGTCTACATGTAATTTTTTTCGACATTACATTCTACCTTGCTCCACAATCTTATTCAGGATAAACTAACGGATTTAACTGACTGAGTTTTGCAAAGGAAAGGGTCTCTTTAAATTACATGTAATGATAGGCGTGCTTTCTTCACCTCTGAAGCGGTTGGTATTTATACTTTACTGATATTGTTTGAGAAATGGCCGGACTGGATCCGGTCAGTGCAATCTGAAATCGGAATCTGAAATCAGTTTTGTTGGCTAATAAATGGCTCGTTCATGCTGTAAACACGTGACTTAAAGTGTTCAAAAATTTTATTTTTCAGAAGAATCAGGCGGAATTGCAGCGGACCAAATTGCCGGCGCTGTCGGCGGAGCTTTCGTTGTCATCTTGTGGGGTGTCATTGTCATTATACTTATATGCTTCATTTATAGGTAAGGAAATGTCCTGTCTTAGTGCATTAAAGTCAAACACTTTCTGGTTTTAAATGATAATCAGTATGAAGATAGTGTCAGATTAAGTGAGTCAGATACCCCCAGATATAGACGAAGTCATATTCACTACGGAAACGGAAGTATAATCGAAAAAAAGGGAACCGTACATTTGCCTCAGCAGCAATACTTTTCTCCCAAGAAAAAATGGTTTGTCATAATTTGTAATTACATTTGAGATTCAATTATTTAAATTCTGATAATTAATTAACTGGGTAAGAAATGTACATATGTTAAACCCTGATGAAATTCAAAACATCTTTCTGTTCCCTCGTACTTTTATTAATCGATGCTTAGTTTTACTTCAGTTCAACATATTACGTTACCTACTCTTCAGTAGAGCCGCCTTACCGATGTGGTTCTAAGGAGATCCCCTGACCAAACATAACACGAAATAAACTGACTTCAGAATGAACCATTTGTTTGAGAGACTATCACTTTTTGACAACGCGACCATCTTGGCATTGTGAGGTAACGTCATTGTGCAATGGATAGTCGTTACAAACTCATACTTCAGAGCACCTTACCTTACCAAACATGTGATCCGCTTTCTTTTTACAGAAAATCTTACATAAGTGCCCATGTACATTTATTATTGAAACTCCACTGAGTTTAAAGGAAAACACTCACTTAATTATGAGCAAACTTCAAATTATAGATCTTGATTAGCAATTAAATTTGGTGAAAATTTCATGAAAATCGGACTTAAAATAGGAAAGATATGAAGATTTTAAAAAATCAAAATAGCGGTTTTGGAGGCCGCCATTTTGGAAGTTCCTGTCACGTGATAAATATTTTAATCTAGAAAAAGTGAATAAATTGCTTACTTATATAGTATTTTTTAGTTTTAATCGTTTCTTTGTGAAGTAAAATATAGATTTTTGCATTTCCTTCACCTACAATTCGTTTGAAACTAAAGTTATTTAGGATTTTCATTTTTGACTGTGAGTTTATGACGTCATTAGCTCACAGATTTGCTGGTTCCCAGCTCAACATTTTAATATCTTTAAACTGTCATATCTTTCTTATTTTAAGTCCGATTTTCATGAAATTTTCGGCAACTTTCATGTTTTATTAGAATCTTAAATTTGAGTCCAACATGCATTTTAATGAGTGTTTTCCTTTAATAGTTAAAGTAATATGAGAACACGCATGCAAGATTATATTATTATATCATGCTGAAGCTGCATATTAGTCGCGATTTTCATGCCAGGATTACGCCATTAATAAACGCCACGTTATCAAGGACATCACTGTATAATGTTACGCAATGTTTCTGGGTGATTTGCATATTTGGTTTACCAATGGATTATCATTAAGTGCATAACGCTGCAAAACGTGACGGCAAATGATAAGGATTTCAAATAGGATGACTCGAACGTCCTAGCTGCTCAAATAACTGAGCTGTGACGTCATTCATAGATATGGCTACTCATTGCGCGAGAGTACCATTTCATACCCTTGCAATATCCTATCAAACATGATCTCAAGATTTTTCTTTCGTAATACCCAGCATTACCATGAAAACCTCAGTATTTTATACCATAACCATGTGCAACTATAAAAATGCACATATTATGACAAATTGTGTCAGAAGCTATATCGTGCATGAAGTATCTGTTGTTAATGGGTGATTTGGTTAAATTTGGAAACGGACATCGGTTATCGTCTACAATCAATGCAATATGCAAAGCTGGCTTGTATGTCGGTTGCATATTTAGCACAAATGGACTCGTGCACTCTCATAACGAATGAATTTCTGATGACTTATGCAGAATTTTTGTGGAAATTTAATGATAACTGAAGCTTAGATGGGCTGAACAACAAAGTTAATATAATTTGGGGAATGAAAAAAAATACAGTCACGTGAAAACATTAACTGGCACTGTGTTTGATTGTGGTAAATAATAAGGGTACAGACGTGGTATTGCATGATCAATCTGTAAGACCATATTACAGTCCCATGTCTTAAGGTATCTTACATGTATGTCCTCTGTTCTGTGCTGTTAAATGTAAAAACTTCAACCGGACTGCTATGCGAGGGCTCACCCTCTTTGGGTACTTATATTTTGATAGGGCGGTTCTTTACATTTTGTTTTATCCGATTTCAGACGACGCCATCGAGAGTATGGATATTTTCGTAAGAATGAAGTCATGTCACCGTCACAACACAGAAGTAGTAGCAGGCGACGGCTTCATAGACAGGAAAGTACGTCATCACAAGGTCACGTGATGGCCTTTGACCCCGAATGCAACGACTGTAACGAGATTGCCCAAGAGATTCAAGTAAGTATTTTCCAGTAGGATCATACAATCTCCTGATAATAAGTCTGTTCTTTGAAACTTTGCTAGCTCATGGGGCGCAAATGTCACTCTACTCTTGTTTCATACTGTCCTTTTGTCTAATAACTTCAATGGACACATTGCCATTTTCTGCAATTTGAACAACGCGGTGATGATTCGGCTAACTTTTAGTCCTGGAGCGCCCAGTTCCTTTGTACAACAGTTAGGACAAGGGCACACTTTACTTGCAGCAGGTGCCAGATGAGGTTTTCTAGTGTTGTATATCGTATCTTCCTTTACTTGTTCCTTTATCTGGCAGACGTCTCGATATGGTCTGAAATAATGCGTTAAAGGACTGTGCACACAAAACAAAAAATGTTTTAAAGGTAGGTCCCTGTACTAGCGATAAAAATTATGTCCACCAAATAACTTCGTCTTTTTCTGGGCAGTATTGAATTCTCTTATGTTTCTGAATTTGTTGCTACTGAGAAACTCGTCAGATGTTGAAGAAAATAGTCGTTTTCCCTTTTGGTTTATTTTCTTTCGTTGGAATTCCAGTTCTAAAAATAACTATGTTTATTATGTCTATAACTGCGTGATTTCTGATGCCATTCTCTAAAGGTCAATTTTCCCTTGTCGTGAGCTCTCCTAGAGATCCTGGCATGGTGGGTGGGTTAAAACTATCCCAAAATGCAATGCAGCATGACCTCAGCTGCGTTATCTATTTTTGGCGCGAACTAAAAATAGCGCTAACTGGTGTGCGAAGCAGAGTTAGGAAATCCCTTGCAAAACAACTTTTCTAATATTTTTTTGATTTACACTTTTTAGTGAAAGTGCTTTCCAACAACTTGGATGAAAGGTCATCAAAATTATGATGCATTCGAAAGTACAGGAACCTACCTTTAAGAGGTGAACCTCATTTGGAAGGGATTTTGTACCCACTCACCTTTTACGTTCAGGATCGTTAGATCAGCACGTTTATATTTTAGCTACGCTCTGCTAGTCTGCATGTAAAATTAGCAAAATGTTTCATTCTCCTATTTTGTCAGCGCAGGTTTTTCTGTATCAGCAGAATAATAGCTGTGGCCGATCCCACTTTAGATCTAAAGTGAGTTTGATCTGATGTCTTAATGTCACAGACATTAACTGTCTTTTTAGCTGTTTTTATCAATTTGAGGACAAGCCTGTATTATTAAAGTTTTAGACTATATTGCCAACCGTAACTTCTGTTCATTTAGACAGAAACACCTGGATACTGTAAGCCCATATCAGACTGCTCCTTAACGATATGTCCAAGCAGGGTCAACACTGGTTTCAAAAATAGTTTCTGACTTGAACTTCAAAGTAACTTAAGGATTTTGTTGTCCTCACATTTACATTTATTACGGTATAGCCAGTCTTTGATAAACTTTAGAACCCAACTGGTTCCATGAGCTATGCCGTAACTCATTACCGCTAGATTCTGTTTGCAGCTATTTGGTTTCTAATTTCCCTGAAATTTAATTAACCACGCCCTGAAAAATGGGTATCAAGGCAAATGAGAACAGCAAAGACTCTATCAGACACATCCTTTGATTTTCACTTTATAGGTTTTTCATAATCCATAGATCGACCAGTTTTGCAGTCTGATCTACAGCTTTACAGTTCGCACATCCCACAAGGTATCATGTGTACAAAGCAATATTTACAACAGAGAATACGTTTGCGACTTGTTTACTTTACTGGAGTACGAAGGCTACACAATTGAGAAAAAGAAAACAATTTGCTCGTAGAGGAGAAAAATCTTTCCTGTAAGAGTTTTAACCAATTAGGAAGCACGGAAAAAATCTATTGCAGAATTGCTTTCCCTGAAAGTGTTTCCATACATCTTAAAAACCTAAGGC
Organism: Ctena decussata; assembly: GCA_963989385.1. Lineage (NCBI taxonomy): Eukaryota > Metazoa > Mollusca > Bivalvia > Lucinida > Lucinidae > Ctena > Ctena decussata. The sequence goes on from OZ022512.1 coordinate 75,073,361, forward strand.
TATAACGAAGCTGTAGCACTATAGTGGCTTCTGTTATCCAAATCCTTTTATCTGCAGGATTCGGCCAGACATGGCTAAACCAACAAACTGGCATATTAGAATAGGAAAGCCCTTACTTGAATGTACGTGCATACTGCCTGGTCAATAAAATGTTTGCAGCTTTCTCTGGTCAGCTAGGCAAGGTCCGCTTCTGTCGTTTGCCTTCTTGCGGAATGACTGTATAATCAAAAAACTGCATTCTGTAATGCTGTAATGTATCACAGTCTGGTTATGGTCTTAACGTACTTTTATGTGTCCGCCGGCTTGAGTTTTCATATTCTTAAAGTGATAAACAGATAGCATTTTTTTCAGTTCTCATACAGTTCAATGTAACAAGAGCTGCTGATTGGACAATATTAGAAGCTGAAGGCAATGAATATTTTATGATTACTATGGTAACGAAAGATGTTTGATTTGGCACGTGAGAAACTGGCTTTTAATGAGTATGACATTTTCAATGAATACTTATAAGTTGCGGTCGGTGTAATTATCATTTGGCATACATTTGCAATGTCTCCTAATCTTGAGGCATCTTTTATGATTATTAAAGTCGACTGAAGGCGTTTCATTATAAAGATATTCTTCAAGTTGTCAGAGATTGTTTGCATGATGACTTTTAAATCGTTCGCAGACAAAAAAAAAGTTTGATATCAAATGACAATGACAATTAAATAAGCTTAAATACTGTAAGTAAGTGAAAAGGAGACAAGAAAGTATATTGTTCTTAGAATCACACCTGCGCCCATATGACAAAACCATGAAAGTACATCCTTATATTTTAAGATGTGTTTACACGGTGACGTATGTTGCATGACGCGTGTGTCATGCAACATGCGTCACCGTGTAAACACACATAAAATGTTGCATGACATGTCACCGTGTAAACACCCACAAAGTGTTGCATGCCACGTGCTGAGTAACAAATGTCACCGTGTACACACCCACAAAATGTGGCATGCCACATGTTTCATGCAACATATATCACCGTGTAAACACCCACAAAATGTTACATGGCACGTTTCATGCAACATATATCACCGTGTAAACACCCACAAAATAATGCATGACACGTTTCATGCAACATGTCACCGTTTAAATACCCACAAAATGTTGCATGACACAAATATGTTGCATACAACATGTCTAATCTTTTAAACATAACGTAAATGGTTGCATTACACGTGTTTGCTACATATGTCATCGACTAATTCCGCCATTAGTCAGCCATGTAGAAAACAGTTAGCATTGCAAAGGAATGTGAACTTGTATTTTTTTTCTCTGTTTCGTGTAAAATTAGAACGGATGCAAGCAGCATTTGTAATCAGTGATGCATTTGCTGGTTGCATTCGTGGAGTCTTATCAAGGAATTTGTGGAACCTTGATCACAGATCCTATACTTCACTGTTAACGTGAGGAAGCCATTCAAGCCCTCAGATACGCTGTCTCCAACGCTTTTTTTTGCGCTTACTCCATTTCTTATCATTTTCGTCTATTTTCAGGCTATAGAAGATTTCCATTCAACACATTCGCGCAACCCCTCATTTTCCAGAAGACATCTACATCGCTCCTCAGATTATGTTATAGACTCGCCCATGTTCGACTGCCCATTAGTGTATAGCTGTCATCCGGTGCTCGTGCAGGAATGTCCAGAGCACGCGCCTGAGAAAGATGGCAGCAGGCGACAAAGGAGTAGCGTGTCAAATTCCAGAATTCTGATTCCAGCATGCTCTATTGAGGAGGAACAAAGTGAAGATGGCGAGGTTTGGATGCCTAGAAAGTTCAGTAGTGACTTTGTACCGCCAGAAATTCCAAAAGGCTGAAAATACGGAGCTTTACTTCAGTGTTACGGTAATATACCGCTGGCTGCATCGAAGTATTTGTTTAGAGAACATACTGAAGTTTAGAATTCTAATAACTACCGAAAAACCCCAGACTGCAACAGTGGACTTGTTTAGGCATCATACCGAAATGTAGAAAAACGTAGAAAAAAGTAACTGACGCGGTTTTGGGTGCCCTGGATTTTGAGAGTCTTTGTATCGCCAGAAATTCCTATAGACTAACACGAAAGGGTTATATCCAGATGTTAGGGAAAACGCCTTTTGATACATGAGATGAAATTGAGATCATTACGGAAGGTCAGGTTTAAAGAAAGGCAATACGAGCAGAATGAATGGACACATTAGGCGCACCAGTTTGAAACAACGCTGGTCGATGCAAAATCATGGAAGTTGAGATGCTGTTTCAGTTTTGGGCACTCGCTGGAGAAGATATTATTCCAGTATAAACTGCATACATGCATGCATACATATTCATTCCAGTTAACAATATCATGTTGTTTGGATTATTTTCCTCGGCTTTTGGAAGAAAAAGCTGTAATCTGCTGTTCGAAATGGGGTCAGACTTTAGTCTTTTAAAGGAGAACACATAGCACACGGCGCAGACATGTACTTATCTGGGAATTTAATTTAATTTCTTGTTATATATTTATTATTTCTTTTTTGTATTTTTTGTATTTACATGCATGGATGTTTTACAGTTTTGCCTAAATATTGATATGTCTGAATAACCTTGAGATCTCAAAATTTTGTACATTGCTATAAAATGATATCAAATGTCTTGTTAAACATAAAAAAGATAAATATTTGAGACAATACATTCTTTAAGATGTAGTGAGGGTCCTCTACAGCTTAGTGGGTTAAGCGCTGGCCTGCTAAGCTAGCGGTTCTGGTTCTAATCCCGCAGGAGGCGGAATTCTTTTCACCATCCCTGAATGCCTTTCATTGTCGCCCTTCCATCGGCTCAATACAACTGAAACACTGTTGAAAGGGCTGTAAAACCGCAAGTCATCCACTCAGTCTTGATTATACGAAACACGGTCACATGTTTTGATCACATGCTTTCTTGTATGCTAAAATCTTTCGTCACTTTGAGTGTCGGAGGAAATCTGGTTGAAATCTTAGAGCAGTTTTATTTAAATTTCGTTGTTTTTTATGTGAAATAAAGCGCGGGGTATGCGTAGTCATGTATACTTCAAGACGATATTCATTATTTCATTGTGGGTTTGATAGTTTTTGTGGCTAATCCTTCGCCGATATCCGAGATTTAGGGTTGGGGTTTATGTTGTAGAACTTCGGGTTGCCACGAAAATGGGGAAGGATTAAACACAAAATCTTCTAAAGTCTCAGTAAAAACAAGTATACATTCTTAAAGACCTCATGAACACCTTCTTTTTGCTATACTATAATTATCAAGCATTGAAAATAAGGAAAGCTTGACTGGGATCTACCGCATTTTGTGTGACATAAAACACGTGATCATCCACCCTTATAGTATGCATGCAATATTTTTGACGTCATAGGATCCTTACCACGGCAGCCAGGGGTTCATGATTGACTTTCTATTGTGTAATGTTACATAAGGAGACGAGAAATACAGAAAAAAGGGAAAGATTGACTTCTCAGCTGCTAGGATGAAGTAATCAGAGTTACTGTACATACGTATCAAGTCGAAACATTGTACGAGATAGTGCTGTGCATACCCATAGCATTGATAATAGTATAGTGTAGTGCCAGGCACAAAATACATGTGTTTGATTTATCAGTAGTCTGAGACAACGGAGACAGAATTGTAAGGGATATTTAGGAAGAACAGACACACATTGTTTTCGTAAACTTGCCTTCACATACGAAGGTTCTGTAAAATACCAATGTGTTTAATATGGTAATAGTGAACTGTACTACGGTATGAAAGGTTTTACGGTATGAAAGGTTTTACGAACCAAATTATTTATTTTAGTTTGATTTTATAATTGTAAAAATTCTGATGTAATTTTAATATAAATACTTAGTTTTCTAATTTCTTGTTGCATTCTTCTCCAGTTGTTATTTTTACTGTTCAATAAATCGTTTTATTCTATTCACATCTTTTTTCTGGCATTATTTCTGTCCTTAAATGTCTACAAAAAGGGATGACTCTGCCCTAATTCCGCATCAACTGGCAGTTTCTGAAATTGATTGCGTTCATACGGAAGACATTGAACTTTTCTGAAGCGTTCACACGGAAATGGCCTTTGAATTTGATAGAGCGGAAAACGACACATTACAGTCTTTAATGCACTGAAAACATAAACGGGAGCATACGCACTTTTCTTCATCCAATTGCCGTACCTTGTAGAAGAATGACGTTGCCATTAGACAGCTTGCTTTACAACAGTGCTATTAAAATTGCACGTGGACGAAAATGTAATTGGATTTCCATCGCATCTTTATTTGCCTGTATGTGATAAATTAAAGGAAAGGTCTAGTGCCAGTCGGCTGGTAATAGCCATTTTACGTTAAAATGGCTATTGCCAGTCGACTGGCAATAGCCATTTCACGTCAAAATCGCTATAACCAGTCGACTGGCAATAGCCATTTTGACGTGAAATCGCTATTGCCAGTTAGTTTGTATTTTTGATACTCCACATTTTTCAATGATAAATTTAAAAATTAAGAACTTGTATCCCACTTAAAGCTTTTAGCTGCATAGTAAGGAACTGTGGCGTTGTGTTACTGAGAAGCCTCGATAATTCATCAGGTTAAACACTGGCCTTCTAAGGTGGCCATCTGGGTTGATTCCCGGTGGAATGGATTTCATTTAAATCACTAACGGGGTTCCATTGCACACAAACTTTCATTATCACCCTTTCATCTGCTCCACATGACTGACATTGAAGGGCCATTAAACCGCAAGTGATTCATCTGTCTTAAAACGGAAAAAAACTGTTATGGATCGGTAGGCAAATCATCTAAAGTTAGGCCCGGTCTCTATGGCAAGTGGTTAAACGAGCTGTTGATCATTTTCACTGCTTTGGATCCAAGCCTTGTTCAGAGAACTGATCTGCTCGCGGAGGGGCATGTGATCTTCTGCGGGAACTCCTGATTTCTCCTAACTTTGTTCATCATTAAAACGGTGTCCTTAAAACAAATGAAACTAGCGGCTAATCATGACACTAAAAAGTGGTCATTATAAGCATCTCAGCCTACGCATCTGCAAAGACCGACCAAATGGCTCGCTTTTGACTGTTGATGATAACAGGGAAGATTCCGAAAAATACCGCTGAGATGCACGGCTTATCTAATACAAGCAGTAAGATCACTTCTTGGAATCCTGTTATTTGTTACATGTAACATGAATAACATGAATAAGAATATATAAAATTGTGGCAACTCATTAACTTTGAAGCTCAGGTTACTGTCAAAATCGAAAAAAAAAATGCAAATTTAAAACTTTCAGTAATTTATACATGCATAAATGAGAGTGCGACAATAAAGTCAGAGAAGGAAGCTTGCTGATAAATAGAATATGCCCTTTTGGGCCGAAACTTGAAGAAACTGGCATTAGCGTTTCTAATGTTATTTACGCTACTACCAGTCAACTAGCAATAGTGATTTTAGGGTGAAATCACTTTCACCAGTCGACTGGCAATAGCGATTTCAACGTAAAATGGCTATTACCAGTCGACTGGCAATAGCGATTTTAACGTAAAATGGCTATTGCCAGTCGACTGGCAATAGCGATTTCAATGTAAAATGGCTATTACCAGTCGACTGGCAATAGCGATTTTAACGTAAAATGGCTATTGCCAGTCGACTGGCAATAGCGATTTTAACGTAAAATGGCTATTGCCAGTCGACTGGCAATAGCGATTTCAACGTAAAATGGCTATTACCAGTCGACTGGCAATAGCGATTTTAACGTAAAATGGCTATTGCCAGTCGACTGGCAATAGCCATTCCGTAAATTAAATGTAAAGTTTATTGGACAGATTTTGTCTTTGTGGACTAGAAATTTTGTCACAGAGTATGTAACAAAAGAAAATTTGTAGCTAGCAAATTATGTCAACGAACTTCTTCTATTGTTAGCCTGATATCATTGCGAAAAGAAAGAAATATCAGAGTTCATAGCTTGTAGGCTCAATATTATCACAGCCACCGCAGAATATCCGTTTCGTTCACGCGGCATTTTGAGAATGATTCAAAGTTTTGCTAAATGTGTATGGGAACATCTCCATGTTTGACCGCCATTTTTACAAAGGGAAATAACTTTGATGACTTACTGTTTGTTTGACTGGTGGTCGATGTATCCCTTCAAAATTGGGGTAACTGTCTAAGAAAAGAATTTTCTCCTGAGAGGGAAATTCTTTGCTGAAAGCGTTGACCGCCATTGAGAGGAGAAAAAAATGGCAGAGTTGCTTCCCCGAATGTGCAGTAATTCACATTAAAATCAAATCAGTTTTGTTTTGAAGAAATTTAAATGCAGCAGAGAGACTGTGGCTAAATTGGCTATTCAAATAAGAAAAGTTAAACTTTATTTCTCCATCTATCTTTGCTGAATAAGCTTTTTTAAATTTGACATTGATTTAGATTATTATTCTAGATCATCGTCTTTTGTATTATTTGGATCCTTTTTGATACTAAGTCTTTGAGTCGACTGCCCAATGAAAAGTAAGATATCACAGTATGCTTTTCTCTGGTTTCGTCACCAGATATTGTCAGGGTCACTGACGAGGCTTTATTAGCCGAAACTACGTAGTCTGGCCCATGTACCTTCTTCTGAATGTATTCTCTGCTCTTGAAGGAACTATTTAAGACTTTAATTGTTCATGTAAACATCACAACAAATATTTCTTTGCTAAAGTTTTAATGTCAAATATTCTTTATCACATTTTCCTATAGCAAATGTGCTCCGTATGAACGCAAAGTCTTTGGCAATCTTTAGATGGCAATTTAACCTTGCTCGTGTTAACAAAATTCAATTGTTATGTCCCTCACCAAAGGTGAGGGGGGCATATTGTTTTCAGTGCGAATCCCGGGCGTAGGCGTCGGCGTCAGCGTCGGCGTGACAGTTTCTTGCGTCGGCGATATCTCTTGAACCAATGGATGGGATATTACCAAACTTGCATGGATACATCATTAGGACAAGTTTAAGACCTGATTAGATTTTGGTGACCTTGACCTCATTTTCAAGGTCACTGGAGGACTAAAACAACAATTTCTTATACCAAATATATCTCCTGAACCAATATATGGAATTTCACCAAACTTACATGGATACATCATTGGGACAAGTTTAAGAGCTGAATAGATTTTGGTGACCTTGACCTCATATTCAAGGTCACTGGAGGACTTAGGTGACAATTTCTTCTACCCAATATATCTCCTGAACCAATGAATGGAATTTCACCAAACTTGCATTGGAACATCAATGGGACAAGTTCAAGAGCTGAACAGATTATGGTGACCTTGACCTCATTTTAAAGGTCACTGGAGAACTTAGATGACAATTTCTTCTACCCACTATATCTCCTGAATCAATGGATGGAATTTCACCAAACTTGCATGGATACATCATTGGCACAAGTTTAAGAGCTGATTAGATTTTGGTGACCTCGACATCATTTTCAAGGTAATAGTCATCTATGTAGGATATCTTTAGAACCTATGAATGGATTTTCTCCAATCTTACGTAGATATTTTACTTGTACAGGCTTTTTATTCATTAAAGGGGACGGGAAATGGGCTGGTGGGGGACATCGGTTTTTCTCTGAAAAATATTTCTAGTTTTATAGAAGATAAGGCAAGTGGACTTATATAGTCCAACTTCAAAGATAGAGAGGTCATTACATCTACAAAAATTAGTAGTTTCATGGTTGATGTGTCTCACTACAGTGCGCAATTGAAACAAGACCAACCACTATTATAGCGTCTCGGTAGCTGGACCCACTGACAGAAAAGAAGAGAATTGGTCAGTGTGTCGGTATACGTGTCGGACATATAATAGTAGTTTACGAAGTGTAAACCTACCCTGACTGAATAGTTTCCATTCTTCCAGTGCCCTTTATTGCACAGTAACTAATTATTTGTGCCTATTTAGAAAAGCAGCAAAGGAGAAGGACAGGCTCGGTCTTTTACATGTTGCGTACAACATATGGTGGTCTCTAACACTGACCGTTTCTACGATTACAAACATTTACCTTCATGTTTTATGCCCACGGATGATCTCCCGTTCATCATGACGAGCCAAGTATCATTATGGTTAAAGCTAAAACTATTTTTGTACATTTTGTATAATTCTTGTCATAGGCTGTCCAACCGTATACAGTTTGTCGCAGCTGAAGTTGAATATAGCGTGAAAGTACACACGTGTGGATCAACCAAGCCTTCTCCGCAAGGTCAGTAAATTGCTCGTGTAAACAGAGAAAATTCAGGTTCTGAGCAGGTTTATCTGGTAGGTCTTCACATTAGTCATAATGCACCATTTCAAGTGGGTTCACTCATAAATATATAGTTTGTCAGCATTCGATAGTACGGAGCCCGGGAGGGGACATGACAATACATATACTGATTTCGTTCCCACGAAATGCATTTCGTTCCCACGCATTACTTTTTCGTTCCCTCAGTTTAGTATTTTGTTCCCTCAAATTAATAATCCGTTCCTACGCTTTACTTTTTCGTTTCCACGCACTCCTTTTTCGTTCCCTCAATTAAGTATTTCGTTTCCTCAAAATAGCTTTCCGTTCCCACGCTTTACTTTTCCGTTCCCTCAAAATAGCATTTCTTTCCCTCAAAATAATATACCGTTCCAATGCATTACTTTTTCTTTGCCTCAAAATAATACACCATTCCCATGCATTACTTTATCGTTGCCTCAAAATAATAATTCGTTCCCTCAAAATAATATTTGGTTCCTCCAAAACAACATTTCGTTTCCACGCATCACTATTTCGTTTGCACGTTCTAATATTTCTTTCTCTTGCAAAATAAATTCGTGTCCTTAAAATAGTATTTTGTTATCTCGCAATAATAATTTGTTCTATCACAGTAGTATTTTGAGCGCACAGATTACTACTCCGTTCACACGAAATGATATTTCGTTCCCACGATTTACTATTATGAGGCCTCGCAATGAATAAAACCACATCTATTTTTAGCTTTACACAGATCGTTGACAAGAGCTCTGATTTGAATAAGGGCATTTCATAATGATAATCAGTTTGGTCAACATTATATTAAATCTTTGAACATGACAATCGAATTACATGTACAGATTCTACCAACAATTTGAAAAATAAGAAACTGAGAAAACGTAGCATCATTATAATTATAATAGGAAAACTTTACGCTGGCACAACGTCTACCCAACGTTGGACAAACATCAGTGGCGTTTCTGAACGTTGGGTCAGCGTTGTCCGAACATCGCGTGCTCACTCGGCGGTGTCGACCATCAGTTCGCGGAGTACTTGTATGGTTCACGAGGGGCTCTGGGTTCGTGATCAGTAGAGCCACGATTTTGTCCACATCTGTTACATTTGGGAGGTGGCTGGAGGGGCGCAGAGATGGTGATCACAGGGTATAATCGATTCCGCTAATTTTCGCTTCCTGCAGAGACCGTACATCATATTTGGCTTCCGCCGAGACTTCCGTGAACTCTTGCTTCCTGCCGAGACTTCTGTACATGATTAATGGCTTCCTGCAGAGACTGTCCGCGTGATTCTGCTTCCTGCCGAGGCTCTCGGCAGGAAGCAGTCACGCGGACAGTCTCGGCAGGAAGCCATTATTCAAGGACAATAGTCTCTGCAGGAAGCAAGAGTTCGGGGACAGTCTCGGCGGAAGCCAAATATGACGGATAGTCTCTGCAGGAAGCGAAAATTGGTGGAATCGATTATACCCTGTTGTGATAGTGATGGCTGAATTGCTTCCAGAGAAGGGGAGTCTGCTTTTGTGACTTCCTGTTTATTTCCTTTGGCAGTGTGACCATTTCGAGGGGCCTGCTCTGGAATGAAGAATTTGCTCCAAAAGGAGCAAATTCTTTCCTTTGAGAATTGGCCCCAGTTTTGGATTTGCAGAGACTGGGGTGGCTGAATTGCATCCCTTGAAGGTGTACTCATTCACCTTATCATTTAGGGACTTGGTAAGCCAGCTAACTCAGGGCCCGGAAATACTCAAGTAATTTAATCATGACAGTTGGCAAAATAACCTTTGAGCTATGGTAAAGCTGTGGTGTGTGGGTGTATAGATGTGATGTGTGGGCGATCTCCATATTTTTCCGCCAGGTTTCAACAGGGAGACAACTGTTATGACTTCCTTCTTGCTTCCCTAGGTGACAGTGCCTTTTCTGGCAGGCCTGCTATGGAGCGAGAGCATTTGCTTCGATGGGGGCAAATTCGTTTCTTATGAGTTGGCCCCGAATTAGAGGGGCCACAGAGATTGGGATGACTGAAAGTACTAGACTGGCTGCAGTTAAGAACATAGATAAAATGACAATAATAATAATAATTGTAATAAAAAGTTATAATAATAAAAATAATGAGAATGTTGAATAGAAAATATTGATAAAATAAAAAATATGGGTGGCCTTCAAAACAAACGGAGTCAAATTAAAACTTGTAACATTTAGAATAAGCATTTAGCCTGGAAACCAGGCTGCTAAAGTACACTATGGTTTTGCTTATACCATTACCGAATATTGTTGTGAGAAAACGAAAAGCTATTTCATAGGAAAGAAATGTTAATTTGAGTGAACGAAATATTGTGGTAAGGAAATGAAATATTATTGCGTAGGAAAGAAATGGTAACCCGTGGCCACGGAATATTATCTTGAGGGAACGAAATTTCAATCTGAGGGAACGACAAAGTAATGCGTGGGAACGAAATATTATTTTGAGGGAACAAAATGTCATTTTGAGCGAACAAAATTGTAAAGCGTGGGAACGAAATGCTATTTTGAGGGAACGAAATAGTAAAGTTGGGGAACGAAATATTATTTTGAGGGAACGAAATACTATTTTGAGAGAACAAAATAGTAAAGTTGGGGAACGAAATATTATTTTGAGGGAACGAAATGCTATTTTGAGGAAACGAAAAAGTAAAGCGTGGGAACGGAATGTTACTTTGAGGGTATGAAATATTAAATTGAAGGCACGAAAAAGTAAAGTGTGGGAACGGAATGTTATTTTGAGTGAACGAAATATTAAATTGAGGGAACAAAAAAGCAATGCGTGGGAACGAAATGCATTTTGTAGGAACAAAATCAGTGTATATATTGCTATGTCCCCTCCCGGGCTCCGTACTATAGAAATTTCTCGACCGGTTCAAAATTTGAGACAAAAACAGGATAATTGTTTCTACTACATCATACACCATCCTGGACTGGAAAGTCAATGCCTTCCGTTTCATAAATTACTGAAAACTGTAGCCGGGTCGCGTAGCGCAATCGGTAGGGCGTCTGACTCAAGAGCCAGAGGTCCCGGGTTCGATACCCGGTCCGGCCATATGCTTTCGTTTCTCCTTCCGCTGATTCAAGAACGGCAGTTGTCAGTTACCGGCGAAAGTATGTGCACTTAGTACTGGTTAGCCGCTTAGGAGGCCTAAGCCTGCCCAGGAATAGTGTGGTTAGGTTAACTGACCGTCCCGAAATGACCATAGCTGTTTATCGAGGACGTAAACTAATAAAACAACAACTAAATGCAGGGTGAACTTTGACATACAAAACATCCTGACAATATTAGTATAAGAAGAAGAAGCACACAGAAAAACTAATAATTAAGCGCGACACGACAAAACGAACATATAGTGACGTGTGCGCCACGAGAAGACCCAAAGCAGAGATTTCGCTGTGCACTGGACGGATAGCTAAGATTCTAAGCTAACGCCATGCCGACAGCAAAGACTATGATCAGACTAGGTGGATACCCAGCTGATCTGAGTCTTCGCTGATGCACATGCCATTTTGCTGGTTTTTATCATGTCGCGGGGCCATTATAAATTTTAAAAAATACGTTTTATGAAACGGCATTATGCAAAAGGGACATAATGCGATCAAGGTTCTTTAAACTATTCCGTTCAAGTTATTCTGCATACTTTTAAGTGAAAAGTGAAATGATGGCTTCCTCCTGAGAAGTCTCTTGTAATGGACTCCGCTGTTCGCCTCCCTTTAAGATGCATGTCTACCCTCTCGGGTGAAATAACTCTGCCGTTTTCATTCTTACCTCCCTTCTAAATGGAAGTCAACTCTTAAAGGACTAAGTTTTTCTCCATAGAACCTTTTTCCTTTTAGTGTAGATCCCATGCAGGAAGGGCTTTGTCGACCAGAGAAGCAAACGGAAAATCGCATTTTTTTCTTTTCTGTTTGTAACATAGATTTTATTGTAATAACTAGACTAGCACATTTTCAAAGCACATCGACCTATGAAGAGACCATATAGTCGTTTGGCAAAAACTAGCTTAGCAGTCAGGCGACGTGTATCTCGTATCAGGCTTGTTTGCCTTTTTAGATTGATTCGAAACTGTAAAACACTCAAACTGTTTTTCTCCTTCTTCTTCTTCTTCTACTTCTTTCTCAGTCAGCGGTCAGCGATACATCGTGCGTTTGGTTGTTTCTATCTCAGTAAATATAAAGATAAATCTCGTAGCTGGCAGTGAAAGACGATCAAAATGATGCATTGCTTTACAAGCATTTTATTGCAAAACAGACTTACAAACAATACTTTCTCCTTAAATATAGCAAAAAGCAAATATTAAAAATTTGCGAGATATAAAATGTCCGTTATATATATCTGTGGAATTAGATCTACATGCACACGAAGAAACCTTTAAAACTTTAGGACCGAAAGATAAGACAGCCGCCCATGCCCTGAATCAGGCTATTTGAATGTTGCGTGCTGAAAAATAAAAGTAGGCAATGTCTAGCACGCAGCAGTGCAGAAACCATTTCTACAGGCTTACTTTTAGCTTCTCACATTAAGAAAACACCAGTGGGTTGGCAAGCCAAAAGCACCTAGTTTAAGAACCTCAAACCAATATTTTCAAAAGACTTTTCAATCTCAACCGTCTCAAATTGAAACAATACACAGACTTCAACTTTTAAACAACAACTCCAGTAAGCATCCATAAAAAAGACACAGGATCTACATGAAAAAAAATCAAAAACGGTATTTTCGGCAATACAAGTTCATATATGTAGTATCTCTGAGTTTGGCGCAAAGCTGCATATATTCTATGCATAGAATCACTAAATTTTTAAATATACATATGGCCCAAATACCAATAATATGTCTTAGGACATGTGCTGCCATCAAAGACTAAGCCGCGCGGTCTCATCTGAGATTTTACTAAGCGCATGCACAGTTTATATTATGCATCAGGAAAGGTTCCCGTCAGTCTTAATATTCCCCTAAGGAGTAGGCAGCGGCGTTACGTAGGGAATCTGACAATGCAGAAGAGTTATGTTCAGTTTTCCACCGAAAGTCAGAGATCGGCGTCTAAAGTGACCTGGGCAGGTATCTAAATATATAACCATTTTAAGTAACACTTTTTAGCCCTCAAGGGTGTCATGATTTCATACTCGTTTTCAGATTGAAAAAAAAGTGTTTCTTCATTTTCTGACCCTTTCTTAGTCATGATTGAACACGATTATGAATTAGGATGAGAACTTTTCTTGTTACTAGTCAACCGCCTTAAGGCAGATAATTCAGTATTCTTTTTGTAGTGTAGAAATATAAAACCTTATTTCCACGTTTGGGTTTTTTTATCAGTCTGATTCCCGCCACCCTTCCGCTAAGGGAAGAATTTAATAGATAATTGCCAGGTGCCAGTCTTCGCTGGCTGCACATATCCTGTAGTTTTACTGGACCCCTACAATATGTAGACTACTGAGCATTTTTCTCTATGATATGTATAACGTCATTTAATTTCATACAAAATTACATTTTCTGATCGTCTTTCGGACAACAGGACTCGGCATTTCTCCATGTCGTGTAGAACTTGGATATGCTGTGGCCGGCTCAGACCATTTTCCCTTGAAAGTAACGTGTATAACTTTTCACCTTCTGCTGAAAGAAGTAATACACTAGAGGATCTAATCCCTGTCACAAGCACCCGGTTTTGCGAATCGACAGCGCTACTGTAAGGTCGATCCATATCTTTGTCGGTAAAAATATGAGTTATCTGTCCTTGAACAGTCATCGTTACCAGCGAACCTTTCGTGCCTGAATGACCTTCGCAGCATACAAAGAGAAGGTGGTTAGCTGGATTAAAGGTGATCGATACCGGACGGAACACACCAGTATTTCCTCGAGAATCGAAATTAACTCTCTGTACCTCAGCCCCACTTTTATCCATAAAGACAACCGCGTTTCCGTCATCCTTCGTGGTAACTGTTAACAGGCCGCTCACATGACAAATACCCCAACATTCAAACCGTGTTGAAATCCGCCTCAAGAGCGTCATCTTCGTGTCCAGTACCCTGATTACGTGGATTGATTTCTCCAGAGGAACAGTAACAGCGACCTCGTTTGGCGATGTACTCGTGATGTTCCATGGTTCTTTGCTCATGTCAACGTAAGACTGACAGGTGAAGTCTTTGCTCATTAGCTTGACTCTGCTGTTGTTGCAGTCCACCAGAACAATACGTCCTTCTGGCAGTAACGTTGCCCCGGTAATCGTGCACTCGTGTGTGTCCTTTGACACCTTCACAGGAATGGAACAAATCTTATGAGCTTTAACTGCGGCCTTATTCTCTTCATCACTTTCTGAGCTCGGCAGTAAGTTAGTTCCACCTTCATGAATCTGGACAGGTTCGCTCTCTGAGGATGTTCGTGAACTTCTTCGTAGTTTCCTCTCTGTTCCGTTGGTACTTTCTGAATCATCACTTGAACTGTCAATTCTCCGAGGATGAGTACGTGAATCAACTTTACGGATAATTCGATACTGCACCCCTGGCGTGTTTTCATAAATATCAGGTGCAGTAATGGTCGTAGCTGGATCAATAGTCTGACTGGAACTTGCTGCACTGGAAGCACTAGCCTCATTATCGTCTTCGTCAACTATCGGACTAGATGCCGAGTGACGCAAGCTGGCAAGGTTTTCAAGAAATTCAGGTAGTGGATCGTCGCTGATAGCCAGTCGTTCTGCTTCTTGTGGCGACTCTATGGCTCGAAAACTGTGAGTGTTGAGCAAAGGCGGAGATGTTGTGATATGTTTTGAAGGCGGCTCAGGGTGCTGTAAAGTTGTATTTTCTAGTGAAAGGTTCAGGGCTTGTGGGCGCCCTGCAAGAGGTCTAACAACTATTGGTGTTACTGATGCAGAGCCAATAGAGACAGTGGAATGTCTTTTCGAAGAGTCTTTTCTGTGCCTGTAGTTTTCTTGGCCTTGAAACGATCGTCTTTGCTGTCCACCTTGATTACTGACCTCTTGTTCTGTCTGGGTTGCTGATGCTTGTGCCACTGACCTTGACCTTGGGCTGTTTGCTTGTTGGACTGGAGTAACGACAACTCCTCTTGGTGAGGGAACCAACTGTTCCCCGTTTGGTTTTGATAGAATATCTTCAAGAGGCGGCAACTCTGCCTCAAACTGGTCAACAAAGACAGTCCCTAACTGACCAAGTGAGTTTAAAAACTCAGACAACTGTGTTGCTAAAGTAAAATTAAGTTTCACAACCTTGACAGTAGACTTGCAGGATTCAAGCACATTACTGTGTCCTTTAACTTCATTTTCTATAGCTGTTAAAGATGCAATAGCTTGACCAAAATCCACGTAATCTGTTAAGTCTTCAAGAGATTTTTCCGATGTCTCGACCTCGGCTTTTATTCGCTCATACTTTTCACAATGTGATTTTAGGACAATTATTTGACCATCGTGGTGCATGTTTACTTGTTCTTTAATGTCTGTTTCTAAACTTAAGAGAAAGTTGTCAACCTTGCTTCTAAATTCCTTTACCTCTTGTAATATGTTGCTTCTCTGCATGGCCAGCTGGTCCATATTTGCTTTAAGATGAGCAATGACTTCGTCAAGATATTTTTGCAGGTTCTGAATATCAAGTTTCACTAAAGTCTGTCGAGTTGTCAGTTCCAAATGTTCTTCGATGTCGTTGACGTTACAGTGTCGGTGAGCATTTTTAAAACATTTACTACAAATGGCAGTTTCATGATCGACACAGAAGAATTCTATCTGTTTCACAGGATGTTCCGTACACCGCTCAGAATGCACTGTTTCGGTGATAAGTCTGTCGTGAAAGTAGTTTGTGTCGAGCAAGGATACCAACAGGTGGTTTAAAGGAAACAAGCTTGCCCAAAGGTCGATTCGCGTAAACGCCTTGGGGGCTGGGGTGCTTGTCCTACACACGGGGCAGGGAAAATCTGAGACAAGAACTCTTTCTCTGCTTTTGTTCACGATGTAGGAATGGAGGCAGGATTCACACAGCGTATGCTGACACGGAAGCATCCTTGGAGTTTTGTAGATATCCATGCATATTGGACAGTTCAGGATATTGTCTTGAGGCGATGTTTTATTGACTGGAGTGGCCATTTTGTCTGAAATAGAATAACAGAAAATAAGTATATCGAGATATTCATTGTTGCACTGAGCAAGATATTCACATTCGACGAACTGGGAAATTTGCCTATGCTTATTTTCGCCAATAAAGTTACGTTCAAACATACATAATACTGCGAGCTTCACACGACATGCAAGCGATACGCGTATGGCGTACCAAAAGGGTCAAAACGACCGATATCTGTGAACTTATTTTTTTATATATATATTTGTAATATTTACTGTTGCACGAATGATAAGATATACATGTTGGTCCGCAGATCTCGGTAGTTTTTGACCCTTATGTACACACTGACGTATTGACTGTCCGCCGTGTGATGCCAACTGTTGGTACCTGTGAATTTCGACAGGAAATATTTGCAAACTTTGAATGCCATTTTAGCAATGATTTTAGATCACAAGCAATTCACGACTGCTTTTCCAGCAGGCACACGACGTCGAAATGACGTCGTACTAACGTCGATGCGACGTCACGTGCCTGCTGGCTTGTAATCTCGAAAAATCGAAGTTTTGCGAAAATAAAAATCTTGCGATTATTTTTCAATTGACGGCACTAAGAAATTGAGTCATAAAAGATAGCGTCAAAAAGCGTCACCGCTATACTATCTCAGTGCATGCAGGGGGTGGGGGAGGGGAGTATAGTGTAATGTATTATACCAAAGAACCGAGCTACTACGGCCTGTGTCATTCAAATCTAAATTTAAGCTGTAAAAGTGAAACACATGCATGGTAATCCATTATGATATTACGTGACTGTGTGGTTAGCCAGTCAGAGCTATTCAAACAAACGGAAATTCGTTACTCTGGCATCATGAATTATTTATAACTGGAAAAACGAATATGGTTTCTGTGGAGATACAGATCCATGAATACTTTTAACTAAATACCCACCGATAAACTAACTAAAGACCAGTGCATAACTAAAGACAAAAAATAAACTGCAATACAGGCCCATGAGTGGTTTTAACTTAAAACCCATGAACTATATGCAGTGACATATGAATAATAAAAAATGAATAAATTGTACTTTACACTATAAAACGACAAACGAATAAACTGAACCATAGCCTATGAATGATAATTTTGTATTAGAGTAAAAGAAGTAGTAGGTAAAATAAATATTTGCAAGGTTGCAGTTTGCTTCGATGTGTAAAGACCGTGTTACCATACGAGATAAAGCTTCGTGTGTGATGAAAATTACATGCAAATACTAATCTAATGCAGACAATTTGGCTATAGTATAGGCCGTTTGCGAAAAAGTGGAGGGCAAAAAATCGATTTAATTTCTTTACTACTAGATAAATTTTTATGAAACTTTGCAGACCTTAATCTATTACCCATACGAACTCATGCAAGGAAACTCAGAATTTTATGGCTGTTAAATAAAAAATTGTCAGATCAACTACATGTTAAAATCTGTCCCTAATCTTTGAAGTTTTACGCTTGGTTGGTGCAATTTTTGGAACAGCCAGTGTTGTACAGACTACATCCCTTATATGGACATTAACTTATATATAGGAGAAACACATAAGAAAATCCTTTTGAAATGATTGGCCCATTATCTTTAAAGCCTCTTGTTTACCTAGTAGTGAGTGAACACATTTCAGATCACATGGTAATTTGTGAATGAATAATAGTATTAGTATAGTAACTATAGAACAACAATGGCTGTTGTACCATTATGGTTACCTCCTGTGTAAGGCTGGCATAAAACTGAGAAGAAAAATGGTAATGATTAATAGGGAAACTTTTTATTTAAAGTTCTAAAAATTTTACATTTCCTAGCATGAGTTCGTATAGGTAACAGATTATTGTATGCAAAGTTTCATGAAAATCTATTCAGTATAAAAGAAATTATATCGATTTTTTGCCCTCCACTTTTCCGCAAACGACCTATAATTACTTATCCAGCAAAACAGCGTTCAGTGATTATATTTACCAAACTGCGCTGAATGTGAATAGATCCATTCAGAATTGTGTTTATAGATTTTGAACTGATAGAATGCTCCATAAATCTTATTGTTGTACTTAGTTTACTCGAGACCAAGATAGTATAGATGTCTATAGATGTGGCTCAATATAGATAAAGTTTGTTTTTGAACTATATTTTACAGAGCCACATAATCTTAAAAGAAATCGCAGTATGAAAAGTTGCTGACTTAACTGAAATTGAATAATAACAATAAATTATGATAATAATACCAAAATAACCATAATTATGATTGTACCATACAAACGTCAGGTTGAAAGGGTGAGAACATGCATAAAGCCAATAAATTCTCGCGGTGTGTCTCTGTCCCGTCGGAGCAAGGGAAACCACACAACTATGCAACGAAGAACCTCAACAGCATGCGTATCCTCAATCAATTTTCACGGGCAATATAGCGAGAATTAAGTCAAGATTCTGATCAGGATTTAATTACTATTCCAGAGAATACATGCTATCGCTGTAATTTGCATTATACAAATAAAATTTTAAAAAAATATGTGCATTAAAAAGTAGGCAAAATAGGTGTCTTTTAATTAGCAAAAATAATATAACAAATCGTATTCTATTCTGTGAAAATAATTAAAAAGACATATTGCGATGAGACATGAACGGTAGATTTGTTTGCATATTTAGCCACTTTAATGCATTCAAGTGTATATCTGTAGATGTCTTCGATGTGCAAGCCGTGAAAGCGAAGTACAAAATGATTTCTTACCCTTATTTAGAAACGCCCCTTTCTTTCAATTTTGGCACAGGTTAAATCGCATTACAATTTCTTTGTCTCTGCGCTGTACTATGTCGTAATAATATGACTCATTCTCTTCCATTAGAAAACTCGATCATATTATAGCAGCTTTTTTTACGTGACGAGTCAGCCTCTAAAATAACTCAAATCAATATTATGAATCATTTGTTCACATGCATGCTTTTGCGTTTCAGCCATTACAGCGAGCATGTCAGCTCTCCACTTTTTCAAATAAGCCAGGGTTAGGGCTGGGAGTCAATAGTATTGATTTAACATTTTGGTGCCGCGGCAAGAGAAAACCTTTTTGTGCCTATGAGAACTGTGCATGCTCAGTTTATAACGCGCGCAGTCTGGTCATAGCATACGTAGTTCACACACAAAAACAACTTGCTCCAATCAATTTCTAAAATAGCACAATGGAGAGTCCGGACGTGTGCATGTTATTTCATGCACGCCCAACTTGTTGAACTGCAAGGACAGATTTTCACGTCAGGCAACTTTGTTATTGTTCAAAAGGACAAAAAATCTACTAATACAGACGTAAATGATATCTAAGTGGCAACATATTTGGAGATCAAATATAAAAAGAATATCTGTCACATTGTACACTGTGCGGCTCTAGCTATGAAAAAGCTACCAACACAAAGTCTATTAAAAATCCTCTTTAATTTTGTCGCTTGTCCTAGATACTTATCCACTTACAAATGGTAATGAGGTTGCCAGGGGCGTAACTAGGGGCAATTTCATAATACGCACAACCATGTTTTATTCTCTTCTTCTTGAAGGGAAAGCTAGTTTTTCAGCCACTTTGGTAATTGGTATTGAAATATTGTCTAATTTATAAAATTTCAGCATGCAAATATGCAGGTGCGTTTTGAAATTTTGTCAATTTTGACAAAATTTCAATACGCACTTGCGTATTTGCCGTATACGTAGCTACGCCCTTGGTTGCATTCGTTGTGCATCATCTTTTGTCCTCCATACGCTTGATGTCTCCAAAAGCCTCCGACTCTGTCTTCGATACGTCGATCCACAAAACAAACGATTCTTGTCTTCTATATGCCTATCGCTCTACAATTAATTAGTTAATAATAAGCCTACAATAATCGTTTTTTTTAAATTTCTGTCATAGGTACATCAATCCACTAAAATAATCTGTCAATCAAAAGTCCCTATCTACATACAAATAATTTTGTATATAAGCTCACACACTGCTTGCCTCCAATACGCCTGTCCACTTAAAAATAATCTGTCAGTCAAACAAGCTTGAATACACCTACCCACTTGCAGACGTCCTCCTCAGCTACTTGTCACCAATACATCTATTCTCTTACCAAATTAATATGACCGTCTAATACCGCATAATCAAACAACTTTTCTGCCAGTCACAATCTCAGCTGCTTGACATGTGCATGTTGCGCCTATCCACTTTTGAATAATCTGTCTGATGGCTGCTTTCTCTGTCCTTTGTGGTAGCCGTTTAAAGCCTCCGTTCCTCTCATTTTGAGTCAGTTTGAAAACTGAGTTGCTAAAACCTGTTTTATTAAATATGATCAGTGTTACACATTGCATACTGGTGATGAACAAACTCAGTACGCTGTGTGTGAAAGGTTGGGAATGAGGGAGAACGAGTTATATTCGCGTCCAAAGTATCAAACTTTTTCGAACTTATTTTTAAGGTTTCTTGTTATGGATATGTTTATCTGTAAGAATTAAGATTTTTATTATCAATCAACACAGCTAGACGCATGGTCTTCTATTGTTTGTTCTTGACACGCCTATCTACTTAATAAAATGGCTGTCAATCTAAAATAAAATTTTTGAAGAGTTACTTCAAGAGCAGAGCAGACATTCAAAAGTGGGAACATGGGCCATACTTCGAAGTTTCGGCTATTCAAGCCTCATCAGTGACCCTGACAATACCCGGTTACGAAAGCCAGAGAAACGCTTACTGTAATTTGTCACTGGACAGGGAAAGAAAGAAAGAAAGATCCTTCTTTTTTCAGACATTTCCACTTGCCTTTGATACAATACGCATATGTGTTACAAATACACGTAATAGTCTATAATCACATAGGATTGCTCAGTGTGTCCTTGATTCGCCAATCAAGTTACAAATAACCTGTCAGTCAAAACAGCTGCATACCCCGCCGTTAGTTGCTTGGACTCGATACCCCTGTCCAGTGACAAATAGTCTGTCAATCAAATAGGCTGTACTTGATGCCTTTTATCGCTTGACCACGTTACCATTTACAGAAAAATGTAAAAGGCTGCACGTTCTATCTTTAGTATCCCTTGTTGCATAATATGCCCTCAGTTTTCAAGCGTCCACACATAAAATAGCTCTCCCTTGCCACCTGTCCTCAATACGCCAGTCAATGAACAGTTAATCTTCTGTCAGTCGATTGTTTGTATTTTATCAATAAGGTGAAAGCATGTCAACAGGAAAATAACAACTTATCTTTTCTGGAAGTATTTCAAAAAAGAAAAAGATAAATAAAAGCACATAGACGGTATGGTCTGCTGTTGTTATTGTAATTGTTGTTTCAAGTCTTCTAACGATAGATGGTATGGTCTCACGCTGTTGGTCTTTTGTATTTTGCCCAAATCAATAGCAAAGGACTTCTATGCTTAAGGCGTGAATTTTCCCCATGATTAAAAAGTTATATGGATCACTTGCTTTTGCTTTGCATTTATGACTATGACATGTAACTTGTATGACAAATGAATTTTCAAGTGTTTGTGTCTATGTAAAGTACGTTAAACATACGTTGACGTTGACGTCATTGTTGAGATTAATTGTAAATCATCCTCAAACTGATCGTTGAAATAATGATTAATTGTATATATTTCACCCTTTTTTGACTTGCGTTACTTACATAACAGACAACACTGGATAGCTTTGACTATACGTATGTGACCTTGACCTCATTTCAAGGTCATAGTACACAATATAATCCCTGAAGACCACAATGCTACTGCTGACCGTTCTTCTTCTTTGGCTTACTGAGTATAGTTCCCCCCCGTGACCAAGCTTCCCACTCATTAATATATATCGCGTATACCCTGATTCAAAAGAAATGTCAGGGCGGAGTTATCTTTGTACCTTCCCCTAGACTTTTCTATTGTACAAAAAGGGGCACAGGACAAACACGCTGCTCACTCACCGGTAACAAAACTTATTTAGCTGTAACAAAACTTGCAAATACAATGTTAAGTTATGCAACATCTGGACAACAATAGACGCACGTGGCTAGCCATATTACCTGTCCTTGTACAACGTCGATCAAAAAGGGACAGATTGATGACTTGCGATTATACGTCCTTTTCAGCAGTATTTCAGTCATATCAGACGATGGGAGGGTGATAATGAAAGGCTCTGTGCAATGGAACCCGGTTTACGATTGAGAAAGCATCCGGGAATCGAGCTCAGGTCCGCTAGTTCAGCAGGCCGGTGCTTCACCCACGACTGATCAGAAACACAGGCTGATCTTATTATTTCCTTTTCGCACATCCAATAAGGTATCTTTTCAGGCAACACCAATCATTTACTATTTAAATTTACTGGATCAACTGCGAGGATGCACAGACTGACCTGAGTCATGTTTGTTCACACTTTCAATAAGTTTCGCTTTTTCAGTAACGAAATAAAGAACAATGCGTTGTGATTTGCCATATACATGTACATAGATAAGGCTGAATGCACAGGCTTATCTGAGTCTTCGCTATTTGCACATGCTATCTTAGTACATGTACAGCCCAACTCCTGATCTTCATGTATGATCATAAGGCCTGTCATCCTCGCAAGCCAAGTGTACTAAGCCCACTTCGTTCCTTACGTAATAAACAAGATAAGAAGCAAAGTGGACTTAGCAGCCTTTGCTTGCGAAGTTTACAGCCTGTGTGACCAAATTCACTTTGAATATACCTTATGATCCAAATATCTTCTATGTGAACGGAGACGACAGCATGTCCTCATGATCCAAATATTTTCTTTTCGAACGTACAGAATGTACAGGCTTGTGTGTTTCTGCCCATTTCAAGTGATAAAAATGGCCTAACAATGTGTTATGTCTGAATTCATCAAGTACAAAATAGGAAAGACGCTGATGATTATACAGGGAGGATGCACAGGCTGATCTGATGCTTCGCTTTCACATCGATAATCTACACATTGTATTAGCATGTCTCAAGTATTGCAGTTGCGGCAAAACATCCAATGAGCACAAATAGGCTGAAAGAACGTATTAATGTCAATGTTGACACGATGTTGCTTTTAGATTTAGAGTGCATCACCGTTGATACGACGTTTTTTAACATTGCACTTGGCAGTTTACATCCTAAAATTTAAGCGTTCCAATATTCGTGAAATGTTTCATTTTACGAGCCAAGAGATATTCGCGAATATAAGCGTAAATAAATTGCCGCGAGTATTTATATGTAGGGTGTGCTCGACTAAGGCACTATGCAGGCTCTTATTTTAAGGTTTCGCATACAGGGATGATGTTACAAGTATATAAATGTCGGAAGCGCAGTCTGCTAAGACCTGGCTTACCTAGTTCGAGTCCCGCGGCGGCGGAATTCGTCACACCGTAAACGGAGCTTCCTTGCGGGCAGAATATCATTATCTTAATTGCACATTCCTTCTTACTTTTTTGTATAAACATAGTACGTCTTTCATACACGACAGTAAATGTGGTGATAAGAGGTACAATAACAATGCGTTATGCTTAATGAACTTGAACAAGCGTGCAAAATTTATTCTACCGAATCTTCTAGTGGGCTGATCGAATTTGACAGTGATTGCCTGCACATATTTGTTACCGCCCTGACATTTCTTTTGGATCAAGGTATACTTACTTCGCATAAGTTTGCTGCATGAAGGAAATGCTGGGTCACGGGGGGGGGGGGGGGGGGGGGGAGGGGGGAGGGGGGGGAGGAAAGTACTTGTATTTTAGTTATAGTGAAACGTTCTCTTTTGGCCGCTTTGACCGGAAGTGTAACTATGGTTTTGCATGTTTAAATGCCAATCAGGCGTAACAAGAAGAAAATCATTTCTTTGTATTGTGATGTGCATGTATTTAGCATGCATTTATGACAAAAAATTATGGAATGACTGACTGATTCCAATATTTTTGTTACCTCAAAAAACGAGGTATGCGAAAACCTTGAATTTAGGGTAGGTAGGGTCAGCTTGGATTACCTCCCCATGTCTTTGGGTCTGAATCACAAATGATCTGATTCCATACGGTTTACATATTTGTAGAAGCTCTGCTAAGAAAAATTTGCACGCTTTATGCTTTTGAAAATTCGGACCTGTCGCGCCGTTCTAATGGGGAAAAACCTCGCCTTAACCATAGAAGTCCTTACCTTGCGATATGCTCGAATCGCCCTGTGTGTCGCTGTAATGTGAGAGTACATCCATCTCCGTATCAATCCTCTGTGAACTCGTGCGAAAATCTGAGGACATACAGGCCCCACCCATTGCCCGTACTAAAGCTCAAACGCAATAATGACGTAATAGAATGATGTGGCTGTCGTAATCCATTACAGATATGATAGTGTAGGAAAGCATAAGTATATACAACTAATTGTTCGTCTTAAAATTCATTTATTTCCTCATTGTAGATTTTCAGAAAGCATTTACATCAAACTGGTGTATAGAAACGGAACACCTAGCAGGGTACCGGTTTCATTAAATTATCTTTTTGATTATACTTATTTGGATATTCAAGATACAGTAAAAATATATGATATTATGATGAATAATATAATCAATTGTAAAAATTTAGATCATCTGGAAGCAAGGAATACACCAAACCCAGTTTTGCACAGAAGCCATATACAGAACTACTGTTCAGACATAGAAAACATAAAGTAGATAACTGCCAATTAATGAGAGGATAACATGCAGAAGTTATGCATATATGGAGACCATGCTGAACTTTTGCCAAATTTAAATTTTATCTATATGTCCACTGGATAACGCGTATAGGGGGGGAGAGAGGGGGTGGGGCTGTATTATTCAGATCAGAAAATTAGCTATGTCAGAATTATTTAGAAAAGGGTAAAAAATTAAACTGAGCAGAACTACAAAATAGAAACATACATTCAAACCTACAGATCACACTAAAGAAGCTACCAAGTGACCAAGTGTTTCGAACTCGACAACTCGGTCCGCGTGTCGGATTTCGGGGTGACGAGATGGTGCAACCACCACCCTCCTTGTCAGTTGACTAAAAGAGGAATACTCCTAATTACTAAGACGCACCACCGTGTTGAGTCGCAGTCAAGATTACTGAAGGACTTCCGATCGGCTTTTGACCTAACAAATACAAATATTTTGCCTTATTTACATAATAAACATATTTAGGTATATACAACATATTATATATAAATCAAACATTTAACGTAATTGAAATCACTGACGGAAGAACAGCGAACCTAAAGAATTAAGTGTGCATGTTGTAGATTGGTGCAGAAGAAAACGCGGTTGATGACATGGCAGTTATTTCTTCCTCTCGCACAAACGAGTATTTCTAGTTCGTGTTGATCTCCGACTGTCGGAGCTCTATCGTTGTCACTGGTTAAGGACGTACCATGCTTTTGAATCCCAGATGGCCCAGTTGGGCCTAAACAAATATGTATTTAGAACACTGTAATATTTATTATGATTCTTTGCCATGACTTAGTATTATATCGTCGTATTAGATGATATAGGATTTATCCCACACAATAACCACAAATTAGTGGTGAATTTATATTACCATATTATTCTGTACCTTGTGAAACTCCTCTCTATATTGTACAGACGAGGTCTTGCCTTCCTAAGATTGTAGTCTGTAGAGAACTAATCCCGACCATGGGACATGCCTGCAAGAAAACGTGTCAATCACCGAAAAATTCTTTAATTGTCTGTACGCGCCGACATCGAGAAACATGAATCAGATTATTTTTAAACGGACATTGAAATGGGCCGCAAAATATTTAGTGAGTGGGCGAATGATGTCTTATCAGTTAGCGACAGCTTTTCTTTTTATGTATCTTTCTTTCTTGTTTCTTTTTCTTGCCCCAACAAGTTCTCTTTTAGTTTAAACTGATTTTCATGACACTTTTAGAAGTCGCTGGTATTTCATCAGAATTATAATTGAACATGAGCTACCCCCTTTCGACAACTGATTTCAACATAGGAAACAGAGGTCGTATTTATAAAACGACTTAAGTGGTTGCTATGCCGTTGCTAAGGCTAAATTTCTATAAAGGAGATTCCCTACAACTATGAAATTGTTCTGGAGGAACAGTCTGAAAAAGACTGTTCCTCCAGAGCAAATATCATAGTTGTAGGGCATCTCCTTCATAGAAATGTAGCCTTAGCAACAGCATAGCAACGACTTAAGTGGTTTTATAAAAATGACCCCAGATTCACATAAGTCGAAAGACTTTCTTCTGAATCCTATTAGAACTGATTTATCTATATACTATTGTATTTACTCTTTGTATGCTTCAGTTTGAAATAAAATAGTGTTTAAACCAACTGATTTCATATTTTCCCTTGTGAAACAGATTTTATTTCGTTAATTTATATACATGTATAGTAATGTAGAAAAAAAAAGTTAGAGGTTTCCCCTAGCCAACTGGCCATAGGGACAGTGGGGGTTAGAATTCTACTTATCTTGCGCACAGCATATATAAGGCGGGACCCAAGCCACTCCTTTCGCTGCCTTATCGTTACCTGATTCGAAAATAATACCCATTCACTGCTGGGCTGACATAGACTTTTCCAGTTGCCAACTGGCTCTAACCGGATTCGAATCCACGACGCCATAATCAAGTCGCTCTGGCCACTCGATCACGGCACCTCTGAGTCTCTGAAGATGCAAATATGACAAACAAATATTTAAAAGTATAAAAACACCCAAAATGAAAATAGTTGACTCTGCAAACAGGGCGGATCCAGATGAGGCTACTCGTAATGAGCCACCTCATCTAGATCTATGCTGTTTGCCCTCTATTCCTATGATAAAGCTCGGACTAAATATTCATAGGGAACTTAATGCTTCAATATGGCGGAAACTACCGATAGCGACTTACGGGTTTATCCGAGAGCTTACCTGTTCAAATAATGTCGAGTGTTATATGCAATTACACAGAAATATAATATAAAATGTGAAATTAAATACATATATGATACTACGACAATTTTTTATAAGTTATGATCATAAACTTCAGTCTTTGTCCGTTAATATGGTATAAAAATATACAAATTAACTTCATGTTTTGATACTTCCATCGGCTTTTGAAGTTTGAAGCTTCAGTCACATGAAATTATATAAGAATAATGTCGAAAATGCCTAAGAAGCTATGTTCAGCCTAAAATTTAAAAATGATCGGATTTTCTATAAAACTTTTATAAGTTATCACCACTGAGAGATTTTTATAAGGTTTACATTGATGTAATTCATTATAAAATAAGTATACTATAAGTTTCTTCCATCGATCTCTAAACATACAGAAAATCGCGTTTCGAAACAACCTCGCTCATAATAGTTTCAAATAGTTTAAGTCCAAATCCGCCTATATTGCTCAAAGGCTTAACACTTCATTTCTTGGTATTCGTGTTTTGTTTATGTATTTATATATGTGCTTTTATGATCTAACTAAGAAAGGAAGAATATTCATATTGTCTTATTAAGAAAGAAAGAAGGAAAGAAAGAATAAACGAATGAACACAAGAAAGGAAAAAAGAGAAAGAAGCCACGTAACTTCTACACGTGACCATCAAAAATGAACAGACAGTTAATCGACTACTTGTAGTTTTAAAAATCCCTTTATAAGCTAAAAAAAAACTTTGCAAACCAATTACATATTTTTTGGTAATGTTCGATCAGTCTATTAATTATTATCATAATTGCTAATGTTTGTTCTAACATTTTTAATTGAAATTTATTTGAGTGTGGTGGGGCGTTTTTATCAAAGAAACCGAAATATGTTTTGTGTATCCCAGGGAAGAATCTTAGAATCCATAGAATTATATTTTTGACTGGCAGATTTGCTCATTCATAATCAGGAGACACGAAGATACATAAAAGTAAAAAGTATGCAAAGACCAGGAACTGAAACAATCAAAATCCAAATCCAGCCCTCAAACCATAGTTGGAAACAACTAAGATTACAAATAATCAAGATACAGAGAACATATGGCCAACCGAGTGAGCAGCTTGTTCCCAAAAGGTGGCCACTCAGCAACCCAAACCGAACCAAAAATAATAAGAACATACATAAGGTAAAACATCACAGAAACTCTGACACCAAAAACAGGCAACAGAGAACCACAACAGAACTACCGCCTTGGAACGGTCAGTAATGAATTACTGGGGGGCTTAAATCGATTTTACAGGCCCAACCTCACCCTCAGTTTCTGAAGTGGTACAAAACATTTAGTTGGTTGTTTGGTTCGCATGATAATACACTGTATTGCTCTCTTAAGATATTACTGTCGAAAAAAAAATAATGTTAGAAACTAAATCATGGTGAAGATTTTCGCGTAACCGTGGTAGTGTAAGGATTAATCGCTATGGGAAAAAATTGCTATGAAACATTTTTCTTGCAAGGCTATAAATTAACTTTATTAGTAATATTTCTGTTCATAATGCAAGTTTGTCACTTTAATTTTATGACTGTTTTAGTGAGGCTAGCAAGGAATATTGAAAGACATTTTTGTGTTTTTTTTTTTGTATTTTTGCTATAATATGAGTACTTACGATAATAAACCTGTGCACCTGCGGACACTTATCAGCCTCTGATATGTTCAAACTGATAAGACTGAATAAGCTGATCGGAATTTGTTGACAATATACAGTACAATTAACATACTTATAATTACACGAGGATTAATCGATTATCGATCATAAAATCCGATATTACCTCTAAACTGTTTTCGTACATGTAATTGTCAAACCGTTAAAGTTTGTTAAAGTCATCATGACTTGAACAAAAATAAAAGCAAAAAATATAAAGCTGCAATTATAGTCAATTTATGGAATTAATTATGTCTGCGAACTGACTCAGACCAACTTATGCACTTGCAAAACACTGGTCTGAGTTTATGATCAGTTAATAATTTGTCAATATTAGTTGAATATGAGTTTGTACATAACCTTACCCATGTTTCTGCGCAAACCAAACTGATCCGAATTTCTGTTCAAAATATTTTAAACATTTGTTATCAAATCAGGCTGTGACTGTGCGAAAACCATTTAAAATTATCATGTGGAAATTAAATTGAGATAGAATTAAATGCAGTAAGAAATACGGAAAGAATAGTTGAAAGCTGCAAGGCACTGGTCAGCGTTCCGCCCATGGACAGGTCACTTTCTTCAAAAGTTTCCTCATATGAGCCGCAATACGATAAGACGAACAAATTGGAATGTGCGCCCAGCGAAGACGCAGATCAGCCTGGACAGCCACCCGGTCTGAGCAGAGTCTGATCTTGCGTTTATAGGGTAGCCAAGACTCTAAGCTACCTCCATGCCGATAGCGAAGCCTGTGATCGGATCAGGCGGATGCCCAGGCTGATCTAAGACTTCGCTGGGCGTACGTGCACCTTTGTCGCGGCTCATTTAATTGTTTGCTAAAGACATCAACTGAGTAGTCGCTGTCGGTGGGAAGGTGTGAAAATACAGCAGGTCACACATCTTGTCAAAACCATGCAATTTCAAAATGCTAACGGCAATGAAGGTCAGAAATGGATACGTAATCCGAACGTCATTCTTGTGATTATTTTTGTATGAAACAGTTATTTCAGTCGCGTCGCAACAAAATCAACGCAGTGCCATAGCGCCCTGCCAAGACTCAGATCAGCCTTGGCAGCCGCCCAGACTAATCAGAATCTTCGCTGTGCGCTTACAGGACAGGCAATGGTCTAAGCTACCTCTATGCGGACAGCGAAGGCCCAGATCAGATGGGCGAACGCACACGCTATTCTGAGTGTTCGCAGGGCGCACATGCCAATTTGTTTTTGTCGTGGTATGGCTCATTAGTTTATTTACTTTTGTTCGCAGAAAAACAGAGAAAGTCAGACTAATCTTAAATTTCTATCTTATTTTTTTTTAAATAGCACAGCTTAGTTACATGCCGAAAGACACAGTTTACATAAAACTTTTAAACAGTTTTGTCAAAACAAATCATGAGAAAACGTTATCGTTCCTGTTGAGTAGTGTTTTAACGTCCCAGTAAAAAAATTTAGTCGTCGAGATGTTGCCTCTGAATTTGTGGGACTGCAAGTATTGCTCGGCCTGCGATAAATGACACCCAGGACTAGCAGCTCTGTCGCAGAAGCACCAGGCAGCCAGTCTATTTCGCGAGCCCCGATGGGCGGGGTAAAAGGGGAAAAAAAAAGAAATGAGAAAAACTATGTGGGTGGATGGGTATCTGTATCAGGCTTAATCTTTCCATAAAGATGAGACCGTAAAAGGGATAGAAATATCATAATTTCATTATTATAAGTAATTTTATGTTTTCGTTGTCAGAAATTAAAACAAACCGCTGTCAAAAACTGACCAATAATCAGATTTATTTTCTCGCCAATTCTTACGAAATTTGACCTAAATATCAGAGAGAGGGGAAAACGAGACTTATTAAAACGAGAAGGAGCAACTGAAAAAGTAAACTGATTTGATCTGAGAAAAAAAAAATGAAAATCCACATTGTTAAAAATTAAAAATGTTTCCATCCGTCGCGTTCGTATTGTTAACACAGTGATGACAAAACCGGCTTCAGATAAGTTCAACACCTGTCCTGGGATATGGACATCGATATGACATTCCAAATATCGATTAATGCCTATCGCTTCCCGGGTCTAAGGGAAATAACTGCTTTCACATTAATACTCTCTCCAGGTAACAGGTAACCGATTACACTACTCAGCCCGAATTGAAGACATAAGCTCCAGTTGTTCAGAAATTTTGTCGTCTGTCTTTTGGCGCTTTAGGGGTTAAAGAATCAAAGCGAAAGAGCAAGTAGTTATATTCTGCTCCTGCCACCCTTTGCTCACACCTTAATTTATCATTTGAATCCACATCATTGATATCCTCATCATTGGTATCCACATCATTCAGTGGAACCCAAAGGCTCAAGATCTGATTTAACAGTTGTCGGAGACGCAGAAGCTGAACCTACATATGTAACGGTCTCATCCTCAGTCGCAACAAGACAGTCTCGAACATAGAGCTGACTTGTTGAAACAAGTGATATACTGCTCGGATAGGCGTCTTGAAACTGCCGCAGCGACAGGGTGCCAATTCGACAGTCTAGGGCACTTCGGTGTAGATGTTCATAAAACAAACAGCTTTTATTCGCAATGCATACATTTTTGCATGTGTCACTTTGCCCTAAAGTCACGTCGTCACTCCAGTACCACCCAATATACGTCCCATTTATCCGAGTAAACGTATCGGCCACCTGGCCACAATCTTTCTGACATGCCATTTCTTTAACTGAGTATGTATACATTGGTTTGCAAAAACATCTAGACCTAAAACATGTTGTGTTTGGTTCTTCACAAGCAGTATCAGACATACAGAATTCTCCCAACGAGTCGATCAGCAGTTCACAGATTACTGTCACATTTGGCTCCCAATAGCCAGCCGTGTTACAAAGAACTGTTCCGTTATTACTGCCATCAGGCAAGGCAAAACCGTCTTTACAAACAAACTGCCTTTTAGACCCCACTGTATTATCGCCTGTGGTAAACGTTCCGTTTTTAATAATGGGCAATGCAGCGCAGTTGGGATAGCATTGAAACTCAACCTTCGTCCAGTTTCCGTCCGCACCACACGCTATTTCTGTAGCAACGGTGCCATTTTTCGTTGAATATCCATTTACGCATGTATACGTTCGCATAGCTCCTTCTGTGTTTTGTCCTTTCGATAAGTTAGTATGTGGGATAAACATCGGTTCATAGCAAAGTCTTAGACAACTTACTGAAACGGAACTCCACCTGCCTGATTGATCACATGTTGTGACGTCATGTGAGCCACTTTTCATATATCCCTGTAAGCATTCATATCTTATTTGCACACTTGATATGAGTTCAGCAACGGCATTTGAAACATAAGGAGAAGGGCCACATGAAAAGTTTGAGACACATTGAACCTTACGACTCCATGATCCAGCGACGTCACAAATTGCTGACGTACCATTTACCGCAGTGAAACCTGTGTGACAATCTAAATGTATTTTAGCACCAGTCCACAGCAAACTTCCATGAATAATTCCATTCGAAATCACAGGCAAAGGACAGCCTGTTGCTATGCAAGCTGCTTGTGATTGACATTTGAGTAACACTGAATCCTGACTAAAGGAAAAATTGCTTTTCATTACATTAATATGTGCCTTACCAGGTAACTCGTGCACTCTGGCGGTAGCGTAGTCAGTGTGACTATAAATAGAACAAAGATGGCTTCTTCTCTTGTAGTCTAGTGCGGCGCAGGCCGGTCTCTCCTCGCATTCTTTAATACACTTCCAAAGCGAAATTCCAAATAATTTCAATCCAACTGTTGCATTTGCAACACTTTGGTCCATATGAAGGTGGCCTGAGGGCGTTACCTTGACCAAAGATCCCTGAGCAATGATAATATTAAGCAAAAATCTGTTGTAAAATAATGAAACGTACAATTTCTGCTTCATGTTGCTAGATCCAGTAATGCCTTCAGATTAAAATTACAAAGTGTCAAAAAGCCAAACACGGTTGCAGAGTCTAGAGCGAATTTTGCCGAGTCAGATCAGTCATCTAAAGCGGGTCCAAAATATTTACTAACACAGGCAACATTTTTATAAATGTCAACTGAAAAGACAAATCAGAAGGACGCATTAAACCAGAAAAAAATGAATGTAATGTAAATCAAGGTAAATGGCTATTCTTTCAGGGGACGCAACCCTGCTATTTTTATCTTCCTTCTCTATGTGGTTTACTGTCAAAAGAGAGGAGTGCTCCCAAAGGAATTAAACCTTTCCTTTTGCCATTTTCAAAGAGCTACATCTTACACGGAGGCAATCAGGAAGTCACAAAAATTGCCTCCTTTTGTAAAGGTGCGCGGAAACACATGGAGGTATATCTACTCACCTTAAGTTTAAAAAAATAAAGCTGACAAGATACTTTCATTAAATTATTTACAACAAAACAGTATGTGATATATTTGATAAAACGCTTAACGGTTGCATTTCGTGTAAATATTTTAGAACAAAAGAGGGATGGAATTTTTATAGATTTCTTTTCATAAAAATTGTGAAATAATGACTGAAACACAATTATCATAATTATGGTTTCTAATAGCCATTATTTGAACAAAGACACGCACTATGATAATGTATAGGGCAAGTTGAATAAAGCTACAGGCGAATCAAAGAATTTCGATCCCTAACCTCATTTACATGTAACATGTACATGTTTTATTTCTTAATTTATAAGTGCTTTGTAGATATAAGAAAGTAAAGGTTTCCCATGACCTATTGGCCGTAGAGGCAGTGGGGGTTACAGGTTCCCTGTATCTTGGGCACAGCATACAGCATATGAAAGGCAGAGCCCATCCCTCTCCTTTTCCTGCCTAATCCTTCCCCGATTAAAAATTGCTGGGTTGACAGGGAGTTTTCCAGTCTCCGGATGGCCCGACCCGTCATTGAACCCGTGACTCTTCCGGCGACCTTCTGCATCATAACCGAGTAGCTCTAACCACTCGACCACGGCACCTCTCTTTGTAAATATACTGTAATGCTATTTAAACGCGAATAGTTAAGCCAAAAACGACAGCAAGTCGCTCCAGAAAATATCAACAAGATTTTAAACAACTGGTAAAAGTGATCGATGAAGTAGATGAAAAGGCAATGATCAGCCACTGATACAAAGTACCCAAATCATAAGTCCGAACTCGTAAGTCCTTTAAACATTGACAATGCCGGAATATGTAGGATACACAGATATGGACCCGAAATTGAAGTGTGATCAGGTGCTCGCGAGTAGTAAGCATCACCTGCCTATTATAATACACCCGCCATATCTATGTATCAGTAGGAAAAGTTAGTGAAAAAGAATGTCCCGTATTTGAAAGCTTAATTAAGCTTCAGCTGAGGCCATCAAATCGGAAATTAGTTTAGAAACGGCCATATTGTAGGGGTCAACGAGATCATGGTGTAAATGGTTAAACGCATCATGAATGGGAAAGGAAAAGCAAGAGGACCATGAGACCGTGAAGCATTCACCTGAGTAAAAATGTCAAAGGTCAAACTGAGATCCTCATTTGAACAAACTTGATATTTTGAAACATTGGTAAACGTCAAAAAATGACCTTGACCATATTATTCAAAAATGTTCATGTAATCACTGAGATGACTGTACATGTACATGTATTTATCAACTTTGGCATCAAAATCTTCTACAAGTTCCATGAAGTCTAATGTTGAATCATTTTCCCATTTTGCACAAGAAAGCCAATTTGACATTGCCGTAAAAAGTCAGGGTCAGTCCATGGTCATCATTTGACCATTCATGGTAGTACATGTACTTGTGTCTGCAATGCTACATACCAAGTGTCAAGGTCATCCGTAAATTGGTTCTGGAGATTTTTAAAGTTTTTTACGGTGGCCATGTTGGGCATGTGACCTTGACCGCTTGAACAAATTTTCATTCCCACTAGCCCTGAAGGCTCTATATGAAATTAAGTTACACTTGGTCCATTGACTTTTGAAGACTTGTTTGTAATTGTTGAAATACATGTATGAAAAACTCTGGTCAAAGGTCAAAGAATGACCTTAACATCTTTAATAGACACACAAATCTTCATGTACTCTTTAAGATAATTGAATCTACCAATTTTTATACCAAAATCTTCTATAGTTTCCATGAAGTCTAATGTTCTAGCATCTTCTCATATAAAACACCACGAAGTAAATTTGACATTGCCATAAAAAAGGTCAAGGTCAACCAAAGGTCATCATTGAACAATCTTGGCAGTACTTAAGTACTTGATACATACCAAGTTTAAAGGTCATCGGTCACTTGGTTCTGGAGATTTTTTCACCATATATATAGGCGTGGCAGCCATGATGGTCTTGGGATCTGGACTTTTTAAACAATTCTTGTTCCCACAGTCCCTGGACACTAAATAAAATTTGGTTACACTGGGCCCAGTGGCTTTTGAGGATATGTTTCAAATTGTCGAAATTCGAAATACCTTTGTCAAAGGTCAAAGAATAACTTTGACCTCTTGCACTCACAAATCTTCATGTACTCATTAAGGTGAATTTATATACACCAATGTTTAGACCAAAATCTTCTGTAGTTTCCATGACCTCTTATATGCTAGCATTTCCCTAAATAAAAGCGCTAGAAAGCAAATTTGACACTGCCATAAAAAATCAAGGTCTATCCAAGGAAACCATTTGAAAAATCTTGGCAGTAATCAATGCTACATACCAAGTGTCAAGGCCATCACTTGGTTCTAGAGAAGGAAATTCTGAAAGTTTCTACCATATATGGGCATGGAAGCCATGTTGGTCATATGATCTGGTCTGTTTGAACAAATTCTTGTTCCTCAACCCCTAGAAGCTCTCTGTGAAATTTAGTTACAATTGGCTCAAAAACTTTTGAAGAGATGTTTGAAATTGTCGAAATATGAGAGACATGAGTCAAGTCAAAGAATGGCCTTAACCTCTTTTACTCACAAATCTTCATGTACTCAATAAGATGACTGTATACCAATCTTAGGCTAAAATCTTCAACAGTTTGCATAAAATCTAATGTTCAAGCATTTTCCCATATAAAAGCACCAGAAAGCAAATTTGACCCTGTCATAAAAAGGTCAGTCAACCAAAGGTCATCATTTGGACAATCTTGGTAGTACTCGGGTACCTGATGCTATATATCAAGCTTCAAACCATGACAACGCATCAGCCAAATGAGTTTTGCATACCAGCTGGGTAGACGGGTGTGACAGACAGTTGTGGACTCCGAGTGGGTCTGAGGAGAATAACATGATCATCAATATTCTATGTGGTACAATGGTAGTTAACTTATGGACCAGACCAAACAAATTGCACACGGCAGACATGAAACACTACAATAAATCATCAAAGGTCAATAACTCAACCATCATAAAGGTGAAAAGTGTGGTTCTTTTTTGTGAAACCCTGCCCTTGATCTGATCTACATTACTGACATATGATACAATTATTCAAAAAAGTACTAACGTTGTTGGGTGACCATGAAACTGTAAAACGTTGTCGTAAAATTGTGTATAAAACCATCAGAGGGAAATAACTAATAGACTATGAAACCCAGAGCTCAATCCTTAATTGTGACATAATATCATCATGACCTTTTCTACTTAACTAAACTATATATGAGCATTAGTCCAACTACTGGACATGAAACTACAATTAAGCCCATCAAGGGGAAATAACTGCAAGAGCTGCCAAACTAATCATGCACCACAGCATCATGATCTGTTTTACATATGTATATACTGTCATGAAAATATTCCTACAAGGTATTGAACACATGAACTCGAGGTGAAATTGCAGCTCAGTCCAACTCAGGAAGTATGGCAGAAAGAATTGTCATTCATGTACATCATCCCCTGTTCTGCATAAGTATCATTCCAAAGTGTATTCAAGTTAGGGAGCGGACACAAAATGGCAGCTTATTCTTTCAAAGGGAATAACTCAAGTAACAAAGCAAGAGTTATCCCTCTTGTATGTGACACATCATCATGATCTTTTCAATGTATGTATGAAGTGTCATGAGTATATGAGCAGCAACACAACAAAACCAACAAAAAGGCATGAGCGCCCAGCAAAGACTCAGATCAGCCCGGGCATCTGCTCAGTCTTCACTGTGTGCTCAAGGTGTAGCTAAGGGTCTTAACTACCTCCATGCCAACAGCCAAGACTCTAATCAGACCTGGCAGATGCCCAGGCTGGTCTGAGCCTTGGCTAGGCGCACATGCCACTTTGTTGGTTTTGTCAGGTCTCAGCTCATATTTCATAAGACGATTAATGTTACAAAGCAGGCACAACTCTGCAAATAACTAAAACATTATAGTGGGGTGGTTGGGTGGGGATGGGAGTTCTGTATATGATATACACTAAATTCTGTATCCTACCATAGATATAGATTCCACACAACTAAAGAGATATAGCCCGAAAACAAGTAACTTTTCAAGAGATATAGCCTGAAATCAAGCATTTTGCCAAAAAAAGAAGTTGAAAAAGGGCCATAACTCCAATAACAAAGGGTCGATTTCACTTGACCTATATTTTTTTATTATATACCTGTGTATAGAATATGAATCCAAGAAACTCATCTTTTCAAAATAACAAAAGTAAACCATGTTTTTGCATTAAATGAAGTTGAACAAGGGTCATAACTCCCATAATTGTTGGTGGATTTTAGTCATTCCACCCTAAATTGAACTATATTTTATGATTATATACCCAAGTATAAAATATGAATCCAATACACTCATCTTTTCAAAAGAAAATAGATGGAAACCATCCTTTGCAGAAAAAGATCTTGAAAAGGGCCATAACTCTCATAAAGATTGATGGATTTTACCCTTAATCGTACCTATATTTTATGATTATATACCTGTATATAAGATATGAATTAAATAACATCATCAAACGTGACAATTGAATAGCTTTTCAAAATGATATGTTTAAATGCTTTTACCACTGGCAGTACTATGTTGATTTTAACTAAAATTTTCAATAAAGATGCTGACTTAAATGCAAGTGACTACTACAGCTTGTCCTGTACTTCTACATGTATATGGGTGAATTAATGAAGAAGCCAAATCAGAACAAACTCAGGATAAAATGCAGTTGCTTTAATGATGCACAAATATACAAATGAGTTAAAACAATCACTAAAATGCCAAACTGTTTGGGTAAGACCCCACTTTTTATTTGCTGGTTTACGGAAAATGTAGGGCACAGACAGGTTGATAAAAATAAAAATAAAACTGTGAAAGTGGCAGACTTGAATATGAGCCGCGACACGAGAAAACCAACAAAGTGGTTGTGCGCCCAGCGCAGACTCAGATCAGCCTGGGCATATGCACAGTCTAATCAAATTCTTTGCTGTCCTCCTGAAGGTAGCTTAGACTTTTGGCTACCCTTTAAGCGCTTAGGGAAGACTCTGATCAGACTGGGCGGATGCCCAGGCTGATCCGAGGCTGTGCTTGGCGCACAACCACTTTGTTGGTTTTCTCGAGTCGCGGCTCATGTGTGTATGTTGCTAGTTCACTGCATAGTAAAAAATAAAATTCAAAACAGAAAATTTTACACTTTGGGAGGATATCTGACCATACTGAAAACTCTCCCACAAACCAAAAAATAAAAATTCCTCGACTCTGAGCTTCACTGTAATATTGCAATACAAACATCTTATAAAGATGGCAGATTACTCGTAGTCCAACTGATCAGAGGTTTAAGCTGAGATTTGGGGAAATTGTTTTTTCTTCTTACAAACCTTTGTTGTGACCCCTCATAAGAACTGTCTCACTGAGGAAGTTCTTATAAGGGGGTCACAAAATTGTTATTTTAAGCAAAAAACTGACTCAACACAGGGTATAAACCAGTCCGCCAATTTTCAGTTCCGCCAAGACTGTCCGCATTCTCTTGCTTCCTGCTGAGACTTCTGTACATGATAAATGGATTCCTGCAGAGACAGTCTGCGTGATTCTGCTTCCTGCCGAGGCTCTCAGCAGGAAGCAGACTCACACAGTCTCAGCAGGAAGCCATTTTTCGAAGACGGTAGTCCCTGCTCGAAACAAGTGATTGCGGTCGGTATCGGCAGAAGCCAAATATGATGGACAGTCTCTGCAGGAAGTGAAAATTGGCGAACTGGTTTATACCGTGATCAAACCCAAAATTCTGAAACTATTGTCTGATACAAGCTGAACAAATGTTAGTTATGCAACACCACCAGAAAAGGTTCATATGTAAACAGTGACAAGTCATATAAGCCTGGATATATGCCAAGTCTAATCAGACTTTCCTACACTGAAACTTTGGCTGGAGGCATGGCTAAACAGTAAATCAGACTTTTATCAATTTTGTACATAACAGAGCGCCAAAAATGTCAAATTTTGAGGGGTAAAAAAACAATATCTTTTTTATCATTTCTCCACAAGAGCAGAAATTGTGATGAACTCTCTTCAGCATTGAATTGGTCCATAACAACACTTCTAAGATTCCACTACATTTAAACAACACATGCTTTGTGGAAAAAGCAATACCCAGATTTCATCCCCCCCCCCCCCCCCCCCCCCCAATTTCTATTTTTATAGCAATCTGATTTTTAGCACCAAAACTGCAGAACCACAAGATTTACGGCAGAATTTAAGATGTATAGATACAACCTGACATCTTTATAAGGGAGACGATCTGAACAAAATATTACTTCCTTTACTGATGGGTTAGCCTTCTTAGATGAGGACTACTCTTAACCGTATTGCACTCAGAACTCCATGGAGTTTTGGCCGTTTTGAGTGCAATGGGGTTAAAGGAAAAGAATTTCTTACCTTTAATAGTAGCTCCCCTTTGAGAGAGAGAACAAATACTTTCAAATCAAAGCCATCCCCTTGCATGTGTATCCACACATCTTAAATGCTGTTGATTATTCCAGGATAAATTTTCTAAATTCTCCATTGAAACCTGTTATGGCCAGTCATTAAATTTGCCAAACCATATCAATCTATACATATAAATGTAAACAGACCTGGTCACCATAAGTTATGATAGACTCATTACCAGTCTGGTCACCATAAGTTATGATACACTCATTACCAGTCTATTTTAAGGAAACTTTTTGTATAATCAATGCCTGTCTAATCACTAAACATGTGTCATATAAAAAAGTTCAAAAAACAGACTGGCATGACAGGTATTGATAGCAGATCTGTTCACATTAACATTCTAATTTATAGAATGTGTTTCACTGAAACTTTGAGAAAAAATATCCCAGTAGTAGCCTAAAAAAAGTCCCAGATCAGCGGTCCTGTTTCCTAAACATTTAAAGCCATTATGATGATATTATTAGATAATTAGGTATTTACAATGATACTCTGTTAATCTGATGAACACTTTGATGACAAGACAATAAGTCTTGGCTTGTTTTCCCTACTTTTCTAGTTCTGCAATGAATTTTATAGAGATATGAGAATGTTGAAGATATTCAAAACTGTAAGTGGCCTTCACAATTCAAATTCTGAATTCATAAATTTATGCTCTTTTTTCTTTTTCTTTTAAATAAACCAAGATCCATTTTACTGGCATCTTATAAAAAAAATATCCAAAGGCTACAAAATGACTGAAACAAAGTTCTCTTTTATGACAAATTGCAGTAGTTTTCTCTTTATCCATTTCTTCACAGTTCTCAACACAGACGTAACACATTGAAAGATACCCTTTAGATACTAAAACCTGAAATACTTAGCATAGGAATCTTTTACCTTATTATGACAAACACATTATAGCACTTATTCTATCTTGCTGGTTAAAAATAAAACTTGTCTATTATGTGTGTCTTCTAATGACATATGATTAAACATTTCCATTTCAACCTTTTCAACACTGATATAATAATTTTTACGTACTCCGCTATATATTGTCACACTTATGAGTATATGTGTATCCACATTTCAATATCTGCTCTAAAAATATGTTATTACTGTCATGTACCCGTATTTTGACAAATAACTGTCACAGAGCTCTAGATAAAAGGGAGAATTTGAAGAAAATTACGACAAATTTTGTTAAATATCCATAAAAACCTATGTTGTGACCTCTCTAATGAACAGCCTCACTGAGGCAGTTCTTTTGAGGGGTTACAACGTATGTCTTCAAAGAAATAACAAATTATCCAACAATTATCACCAATTACTCCCTCTTAACTTAAGCTCTTCTGTAAACCATGCTCTTCATGCATTTTAATTTACAACAGGCTAAAACTGGGTCAGTTAAAATGTAGAAGTAATCAGCTTCCCTGGATCTATTTTGCTTCTATCAACAAATGTTTGTATCTTTACAGCAGCTTTAGAACATGCATACTGAAAATATGGTAGCAACCAATAAATGAAGATTTAATAAATTTTCCTTTAACACAACAATTTTGATTCTTCTGTCAACTTCAAATCACTAACATAAAATTGAGTAGTTTGGTTTTACTTCTACAGATCTTGTAAGTTGATTTAAATGTAACAAATAGCCGGTGGTCTGTTAGTATAATGTTTCTGTGTTAGCGTTGCGTGGCTTCAAGATCTTGTCCATGTTCTTGATGATCAAATCATGGAGGGAAGCCTGTAATATACCAAAGAATTTACTGTTTAATATACATTAAATAAAACTGTGTTTATACTATATGGATGCTCCTGCCTCACATATTATCATAAAATGTTAACCCTTCCACAAGCAGGTCCCATTCTAAATGTTTAAATCCCAGTCTAATTCATGCCTACTTAACCAGGTGTGCGTCTCTTCATTAACTGTAAAGGCAGACTTATTGACTTATTGTGGGGCATTCAACACAAATGTGACTTAACATGTGACATAGTCTGGTTTACGCTTTTCTCTAATATTGTAATCATTCTCTTAAATGTTCATTCTATTTTTTCTTCTTCACAAAACTGTTAAATGCTACTTGTACATGAATTGATAAATTATTATATTATTGTATCAGTTCAGAATAAAATTTTAAAAAACAAGTGATATAGTCCCAGAAGTAAAGTTGTCATCGCCCTGGTCAGTTATCCACTAACAGAGGACTTTAGGGTGACTTTCTGGGTGCTGCTCAAAAAGGTGTATGACTTCCAAAGGATGTAACTTTTGAAAACTTACTGGCATATTTACAGACTTCTACACATGCCCAACACTAAATGCTCCTAGCCGAGCCAATGGCAAAGTACTGATGTGGTAATAGAAAATCTTAGATCTTATCTTTTACTCTTTACAATGCTAGTTAGTAAAGGGAGAATATAAGGAATGTGGATGACAATGTTCAACATCACCTATCAATATGCCTATATTTGTCATTCTGGGTCTTTGATTTTAAGATGAATGGGTACACTTTCATGTTTTTCTGCCATCTTTTTTGAAAGCCAACAAATTCTGTGACTGTTTGCTTCCATGGAGAGGACAAAGCCCTTTCATAATGGGGTCTACTCTTTTATATAGGAAAGAGTCTGCTCCTAGAGGAGTAATTTTATTCCTAAATTGTTGCATTTGCTCCAACTGAATTTCCTCTAAGAGGAACCAATTTTTTTCCTTTGTGATTTGACCCCTTGAAAAAGGCAGGCAAAATTGAAATGGCAGAGTTACTTCCCCTGAAAGAGTACTTATTCATTTTAACAGTA
This sequence comes from Ctena decussata, assembly GCA_963989385.1. NCBI lineage: Eukaryota > Metazoa > Mollusca > Bivalvia > Lucinida > Lucinidae > Ctena > Ctena decussata. The sequence continues at coordinate 75,115,913 of OZ022512.1, forward strand.
TAAAGTTCTCCCCATCTTAAGAAGTTATCAATCATCAATACTTACGTAATGGTTGCGTAACTCTGCACTGGTCAAGCGTAGGCTGAAATATTCTTTCTCATCTAACTCTCTCACAGACTGTCTGTAGTCATCCTGTCAGCAGAAAATATCACTGATCATCGAAACATTCAGATAGTATATAAGTGTATTATTTGCTGTCAGAGTTCAGTTGCTCAAAACTAACCAAGTTTTTAGTTCACATAGTGTTAAACTGTAATCACATCATTGTGAGAATATACATATACTTTTTACTTAAAAATAGTGAGCAGCTTTTGCAGTGCTAAAATATTTTAATGTCCTGATCTTAATGTGCATCCCTAAATGACTTCCACTTAACAACATGTATGTTGCAACACCTCATCAGCACCGTCCGGCTAGATGGGTCTAACGAGGGGCTACAACATATATTTTCTTTTGGAAATAAGAAAAATCACCCAGAATTATCCCTGTTACCCCTTCTTATCTGGACCTCCGCCTTGTCTTAATTGCCTTTGTGTACTATACATCACACAACATTTATTAGTGAGACTTATACTAGAACCATCCAAGCATTACCTGTAAAATTAAGAGCTGCTAGGCTGTAAAAGCCATCATGATGGCTCTAGTCAAGCTGCAAGTATGCAGAAAGCTCCGGACAGTCACAAACAATTTCTATATGATGTATGCAGTAATAGATGATTTTGGGGTTTAATGACACTTTCAACAGTATTCCAATCATACTGGGATAATTGGAGGAACTGGTGAGAGGAAGATGGTGAAATAGCCCAGAGGCCATAAAAATATCATGGCTTTAGCCTGAATCTATCTGTCCCTAAAATGGTAATAAGTTCAGAGTAACAGCCCCTTAACATATCTGCAACCAGGAAAGAGTCATACCTTATACAAGTCTGTGACTCTGTCTAGTTACAGCCACATTTTTGTGTCTGCATATTTCTCAGGGTCCATATATGCTGTGTGTGAATGGCAATGCCTCTGACTGCAAAGCCTCTAACCCGACTGTGCAGCTGTTTACTTATGCATTAATTGCCCAGTTTGCCTGTTGCAACTCATTTGACACATACTTACTATATGTGGGTATTTAGCAACTTTTGAGACTAGTTTTCCTCGTGATATGAAGTAGCGTGAAACTTGATCGAGATATGTGGCCGCCTCACTTTCAACTTGTCTTGCTTCACCTAAAGTCTCCTCCTAGAAGGTTGGGAATACAAAAGCTAATGAAAAGATACATTCGGACAAATATTCAAAAATTCTCTGACAATAAAGATGTGAGCTCAGTGATTTTTTCCTGTATAAAAGTGGTGCCCATAAAAGGCACCAGTCCCAATTCAAAATAGTATCTTTTTTCCCAACTGCAAGTTGAAAAATTCCCAATTGCAGGAAGAATTTTCTTGGGACCATCTTACAAGCATTAATTTACTAACTTAGAACTGGCAGATATATAGCTATAATTGAATGCAAATATTATATATTCAGTATCATGTCCCCTATCCCACCATTTGAGGCTAATAAAGGTGTTTTTGAAATTCCAAATTTTCAGAGAATACAAAGCGATTTTTCCCAGTTCCGTGGGCACTGGCACCATTCCCAAAATAGTGAAAAAGATCACTGGAGCTCTATACAGTTACTAAAGCCAGCATGTCATGATGAGTAGCCCTGACTTATATTTCCATAACATGACACTTGTATTTCAGAAATACCATATAATATCAAGTGCTACAGTGATGTAGGGTCTGCTTGATTTGTTTTTAAACCAAGAGCCTGGTCTCTGCACCAGTGTCATTTTGATGAGAGGTTAAACCAAAGTTCACTCACCATTCTGAAGCTATGACAGATATCAGCAGCAAACATTCCAATATTTTTGGGAAAAAAAATTACGTATTTTCTCATTTATTTAAACAAACATATGGATATGAATGTAAACAGAATGCCTTCATAAATGAATTCAAATAAGATACAACACTCTTTCATGCCAACAATTTTGAATAAGATGGAGACTGCATAACCTATGGTAGCTGTTCACATGATTTATTCAAATTCTGTTGAAAATATATTCAAAATAAAGACCCTCATGATAATAGTAAAATGTGTGAAGTTGGCACAATCCTATATCCAAGCTTGTCTCAACTGACTTTATGTTCCCCAAAATGCTCAATTATCTTCTGTAAAAAGTCTGAGGCTGGCAGGAGTTTTGTGACAAATATCACGTATAACTGGTGAAATATTTATGTGTGTTTAAGCTTTTCACTATAACATGAAGAAAGGTTATAAAGAAAATTGGGGTACCTGTATAGAGACTCCAAAATTGTTCCCATCTTCAATCTTTGGTATGAGAAATGAAATCCACATCTTGATCTGAAAGTTGAAAAAAAAAAATCTAATGAGAAGCCACATCCTCTGTTTTCTCTATAATCACTCATGCAAATCTTTCTACTGGTTAACATTTTACTTCCACTTATATTTGCAAATCTACTGCCTCAATTTTTAGAATATTACCAATATCTAATCAGCTAATGACCATGTGGAAACTACCATTCGGCAATTACAAAACAAAAGTCCTTAAACAATTGTAAAACAAAAACATCAATTTAAATGAAGAGCATGTGAATATAAAGCAGTTTTTTCCTGTGCAAATGCTGGGTCTGACCAGACCAACCCATGTATCCCAAGCAGTGTTTTTACTACTGGCTGATGTTTTTCAAGTTAAATATTTCAACTTATCCAACCCAGTGTTACTTACAGTATTGGCATGGTCGATGAGGTCCCGTATAAATGGTTTCAGTTTTTCTGCAATATCCACCAACTTTTTATTTGTGGGAACAGCACCATTTGGCAGTGATAACACTTTGGTTCCTGAAACATTTTTAAGGTGAGACTTCAGAACAGATACATTAACATACTTTCTGTCATTTTTGCTAAGACAGACAACTTTTGTGACTTTCTTTTCGCTTCCTCGAATGATGATGCCCTTCTAAAATGAGGTCTACTCTTAAAGCAAAGAATCTGCTCCTATTAAAAAGACCAATTTCTGTGTTTTTTTTCTGTTTGTTTTTTTTTAGTTGGCCCCTATTGTGAAGAAAGGCAAAAACGAAAGTGGCTGAGTTGCTCCCCCTAAAACTGTGCCCATTCATCTTAATCTGTCCTGTTGGTGTTCACAGATGCCTAGCATTTCAAATATACTAAACTACATTAATGGTACAGTGTAATGCAAAAATTTATAAAAGAACATCAAAGACTCTGCAAAAGTATGTGAATCTGTTCAGTCTAGCTTCAGCCCTATTCCTTGCCAGTACATAGGTTCCTTAGGGTCTAAGTGTGAACTTTAGAAGTCTTTGCTAAAACTGTGTAGAAGAGTGTTCCCATTCACCTTATTATATAAAGCTATTAAACGATTAAATAAAATCTCACCTTGTATTTCATCTTCATGTTTTCTTTTCTTTGTGACTGGCTGTAAGTAAACAGAAACAGACAGTATCTACAAATATGTTTCATTTGTATTTAAGCATCAGGGAAATATCAGGTTGTGTTATGTGGAACTGGTGGTAATCACAGCATAATCCTTATCAGGAACATTTTAATTGTTTAAGTATTATCTTTTAAATGTATTGGTTTAAACAATATTATAAACAATATTATACTAATAATTTGTTACATATATGTATTCAATATATTCTTTATCAAAAGAAGGAGCTATTGTGTGTACCATAAGGCTCAGATGTAGGCAATACTTGGTGATAAAAGATTTCTCTTACAATGTATTTCTCTAGTAACAAACTATGGTGTGATCCTCTTAAGAACACTCTCAGCAAGGTAGTTCCAATGGCAGACCACAAAATAGTTTGGCTTGCATGGAGAATAATGAATGACAATGTTTTCTGGCAAAAACAGAAGAAGCACTCCAAAACGTTTTGCCAAACACTCCTTTCTCTACCATGTCCCCAATCCACTCTCCTAATCTTTAATCTTGATTGATTGATTGATTTGATGCTTAACATCCACGGTAAACAGCTATGGTCATGTTGGGACGGTCAGTTAACCTAACCACACTATTCCTAAGCAGGCTTAGACCTCCTAAGCGGTTAACCAGTGCTAAGTGCACATACTTTTGCCAGTAACTGACAACTGCCCTTCTTGAATTTTTAATCTTGAGTTGCTCTTCTCAATGTATTGTACCCTAATGTGCTTAAGTATTGGGACACCTAAAATAATAAATTTTCCATTTGTCCCAAATAGAAAATTCATTATTTTAATGTGTCCCAATATATACGCACATTACGGTAACTGCATATGTTTAGGGAAAAAAATGTATTTCGTTTGAGCCAAAATAAATAAACTGAATTGAAACTGAATTGAAATAACTGAATTGTGTTACCTCATCAATTCCATTCACAGGTATGGCATCAGGTACGGGAATGTTTAAATCACTGTGTACGTCGACCAACTTTGACAGGCCAAGACTCTGAAATAGAATAAAAGATATGCAAACAAACTTCCATTCACCATAATAATCCCTTGTAAAATATTTTGTCTCGTTTTACTGTCCAAACTGAAGTTTCCACATGGCCATGGTTAGAGCTTTTTTGGATCACTGGATGAGTCCCTGGAGGCAAGATTCTGTCAAAACCTCAAAGGCCCTTTATTGCACACAGTCCTTCATAGTCACCCTTTCATCATCCTACTATGACTGAAATACTGTTGAAAAGGATGTAAAACTGCCATGTCATTGTTCATCCATCTGTTAAAATCCTTCAGTATGTTACGATACACATTATCTAAAATATCTGTCTAATACAAGAAGTCAAACTCAGAGCTGATTTGTTTGTTATTGTATAGCCCAATACATGTATATCATTGTCGCCAACAGTTGGTATCTTCTGTACTCTCAAAACCAGTCTGTCCCCTATTGGGATGATGGGATGTACTACTTTCAATGTTGTGAAAGAAAACTAATTCAGCAGAAACTTATATTTTTTCTAATATCCTGAGTCAAGAAATATTTATCACCTTAAATGTACATGTACAGTACCAGTAAAGACTGGTTGTGTTTTTTTTTTGTTTTTTAGCCAAAACAACAAACAGTTATGTTAATCCTACATGTATCATGCAGTGTTTTGTAAAACTGTTGCCCTTCATTTCATCGTCTCGCAATTTTGTCTTATATTTGGAACTGTTAACAAGCAATGGAGACACTGATCAAAAGCTCAACAGCAGGAGTATGATCAGTGTTAGCCCAGTTTTCTCCATAGTTTCTGCCCAAATATTTAAGGAAAATGGCACATACCTTGTGAATCTCTTCCAGTTCTATAATCTTTTGAGGAAACACATTCTTCACCAAGTGCTCTCCCTGTAAATAACACCACATCCATGAGTAGACTCTAACTTAAAATGTATGGACACACTGCCAAGTCTTTCTGCCATTGGTTTTTAAAGGAGTCAATTTTTGTTGACTTTCCATGTGCTTCCCTGGATGACACAGCCCTTCCTAACAGGGGTTCACTCTTAAGGGAAAGAAACTGCTTCTCTTTCCTTTAACAGTTGACTCTTACTGAGAAGGGAGGCAATAAAGAAATGGTAGGGTTAAAAAGGTTAAAAGGTAAAGGTTTCCGATAGCCTAATAGCCGTAGGGGCAATGGGGGTTAGAGACCCACTGTATCTTGGGCACAGCTGATGAAAGGCGGAGCCCATCTCTCTCCTTTCCCTGCCTTAGCCTTTCCCTAATTCGAAAAAGGTACCCATTTACTGCTCGGTTGGCAGAGTTTTCCAGTCGTCGGATGGCGACGGTGAGCCGCAAACCTTCCGGCGACTTTCTGCTAAATAACCGAGCCACTCTAACCACTCGGCTACCACCTCTCAGGTCGCTCAATGGTGGGGTTGCTTCCCACCAACTCACCTTAAATATAGAAATTATTCCAAACTTTTAAAAAGTTCAGTTCTTCTCAAAAATCCGATTCTGATTCTTTTAGAAGCAGTCTGGTCTGGACCTACACTGTTTGCTCTGAATTTCTGTCTCAATAGTTAGGGACAGTCATTACACTAGCTCATGAAATATTAAAATATAAAACATATAATGTATTACATACTTTGTACATTACTATAAGTTAGAACACAGTAAACCTAGCGTCTCAATTATTATTAAACAGTATCGACTGACATCCATTATTTTTATATCCAAAAGGACTCAAGGTACAGCATTTCTAAAAAGAATTTCTTGTTTCATTTGACAATGAATTGAAAAGAAATGTATTTCAAGCAGTTTTCTGCAGAATATGCAGAGTACCATTGTTTTAAAATAACCATTTGAGCCAGGTCATATATGGTGAACAAAACATAAGCAATCCTCAGACTAACCCACACATCTGCGCACTGTCAGTCTGATCAGAGCCCTTGCTGTTCATACACAACATGTATGAACCCTGGGGAATCTACAGGCATAACATCAGAGCTCCATATAAGATGGGGTAGCAAGAATAACTAGGCATAATTTATTAATTATCCATAAAAACGTATGTTGTGACCCACCATGAGGGGTCACAATATGTTTTCGTTGACAAATAAGAAAAATTATCTCTCAATTTATCCTCAGTACCCCCTCTTATCTTGAGCTGTGACAAAATATAGACCAGAGCTCCAGATAAGAGGGGGTACTGAGGATAATTCAAAGATAATTTTTCTTATTTCTTAACGAAAACATATGTTGTGACCCCTCATTAGAACCGTCTCGATGAGACGGTTCTAATGATGGGTCACAAAATATGTTTTTATGGAGAAATGTGGATAATTATCCCTGAATTATCTCTGTTACCCCTTCTTATCTGGAGCACTGATAGGCTATACCCAGACTGACCCGGTTCAGTGACTGGTTCGAGTCTTTGCTCTACATGTACATTTTTGCATGATGTGGCTCGATTCTTCTTGACTTTGTGTCAAAATAACAACTCACCTCTGACTTGAATTTGTCTTTAAATTCTTGAACCTGCAAAGACATAGAGAACAAATATGAACGCAAACATAATTTGCAAATCTCTGCATTCTGACCCTATAGGTTTAAGTTTAACTGTAAATAAATCTGGCCTTTGCCAGCCATGATACTATATATACACCAGCACATTTTAAGATCATTCATTTCTTTTATATGGCTCATGCTGGTCTATGACTGACTGGCATGGTCCATATATGAAAGAATATTCTTAAAATGGTCTTAATGGACTGGCACATCTTTTATCATAACTGGTACTTGTAGGACTTGTTTTCATCAAAATGAGTAGAGTGCTGTCTGTCATTGGAAAATATTCAGCAAAATGGTTTTAGCTTATCTTAGCAAGATTCTTCAATAGCAGTGCTCAAAAATGGAAGTATTTAATTATAATTATAGGATTATTTTTCCTCGAAAAACATATGCTGTGGCCCATCATCTAAATAGCACTGACAAGATGAATCTGCGAGTTTGAACTCATAACCTTTGATGAAAAAAGCTGAAAGTTGCCATAAAGAAAAGCTGAAGATTCTCATCCATGCTACATGTAATTCAGCCTCTGAAGACCATGCTCCCAAAGTGTAACTGTTGACAGAAATCAAATGCAACAGTACACTAGATGGCCGCAGCCAGCATGTCGAGCCTGTTAGCGTTTTGACAGTAGTGAAAATGCTTTTTCGTGACAGTAGGTCACAGCAACCTAGTTTTGTTGTAGGTGACCTGGAGTGATAAGGTGCATGTACTGATGAAGTTTCAAAGTTCTGGTGACTATGAAAAGATATGGGGCTGACCTCGAAAACTAAATATGTGGTACTTTTTCGTGAAAGTAGGTCACAAGGACCTAGTTTTGTTGGAGGTGACCTGGAGAGGTAAGAAGCATGCACTGATGGAGTTTCAATGTCCTGGGGCCTATGAAAAGGGAGATAGGGGGCTGCAGACGAAAAATAAGTATGTGGTACTTTTTCGTGAAAGTGGGCCACACTGACATAGTTTTGTTGTAGGTCACCTGGAGTGGTACGGTGCATGCGCTGATGAAGTTTCAATGTTCTGGGGCTTATGAGAAGGGAGATATGGGGCTGATGAAGTTTCAATGTTCTGGGGCTTATGAGAAGGGAGATATGGGGCTGATGAAGTTTCAATGTTCTGGGGCTTATGAGAAGGGAGATATGGGGCTGATGAAGTTTCAATGTTCTGGGGCTTATGAGAAGGGAGATATGGGGCTGATGAAGTTTCAATGTTCTGGGGCTTATGAGAAGGGAGATATGGGGCTGATGAAGTTTCAATGTTCTGGGGCTTATGAGAAGGGAGATATGGGGCTGACCTCGAAAACTATATATGTGGTACTTTTTCGTGAAAGTAGATCACAGCGACCTAGATTTGTTGGAGGTGACCTGGAGTGGTAAGGTGCATGCACTGATGAAGTTTCAATGTTCTGGGGCTTATGAGAAGGGAGATATGGGGCTGCAGACAAAAACTAAATATGTGGTACCTTTTTCGTGAAAGTAAGTCACAGCGACTTAGTTTTGTTGGTGGTGACTAAGAGTGGTAAGGTGCATGTACTGATGAAGTTTTAATGTTCTGTGGCCTACAAAAAGGGAGATATTATGGGGATGCAGATGAAAACTAAATATGTGGTACTTTTTCGAGAAAGTAGGTCATAGTGACCTAGTTTTGTGGGAGCCAATAAGCATTTTAATGGGGCATATTGTGACCAAGTTTCAAGGGCATAGGGTCTAACAAACTCAAGATATGGTGCCAGACGGATGGACAGACGGAAGCACCAACACCAAACGGGCGACTATATCTTGCTGACCACAAGCGGGCTCGACAAAAATAAACAGAGAATACCATGTTAGTTTCTTTTGGCTTCATATTTATAAGGTGAGATCAGAAAACGTGTATGAATGCCAAACTATTGGCTACTCATCATGCATCATTTTAATGATCTATTGATGGGCATATTGAAAGATCAAAACAAAGAACTACAACTTACTGTAACACAAAAGTAACAAACAATTTAACATAAACCACAGCTTAAAAACCTGTCAACAGGCAGGAGTCAGGGAAATTCTGTAGCTCGAGTCCTAGACCCATGAGCAGTCTGGTGGGGTCGCAGAGGTCTCTACTGTGGAGCAAAAATATCTCAAAATGCCCTCTCGGCTCGTTTGGGCCGATATCAGTTTTCCTTTTTTTTCGTTTCCGCCTTTGAAGACTCCATTTTGCAATGAACTACAAAAGCGCTTGCAAATATGAAACACTGATAGCAGATTTTCGCAAGAAGCTATGCAGTGACAATGACGATGCTGGTTACCCGCATATGTTATGCAAGTTGTTCGGTGCTAAACATTTCCGGAAACCAAAGCCTACAAAACAATCCAAATGTACCGGAATGGTCTGCATGTGCGATTTTTCTCAATCAGCAAACTTTTATGCGATTTCGTGTAAAAAAAAATGCGAGAATATAGCGAAATCCCACCATAAAATGATCCCTGCCTTTTCGTCACCGCATCAATATAGTCAACATTACACAGATATCAAAATGCGGTTTTAATGTTAAGCACCGTTTTCCACAATGCATGTGCCCAAATCTGTAAATTTAAAGACTAAAATGTCTGTAAATATACAGACTGTATGTAAATTTATGGCTATCCTAGACCTGGTTAAGTTCAGTAAGGGACCGACCATTTGATATTCTGGGGGGGGGGGGGGGCCTGGTATTCTTGATGGAGACACGACATTTTATTTCACTGGCCTCTGGAAACAATTTCTTTTTTTTTCACCTTGTGGGAGCTAATTTATTTTTTTTACAAACTAACTCAAACAGGTTATTTTTTTTTTTAATTTTATAGCTGAACTATCAGATCCTTGTTTACTTGACCTTAATATTCTTTTATTTTACCCACATCAGTATGTTTTACACCTTTTTTCTCACAAAAAGAACATGGTGCTGTCTTTAACCAGGCCAAGGGCATGGCTTAGCTTGCTTTTGCAAACCAGTGCCTGGAGCATGTTACTCTTTTCATCTAAGGTACAGATACAAACATCCCTGTATGACTTTGGCAAAAAATTAGGCCTTAAATTAGGGATATTTTGGCCAAAATTTAGGGCTAGTTGGCAAAGTTTTAGGGCTAACATTAGGAATTTAAGTTTTCTTTTCTATCCCAATATATGCCCAAACATGCTTAGTTCGTACTTTAGAAAATTTGATAAATACTTACATGACAGAGTCACATTACTTACATGATCGAGTCACATTATACATTAATGGCAATTAATAAAATGGCTGAAAGTTATGTGCTAAGAAGTTAACAAAGGGGGGCTAAAGCAATTTCCCAATTTCAATGGCAATTTTAAGACTGGAAACAATAGAGAAAAATTAAGAATGATGATAAAAATAAGGGTTTTTATATTAGGACTTTTGCCTTTTAGAGTGTTTATTTTGCCATAATGGTTTTGTCTCCCATAAGCTAGTGACTCTTTTGCATTTCAGTTTTAGTGGAAACATTTACTTTGTAATGTGGCAGATCAATAATACATATATGTGAATGTTGTATAGGATGTTTTTGTAAATGTATGCACATGTGGGTCCGCTGGTGTATACCAATTGTAGATAATATTAAAATATTAATATAAATATGGGGGTCTGGGGGGCGCAGCCCCCCAGAAGCCAGAGACATTATAAAAACTGTAGTGAAAGCTGTATGATGTTCGGTGCTTTGTGGTTCAGCTTGATCCGGTGATTAGGGGGGCCCAAGCAATCTGTTTCCAGTAGCTCCGCCATCTCGGTTGGTGTTTGTCATGGGATGAAATAACATCATGAGACATCCAGTGCAGGACTGGGTTTTACATAAAAGTAAGTGATAATAATTGTTCATTAATTATTAGTCTTCCAATTGACAGGGTTCAATAATGGTGGCAGCGGTGGGATAAGGTCAACTGCCAGACCGGAGTTGCCTTACCCATGTCATTCCCAGGCCAAGTCTCGGGACGAGACTTCTCGGAGGGGGAAGTAATGTGACGGTATAAGGTCACGGATATAAATAGATATGCAAATTACAAACTCGGTAGTTTGTGATCGAGTAAATGTTGGGGTATATAAGCAAATAAACCGCCCTTGGTGGGTGAGCATGCTTTTCCACTGACGGGGTTTGTTTGCAGGTCGGCCCACGTTACATTTGGTGGCAGCGGTGGGATTCGAACCCACGCCTCCGAAGAGACAGGTGCCTAAAACCTCTTCAAAGACAGCAGGGAAGAGGTCAGTGAATTTACAGTCTCCTGCAGACTCCTGTGCAGGCATCACCAGTTCAGAATGATACTATTCCGGTGGTCTTTAAATGCAAACTGAAACAAAAATTGGTGTTTAACTTTGGCAATTCGGAAACAGGGACCTCCCCTGCCGAACTCAGTCGAACCCGACGCCAGGCATTTCAGAAAAGGAGTCTGAAAAGACGTCACCCCAAAAGAGGTCAAGAACAAGACAGGTAATATCTCCTGACCTCAAAACCTCCCTTAAGATGGTACAGGTAATTGATTGGCATTCAACGTTGAGATTTCAGCAGCTAACCCAGAACCCTGGGGAATCGCTTGAGGAGGGGGCTGATCATTTCTACTCTGGATTGTCGGACATGGGGGTTGGTGGGCAGGTTGCAGTGCAGGAACCAGGCACCATTCAGCGGGATGTCGGGACAGTGAGTAAGTGACGGCGTGTACATGGTACAATGAAACTCAGGCGACAGTGTCATGTGATGAATAGGGAAGTGAGTAAACCGCAAGTGCTGAGAACTGGGGGGTCTGTGCATAAGAAGCCAGAGAATCTTGTTGTTTGCCAGATAAGGCGCATTTAGCACCCATAAAGCAGAAAATGCTGTTAAGTCTTGATATTTTGGGTAATAGGTGTGTATTCCATCTACCGATATGAGTTGTGGTGTCCTATTTTTGATGGCTGCGCTTGAGTTAAAATTTGGATTCTGAGGGAGGTTGTCCTTCAGTTTCCAGATTTGCAGCTTTTAGGTGCAGAATATTACCATGGTATGTGACCACACTCAGTAGCCAAAATAAAATGCAGAATTGATAAAGACTTGACTTGTTTAGAACTTGATGAGCTGTCAGAATGCTTACTGTATGACAAGTCTGTGAGCGGGGAACTTAATTACTGTATTCGACCTAGTTGCCGCGCATACCCTATTAAGCGCACATTGGGAGCATTTCTGAGAGAGATGATTGAAAGCGCACACTGTTATACTGATTTATTAGTTAATTTACTTGTTTCAAAGGCTGGATGGGCTACAGAATCTTATTTGCAAAGTGTCTTCATCCATCTGTGACTGGTGTTTTTACCAGTAGGTTCTGCTTGTCTTTGTGCCTGGTCATTCTTTGAATGGGTTGAATGCGGTGTGTGTTTAATGATCCCACTGACCTGTAGGGGAGGGACAAAAGACCACTCATTGGGGACAAGATTCTGAACCTAAGGGATTGTTACCAAGATCGGGAAGAATATCACCTGATATGATACCCACGCTGCACAAAGGCAGTTTCTCAAATGGTAACCTTGCCATTCTTGAACATCAACAGCAGGTCTTTGACGAGTCATACAAAGACTGAACCAAGAAGAAGGGTGACGTTTGGCCCATCTCTTGATCGAATAAACATGAATTCGATCTAGGAACTTTTACAGGTATACAACACACCATTGATACGGGTAATGCCAAACCGGTGAAACAGCGAATGAGGCACACGCCTGTTTGCTTCACTGCAGAAGAAGAGGCTTGCCTACAGAAGATGATTAAGGCTGGAGTTATCCAAGAATCTACCTCGGATTGGGCATCAGCTCCTGTCCTTATATACGCAAACAAGATGGGTCTTGGATGCTAGGTCAGCATATTGGCAAGTGCTGATAAGGGAAGAAGACAGTAAGGAGGTGAGTGGTAATAGTTTGGCAGCAACAAGAGTCAGAACTCAGATATAGAAGTCAAGGTTGGCAAAATGCCGGCAAATATGAGTATTTTCCATGCCGGCGGTATTTACCGGTAAATACCGGCAAATACTGGTTGATTGAATTGAACAGCCTGGAATTTATACAATAACACACACTCAAATTCCAGATGGTATTTCAATTATACTGGTCAACTGACTTAATATTTATACTGAAGTTAAACAATTGTATCAACTTATATATTTAATAGTTTATCAAGTCAGTGAAATTTTGAACTTTGTTTTGGGGGAAAAATAGCCTATTTCATAGCTGGACATTTCTCTCTGTGGGCAGCAGCGGCTGTAGTGTAGTGGATAACACTCCAGACTACCAATCCAGGGGTCGCAAGATCGATCCCCCGCTTCTCCGGTCTTTCGGATGAGACTTTAAACCGAGGTCCCGTCTCCATATGACCTCGTTGTTGGTGGGATGTTATACCCGAGTTCACTCACTCACTCAATTCTCTCTGTGGGCACAGAGTCGTGGGGCTTTGGCACTAACTACTGTTTTGCAGTCAATACATCTGGTACTGGTCTTGTTGTCTTGGTCAACAACAGCATAGGATCTTTTGGCTTCACGGTGAATAGTAGTTTGGTAATGATGTGTGATGGTTCAGCTATTATACTAAGGACTGATTATGACAAATTATTATCTGACTGCTATAAATATGATAAATGTATTCAAGAGTTGCAGCCATATTATAGGTCAAGCCACACCTATAACACCTCTATGTACTTCACCTTGACTAAATGTCTAACTTTTGTATAAAACAGATAACCATTCTGACAACTTATTGTTTCCATCCTTGCCCAAAGCAATACTCTGCTTGAATAAACACTGTCTTGAAACTTGTTGTTTTAATTATTTGGACATTGTCTTGCAAATTGGGTGTCACAGGTGACTAGCCAAGTGCACAGGTGAATTCAGTACCTCTAATTTCTTACCTGTATTTTTATGCTGTTAAAAAATAATAATAAAGTGGAATCAAGATACTATTCATACTTGTGAATTTGTCAAAATGTTTGTCTTAAATCCATGTTTTGGCTGTTTCAACCTGCTTAATTTGTGAAACATTTTATTCTTTATGATGATAAACATATATTGAATATAAAAATGAACTAAAACATAAAGTCATTTAGTTTGAAAATATATTAAGTTAACTTGGTTTTGGTTTTAGCAAGATTTAAAGGTGAAAAAGTTCAATCGACCAGTATTTGCCAGTATTTTCCACTTTGGGAGTATTTTCCAGACCGGTAAATACCGGTAAATTCCACCGGTAAATACCGGGGGTGGAATTTACCGCCCAACCTTGATAGAAGTTGTATAGAACTGGCCAGCGCCTACATGCCCCAAACTTGGGTTATCAAAGACTTTTCAAAGATAGCAACTATGCTGTATGCTGTAACAGGCAAACACCAGTTTGTCTGGAATCAAGACCAAGCAAAAGAGTGTTAGTACAACCACTATGATGCTTAAGACTTTGCGACTGAGGCTGAACATAACCAGGTTCAAGGAGGCAAGAAAAAGTTGTTGGGTATGCAAGTTTTGCATTGACAAAGGAACAGAAGAAGTATTGTGTCACCAGAAAAGAGGGATTAGCAGTGATGCTCTTTGCCAGTCAAGACACTACCTGCTAGCTTGACCAGTTGTGGTGAGAACTGATCATTCACGCTTGAGATGGTTAGATGGGGTTTCATGAGCTACAGGGATTGTTGGTGAGATAGCTGGAAGAACTGTCTCGGTTTAACATGGCGCCATGTAGGTCGCATGCACCAAAATGGGGTACATTGTCCAGATTGCCGGCAAATGATGGTCGGTGTATGGCATTTGGTGCGGGGGTGCGGCTGGAGGACTTTCCTTGCGGCAGTTATAAATATTGTGGTAGGGCTCCAAGAAACAAGAGGGCCATGAGGCCCTGAATCGCTCACCTGAACAATTGGCAAAGTGGCTTTTTCTTATGTTTTGAAATTGTCAAAATATGAGTCTTGGGTCAAAAGTCAAAGAATGACCATGACCTATTGTACTCATAAATCTTCATGTACTCATTAAGGCAATCATATATACCATTTTTAGGCAAAACTTTCCATGAAATCTTATGTTCTAGCATTTTCCCATATTTGACCATGCCGCAAAAAAAAGTTAAGGAAAAACCGAGGTCATCATTTGAACAGTCTTGGTAGTACTCTAATACTCCATGCTACTTACCAAGTTTCAAGGCCATTGGTGTATTGGTTCTGGAGAAGAAAAAATATTTAAGGTTTATACCATAAATGGGTATGGTGGCCATGTTGGTCATGTGACCTGGACCGTTTGAACAAATTTTCGTTCAATCAACCCCTGGAGGCTCTATATGAAATGTGATTACAATTGGCCCTTTGCCTTTTGAGAAACTGTTTGAAAATGTCAACATATGAGAGATCTGGGTCAAAGGTCAAAGAATGACCTTGACCTCTTGTACTCATAATTCTTCATGACCTCATTAAGACGACTGTAAATACAAATTTTTAGGGCAAAAACTTCCCATGAAATCTTATGTTCTAGCATTTTCCCTTATTTGACCTTGCTGTAAAAAAGGTCAAGGTCAACCAAAGTCATAATTTGAACAATCTTGATAGTACTGGAGTACCCAATGCTACATACCAAGTTTCAAGGCCACTGATCAATTGGTTCTGGAGAAAAAGATTTTGAAAAGTTTTTACCATATATGGTCATGGTGGCCATGTTGGTCATGTAACCCAGACCATTTGAAGAAATTTTCATTTCCTCGACCCCTGAAGGCTCTATATAATATTTGGTTACAATTGCCGCATTGGCTTTTAAGGCGAAGTTTGAAATTGTCAAACTATTCTGAGAATTCAGGGTCAAAGGTCAAAGAACGACCTTGACCTCTTGTAGTCATGAATCTTGATGTACACATTAAGATGACTGTATTTACCAATTTTTAGGCCTAAATCTTCAAAACTTCCCATGAAATCTTATGTTCTAGCATTTTCCCATATTTGACCTTGCTGTAAAATGGCCAAGGTCATCCCAAGGTCATCATTTTGAACACTCTTGAAAGTACTGGAGTACCCAATGCTACATACCAAGTTTCAAGGCCATCGGTCAATTGGTTCTGGAGAAGAAGATTTTTTTAGGTTTTTACCATATATGGGCATGGTGGCCATGTTGGTCATGTGACCTGAACCGTTTGAACAAATTTTCATTCTGTCATCCCCTGGAGGCTCTATATGAAATTTGGTTACAATAGGCTGAGTGGTTTTTTGAGAAGATTGTTTGAAATTGTCAAAATATGGGAGCTCAGGGTCAAAGGTCAAAGAATGACCTTGACCTCTTGTACTCACAAATCTTCATTGTACTCATTAAAGATGACTGCATATACTAACTTTTAGACCTTAATCTTCAAAACTTTCTCTGATATCTTAAGTTCTAGCATTTTTCCCATATTTGACCTTGCCGTAAAAAGGTCAAGGTCAACCCAAGGTCATAATTTGAACAATCTTGATAGTACTCGAGTACCCAATGCTACATACCAAATTTCATGGCCATCGGTCATTTGGTTCTGGAGAAGAAGATTTTTCAAGGTTTTTACCATATATGGGCATTGGCGGCCATGTTGGTCATGTGACCTGAACCATTTGAACAAATTTTCATTCCCTCATCCCCTGGAGGCTCTATATGAAATTTGGTTTCAATTGGCCCAGTGGCTGTTGAGAAGATTGCTTGAAATTGTCAAAATATGAGAGTTCTGGGTCAAAGAATGACCTTGACCTCTTGTACTCATAAATCTTCATGTACTCGTTTAGATGACTGTATATATCGATTTTTAGCCCAAAATCTTCAACAGTTTTCAAGATATCTTATGTTCTAGCATTTTCCCATATAAAAGCACAAGGAAGCAAATTTGACCTTGCCGTAAAAAAGGTCAAGGTCAACCCAAGGTCATAATTTGAACAATCTTGGTAGTACTCATGTACCCAATGCTACATACCAAGTTTCAAGGCCATCGGCCTATTGGTTCTGGAGAAGAAGATTTTTTTAGGTTTTTACCATATATGGGCGTGGCGGCCATGTTGGTCATGTGACCAGGAGTGTTTGAACAACTATTCGTTCCCCCTTCCTCTGGAGGCCATATATGAAATTTGGTTACAATTGGCCCAGCTGTTTCAGAGGAGAAGTCGTTTGAAATTGTGGACGGACGGACGACGGACGACGACGGAGCCTTACCATCCTATAAGCTCCCCCAGAGCCGCTGGCTCAGGTGAGCTAAAAAGTTGGGGTTTCTTCATAGAAGATGTGGCGACGCAGTACCGTTGGTGAACATAACAGTCTAGCCGGTGCTCTCTGGAGCTGGCCACTCCACTAGACCCGGAGATGTTATTGGGATCCACAAGGGTATGGGGACGACTGTCCACGGGAGACAAGGTGAAATTACATTTGACCAGATCAGTAAGAGCGATCAGTAATCAGGTTGTGGCAGAACAACAGTATGGTGGCAAGTACTTCAGGTTTGCAGCAAAAAGACTTGGTAAGTTGACACTAACACCTGTTAGAACTAAAGGTTTTTGGATAGCCATCTGGTACTCCAAAGATTGGTACATTGTTGAATTTTGGGATAGCCAACTGGTTTCTCAAAAAGTCTAAATAGTTTGGACAGCGAACTGGTTTGTCTGAACAGTTTTGGGATAGCCAACTGGTTTCTCAAACAGTCTGAACAGTTTTGGGGACAACCAACTGGTTCCCCATATATGTACAAATGCTAGCTAGGATGGCGAAGAATATCAACAACAGCCCGACCATGTCACAGTCAACTACAGGCTCCACTGCTTCAAGCAGGCCTCATACTGACAAAGCTTTTCCAAGCCTGAAATGCCTGCTTTCGCAGCCTAGAATAGCCCTTTTTAAGCAGAAAAAACACTGAAAACTTAAATATCAAAGCCTGAAATCAAGTAAAATTCAAGAAATGAAAGCCTGAAATCCTGCAAAAGCCTGAAAAGTATGAGGCCTGTTCAAGATATGATGGGGAGGAGTGTAGTGAAAGCTGTATGATGTTCGGTGCTTTGTGGTTCAGCTTGATCCGGTGATTAGGGGGACCCAAGCAATCTGTTTCCGGTAGCTCCGCCATCTCGGTTGGTGTTTGTCATGGGATAAAATAACATCATGAGACATCCAGTGCAGGACTGGGTTTTACATAAAAGTAAGTGATAATAATTGTTCATTAATTATTAGTCTTCCAATTGACAGGGTTCAATAAAACTCAATTCCAGTGGAATTATCTGCAGACTATATTTTTCTTTTGAAATTTTGGGTGGAGACAGGTTATTTTTTTCGGGTCCCTATAAAACTAGAAACGGAACCGAAACGAAACGGAACGCAACAAAATGCAACGAAACAAAACAAAACGCAACGAAACGGAACGCAACGAAACGGAATAGAAATCAAATGAAGCAAACTAAATCTGAAATTTAACAGCACAGCATACATTTATATTTAAAATCCCTATATACCATTGCAGCAACAGTTACCCCCGACTATCACCTTTTAAGTACAATTTCCAGCTTTAATAAAGTAGAACATAAGTCTCCTGTAACGTTGTGACTTTGTCAGCACAGCAAGGGCAACTGAAGGCCAAAGACTCTGTCAGTGGTGCCCAAGCAACCTTACAAGGTTATGGGATACACTAGACTACTCACTAGACTAGATTGAGTGTTAGTCTGTTGGCAAATAAAGGCAGGACCGATACAGGACGCCGTAAAGTGGTGGAGAGGAGATGAGGGGTGGAACCACTTTTAAACCTCAATAAATATTGTTTTAAGAAAAAAATGCGGGTTGAAGAAAAGATAAATTTCAAAACGTCACACTCTGCTTCTTGCCTGCACATTAAAGGTTCATTTGGTGGTTTGTAAGAGGACATGGAATTTGGGTACGGGTTTATTTTGCAGTGGGATCCCGAACATGACAACAGTGAAACCAAGGGAAGGATAACTTAAGTTTCTGGGAACCAGGGAACATTTTCTGAAATCATTATAGTTCGGGAAATGCAAAGACATTTTTTTTTCTGAGCAGCATAAAAATAATTGTTGAGGACCGAGGCAAGAACACTATTTGAGGAACCTGGGTCATATGTATGGAGCTGGTAGCCCGAAAAATGTCGAAAAGCTCACACGACGCTCCACAACAAAAAAAGTAAAAATAAATATTAATTATCTTTAAATAACAATCAAAAACTATAAAGATAATAAAGAAAATGCCCAGACCAAAACACCCTAAGACCGAATGAGACCCCAAAATCGTATGTCAGTTTATCAAATTAAACAATTCTGAAAGCCAAGTATCTGTTTAAAAGTTAATGTATTTGATCTAACAAATACCCAGTAACTTGGTAACTTCATATAGCAATGTACATACATGTGATGAGCTCTTGAGGACCATGTGGGAGATTTGGATTTCATTTCAGGGAGATTGAGTTCTCCATCAGGGAGACTTTTTGACGACAACTTTGACACGTCGTTTCACTTACTTTACTTTGTTGTTTTTTTGTTTTCTTATTTTAAAATAAAACATGAACTATAGTATAGTTTAACTTCTTTACTTTTGTTTACCCAATACTTCAAATATAACCTCAAAAGTATGTCATTTCAGTGCAGTAACACTACCATCCTAAGTTTAAAATTTAGTGTAATTCAGCAGTACTGTTTATAATGCTAGTGCTGACCAATCCATTGCTGAATTGCTAAAAAATAAACAATCTGCTTACTTGGCATTCTCAAACCATCACCCCTCCCCACTTTTCCCTAACTCTCAATATAAACATCAAAAATTGTTCCTTGGATGATGGGTCTGATTTGGTCCAGTTATTTTGGTGAAAGCTGATACTTGTTTAAAACCTCAAAATCTGTCTATGTCAAAACCGAGTTATATTCTACACTTCAAAGAACATACCTGTCATAAGACCTGTCTATTTTTCTTGAATATTAGATTAAGAACAAATATAGCTGCATATCCTGTACGATGGCATATTTCCGTCTCAGTCAGATGCTGAAAATCGCGGATTTCCCATGTTTTATTTATAAAATTCACTGGTTCTCGTTTCACATATGATGCATACGATGCGTCTGAATCGGCGGGAACTGGATAGAAAAACGCGGGAAATTATTCTTAAAGTGAACGAACCGACTTGAAACATAAACAAAACAAAAAAATTGCTGGCACCCGTGATGATTTCATGACAGTATGATCTGATCAGCCTGCGCACATTTTGCATAATCGATATTTATGGTGACTGTACATTACGTATCTGACATGTTTACTGAAAAAAAAATCGATTTGGAATCATTGTCGATTTGCGGCACTTGCAATCAGGTGCAAATCCATGACTGGACTCATAACCATAAAGCCGTGACGCAATTAAAGTCATTTACTCTCGGTAAAAGCTACCTGTTATTACAGTTAGAACAGGTACCTTTACTGATGCGCTAGCCAGTTTAACACCTCGCTGCGTCTTATCAGAATACCCCTCGGAATGACACGACCAATATTGCACCCTGTTAGATAATTAGGTCATGGACAGTTAATCCTTTGACTAGCCGCCGGGTAAGTAGTTACCGCAAAATGGATGGTTCAGAAAAAAATATGACAGGAAAATTCAGTATCCGGGAGATTCTGAATACTTTCCGGGAGCGCGGGAGATGGGCTTCATTTCCGGGAGACTCCCGGATGATCCGGGAGACATCACATGTATGAATGTATAGGGATAAACATGGTGCTTTTTTTAGTCTTCCTTTTGCATTTATATGTGGTGCTGTTCTATTGTGATACTTTCATGGTTTTTTTCAGATTTTGCTTCATTTCGTTTTATTTCTATTTCGTTTCGTAGCGTTTCGTTTTGTTCCGTTGCATTTTGTTTCGTTTCGTTGCGTTCCGTTTCTAGTTTTATAGGGACCCATTTTTTTCTCTTACTTTTGAGGCAGTGTTCCCACTCAATTTCTAAATTGCGGGTTTTCATACCCCCAATTAATGAAATCTGCGGGTATGAAGCTGAAATTTGAGGGTACAACGTAGGGAAGCAAAATAAAACAAAGACAACATGCTGGAATAGCTGTAAATTAGCTGTTTTTAAAAGGAAATTGTAAAAGTGACTTAGTGTATGCATATACATTAATTCAAGTATAAAAGGCAGTTAATTTCAGCTGTGCCATAACCGTATGTAGCAGACGCTAAGTCACTTCATCAAGGTCGTAGTGAAAAGGGCTAATTACCGACACAAATATCACGGAAATTTCCGAAAGAATTTACTCATTACGAAATACAATACACTACTATTAGCGAGCTGCTGGATATTACCAGTTTACTGGCTTCCGTTATTGTAACAATCTTCAGTGTGAACCGGATACCAGGCACTTAGCAACGCATAAATAAACTGCGGTACTATTTTTAGAACGCACATCAAACGCTTTTTCCGGGGAAAAAGTAAAAACGAGCAATAAAAACAAGTAAACAAATAAAAAGCTAATCAAAATAGCAAACCCAGCAATGAAATCCGATGAGATTTTATTTTTATTTTTCCTAAAAAAACGTGCGTGAATGCACGTGTTCGGTAAAAAATTTATGCGCGATTTTTTAAATCTTTGCGTGAATCACGCACAATTCTACGTGAATGGGAACACTGTTGAGGCCAGATTATTTATGAGCCAGGTTATTTTTTTCTTGCATATCCAAAGACAGGGAATTTTTTTGATAAATATACCAGCCCCCCCCCACCCCCCCCCCCCCACCCCCCACCCCCATAATATATCAAATGGTCGGTCCCTAACAGTGCAATATACCCCACCCACTTCAAAACTGAGTGACTGCTTTTTAAAAGCAGACGGCAAAAACGAATAAACTTATCATAGTTCACACCTTAGGAGATATACCGTCCTTTGTGCTACCATGTTTCTTTGAGTCTTTAGTCATGTTTGTAAATAAGACTGCTCTGTTTTCAGTTTTTGGCGTAAAATCTGCTGGCAACGTCTTTTCTTTCTTTTTTCATGCACGGGGAAACCGACACTGGTTTTTCTGTCAGCAGTTAGCTGTGATAGAAGACGGGGAACCAATAGCTTTGATTATTAATTGATTGTATTTTACTGGACACGTCGTTTTGTGAACAGCGTTACCTGTTTTGCGCACAATGGTGCGTGGGTCGGGTACATTTGGGTGGGGTGGGGGGGGGGGTCGGATTTTTTCTGTGATCTACTGCGTGGGGGAGGACAGGTGTCAGAATTCTTCAATCAGTCTTCATTTTAATGAAATGTCTCAGCTTCTGGGGAGCTGCGCCTGAACCCCCTCCCCCCAATTACTCCTTCATTTTCTGCTTATTTATAGTCTTTCAAACGTAGTCTTCAAAACGCTTGCAAAAATAAGAAAGAAAAAATGCCTGAGTCATTTCCAGAAAAAAAATCATATGTTTAAATGGATTTGCTGGTAAGACAGGATAAAATAGTCTATAAAATCATGCCAATCATTTTATGCTTGTGTTTGTGACATCACTCTAGGTGCCTGTCCTCAGCAAAACTGCTCTGGTTTCTGGGGGCAGCATCCACAGACCTCTCCCCTCCCCCCGCTCCCACCTTACTATTATTAGCAGCTTTATACAACATTAAGCATAAGAAATCCTGGGTAGGCCTGTGCCAAAAAAAATGAAAGAAAAAAAAGAAAGAAAATAACATTAAAGAGACCATTAATCTGTATGAATAAGTAATCTGTAAAAATGAGAAAATGTTATTTGTGTTTGGTAAGTTTGATTGAGGTCAGTCTGACATAAAACAGTATGGTCATTATCATGTGAGTGAAGGTTTGTGGGGAGGGTGAGAGGTGGTGAGACTGGTGTGAGGGGGGGGGGGAGGGGGGTCGCAAAAAGTTTTGTGAAACAACTGATAATGTATCTCCCCCCCCCACCACACCCCACCCCCGCTCCACCTGCTTTAATAGTATTAGCAGCTTTATACAACATTATGCATCAGAAATCCTGGGTAGGCCTCTGCATAAAAAAGAAAATAACATTAAACAGACCATTAATCTGTATATCTGTATCAATAAGTAATCTGTAAAAATGAGAAAATTTTCTTTGTGTTTAGTAAGTTGTTTGATTGAGGTCAGTCTGACATAACATAGATAACATGTTCATTATTGTGCGTGTGACGGTTTATGAGGGGGTAGAGAGGTGGTAAGACTGGTGAGGGGGGTGTCGTACAAAATTTGTTAATCAATTAAAATGTTACCGTCTCCTCCGCCCCTCCCCCCCCCCCAACCACCACCCCTGTCCCTACACACCACCTGATAATAAATGAGTCCTCCCTAATTTGTTAAAATCAACACAACATATACAAACAACCAACTATTGCAGCTATGCATGGCTCGCAGAGTCTGTTTTCAGTCTGGACAAATGGGGTTAATTTGTCAGAGCGGAAGCAGTTTCATTGTTTAACCATTTTTTGTAAGAAATTAAAGATTACACCTTTTCTTTCCTTGGCTCAGTTTGAGAAAAAGTGGATGGGGTTTAAAGTATCCGACTAGTAAAATACGAAATGTATGTTAAAAAGTGACCCTAAGATCATGGGCGTGGATATCACTGAAAGAAACTTTGTAGGAATATCTAACATGATACCAAATATGGACCAAATCCATCTTATGGTTTGGAAAATATGAGCTCTTAAAAATTAAATGTGGACATCGACTCCGACGATAGCTCTTCCTGGACCCCGTCCCTAACACTCTATACTATACATATTTAATTGCTCTGGTACGGGATACAGATTTATTACGGGATACAGATTTACATTAAGTCGTTTGACTTTCTTCTTGATCCCTTTTGTATATTCTTCTGTATATGTTTTGCCATGTGTATTGCACTTATATTGTCAGTTTATACAAATAAAATAATGATTATACTAATTGCTCTGGTATGTGAAGCGACTATACTTATAAATGCTTAACTATTGTGAAAATGCCGCGAGGATGCTGCCCGGTGTACGTATTTAAGCTGCCCTTTGGTTTTACAGACGTTCAGTAGTAGTTACAATTAGTGCATGCTGCCACGTTCTGTAAAAGTATTGTCGGCTTTCACTCCAAAAGACTACGTATAATATACGGTGACCCTAACAAGGGTGGAACTCCTTAGTTCCAGTTACAAGTACCCATCTGTCATAACAAAAGGAAGTTCTGTGCATGAATACACACCACTCTAACATGCAAATATTTACCTCCCTTCAAATCCAGCCAATTCTAGAGAGGGTTACCAGAGGGGTTCTAAGGTTAATTCTGAGATTATTTTTCTTATATCTCAATGAAAATATATGTTGTGACCCCTTATTAGAACCGTCTCAATGAGACAATTCTAACGACGGGCCACAATGTATGCTTTAATAAAGAATTGCGGGAAATTATCCCTATCACCCCATCTCATATGTAACACTTGTTATAACATATGTTTTCATGCAACATGAAGAGAAATTATCATCAAAACCCTTCTTCATCTGGACTTTGAGGCATACTATGAGTCTATGACCATGTTTCATTCCAACCAGGAAGTGGATATATAGGCAAATTGCGAGTGCCAAGCACAGAAAACATTGAATGGTTTTTAAATATAGTTAAATTCCCCCAATTTATTCAAACTTTTCCCCCATTTAAATACATATCAAAAGAAGGACAAATAATTGTAGATTTCGAATCCGTTTGCATAAAATATGTAACCTTGGATTTAATAAAAGATCTCGCGAAATAGAGAGAAATGTCCCCTGCATTTTCAGTGCAATTTACTATATAAGTATCCCATTCGAGGGGTCATATTTACAACTTAAAATCCCCCAATTTCATATTAACATAAAATTATGAAAAAATAATCACAACACTCAGGAAAAATTTAACTTTTAGAATTTATATTCATAAAAAAGTCGGTGTTAATTGATTTTTTGATAATATCGTGTGAAACGTGGCTGTCCTATTCAATTCAATGCATTTCCCGCTGTTGAATCTGTTTCTACGCGTTAAGCGAATAATGATAAAGGTTGCGATTGCCTGGACAAAATTCTTTCCACGACAAGCTCACAACTCAGCAGCCCAGACACAAAAAGGTCTTACCTTAAAACTTCAAGTATTTTATTAAGCATACCTGAGACAACAGTGTAGACCCAGTCACCCAGATCAGATTGCTCCTAAGGGATTTGTCAGATCTGGATATACACCGTGTGCCACTCTTCCAACAGTTTACGTAACTCCACCTTTGAGGACAAGTGGATCTTTCAACATTCAAGAGTGGAAAAAGTCTATAACAGGGACACTTCACTACTGGTAAAGATGTGCCAGCATAATGGTACCGTATTTTCCGGTAATATTTTATTAAATTGTTAAATTAAATTATCTTGGTTAGAATTTTAAAACACTCTCTCACTTCTTTGAAAGAAAACCGTAAAACAAGAATCTAATTGCTAATTTAGGGAATGCATGACAGTCATGGGTAGGAACCGCAATTTATCTGCCTGTGTGAATCTAAATATCCCAAAATCCGGCTGAAAATATGGGGAAAAATAGGTCCAACCTCGTCCGATCCGGTAGTTTGGCCCATTCCAGTCCGTTCTGGTAAATTTGCTCACCGTACAGTGACCGATGAAAAACAGACAAGTTTAGCTTTAGAAAAAGCTTGAGAGGTTATCCCTTAGCAAATGAATCTATAGGATACAAGTGGTAAAGCAGAAAAATGGCAGCAATACAAGTTAATTTTATTGTATTCTTGGATTTGTTGAAGCTGTAGGTAAGTGGCGAGTTTGACAGCTTTATCTTTTTGTCTAGTGATTGCTTGTAACAGGTGAGCTTCAGTGTTATTAACTTTTGTTAGATAACCTGTACTGTTTAGTAATGGCTCTTCGTAAGTGGACTGTACTCTCTGGTAAGTGCTTGTATTAGGTGAGATTCTTGTATTAGGCGAGATGAAGTCTTCAGGATAAGTTTTACAGCTCATGTCTTAGCAATGTTGGAAGGGACCCTGCAGCTGTGTGCGCCAAACTATGGGAGCAAGGACCGGTAAATAGTGGAACCTGCATTTAGCGTTAATCAAGTAGAACTTGTTATTGATCTGCACTGTAAAGTGCTAACTGAACTTTTAGGTAACTGTTTGTATAAGGTGACATAAAGGTTTTAAGACATAAGCTATAAAGATCATCCATTAGCGATACTGGCGAGAACCCTGTAGCAGGGTGTGCCAAATGTAGAAGTACCGGGAGATAGTGGGACCTGTAGGAAACGGCGAAAGCAAAGCAAAAGGAAACGGCGTACAATCGAGTACGATTTCCTATCTCTTAATATGGGCCTACTTCGCTTGGGGCTAATTCCGCGACTATAGCCGAGCTACTGATGTTTGGTTGGGGCTATAGCTCGGACCATACCTCTGCGAATGGCCGCGGCTATAGCCGAAAAATACCCGGATGAGAATTTTGACCAATCAGTGAATATGTATCAAACCTAGTCGGAAGATCACGAAAATGGTCGCTAACATTTGATTGGAAGATGCTTTACGTGGGAACTGACTAATTAATGGAACAGCGGCTATGGCCGCGGATTTAGCCCCAAGCGAAGTAGGCCATGGTTAACCAAAAATTGGCCTTACTATGGTGTTCCGATAGGGTCAAAAGTCTATTTTTAGTGTGACACTAATATTATTTTACGTGGGACGTAAATTAATTTACGTCCCACGTAAATTAATTTACGTCCCACGTAAATTAATTTACGTCCCACGTAAAATAATTTACGTCGCACGTAAATTAATTTACGTTGGACGTTAATTAATTTACGTCCCACGTAAAATAATATTAGTGTCACACTAAAAATAGACTTTTGACCCTATCGGAACACCATACCTATCGCCCTAGGCCCACTTCGCTTGGGGCTAATTCCGCGGCTATAGCCGAGCTACTGATGTTCGGTTGGGGCTATAGCTCGGACCATACCTCTGAGAATGGCCGCGGCTATAGCCCAAAAATACCCGGATGAGAAATTTTGACCAATCAGTGAATATGTATCAAACCGAGTCGGAAGATCACGAAAATGGTCGCTAACATTTGATTGGAAGATGCTTTACATGGGAACTGACTAATTATTGGAACAGCGGCTATGGCCGCGGATTTAGCCCCAAGCGAAGTAGGCCCTAGACTGGTTCTCTCCCCTTATAGCTACCGCATAATAGGTCACACACTGTTGTGGACAACAGCGGTACCAGTTTACTATCGCCCAACATTGAGCCGCGACACGACAAAAACAATAAAGTAGCATGTGCACCCAGCTAAGGCTAAGATCAGCCTGGCAGGGTCGGATCCAGGAATGTTTGGATGGGGGCTCAAATTTGCTGAGTGGGGTCCGATTTGTGCAGTTTGACCATTTTTCCTTGAAATTCCCCATTTTCCGGTGTTTGGTTTTCTTCTTATGCTAATTCTCCTCTTGCCAATCATATAAGCACGACCTGTAACGAAATAAGTAGTAGACTGTGGTATAATTATTATAAATTAATGTATAAATTTTACTATATTCTTAAAATAATCCAATTTTAGATGGTCAGGGATCTTGATTATTTAATTGTCTATTCAGTGCTTTATATTCATTTAATTTATTCTTAGGATTATGTGCTTATATCTTTAATTGTTTGTAAATGCATGTTGTGTTGATTTTACAAAACAAACATCAATCAATCAACCAATCAATAAAGTAATAAAACATTCACTCTGTCACTCAAAATGAAACAATTTGGGCTGAAGAGGGCGGAGGTTGAACCTCCACCACCCACCCCAAGAAAAAAAAAACACTCTGGATCCGCCACTGACCTGGGTATCAGTCTAGTCTAATCAGAGTCTTTGCTGTCGGCATGGATATAGCTTAGACCCTGAGCTACACTTTAGCGCACAGCTAAGATTCTGTCCAAACTGGGCGAATGCCCAGGCTGATCTGAGTCTTCGCTGGGTGCACATGCAACTTTGTTGATTTTGTCATCAGGACATGATCTAAGGATCCCAAGTTTGAATCATTCCAGGTCCCTTGCACGGTGACCCTGAGCATCTCTCTCTCTCTCTCTCTCTCTCTCTCTCTCTCTCTCTCTCTAACCTACATGTTTTTTGTTCTGTTCTGCGTAGCCTTGAGTCTACCCGTACTGACCTGTACATAACCCGTACTGACCTGTGCAGGTAGCGTCGAATCTATCCGTACGTCTAACAAAACGGGGGTGGTTTGTCTAGCTGTTCCGCAGTTTCTTTCTTGAGATGATATATGCTTTATTCGTAATGGCAGTATACTTAATCATTGATGCCTATATCAGATTAGATTTTGTTGTACCATATTGTTTTGTTTACTTATATATAAAAAGGGGCAAAAATAAAACAATTGTAGACGACCCAGATCGGACCTAAATTACGGAAACTAGTCAACTTCAAGGCCTAGGTGGACTTAGTAGAATTAGGTAGCTTATATGTGTTTATCTGAACAACAGAGGCAGCATCTTCAGCAGTCGTAGAACTCCAATAACTGTTGCCTAGGTAAAGGTATTTACCCGAGTAATGATGGACGGTCTTATCATCTCAGTTACCAATAGCCTTGAGCCTTGGGATTGATTGTTATCTACACCACAACTCCACCTACTTACAGTCTTTAACAGATTGGGTCTGGGTCTGAGGAGGGGGTTCAGTTTGAAAGAACAAAATCCAGGCCTTTAAGTCTTTTCCGGGTAACATAGCCTTGCCTTGAGCCTTGGGATTGATTGTTATCTACACCACAACTCCACCTACTTACAGTCTTTAACAGATTGGGTCTGGGTCTGAGAAGGGGGTTCAGTTTGAAAGAACAAAATCCAGGCCTTTAAGTCTTTTCCGGGTAACATAGGATATAGGACTTGAACCGTAAGGTTATACGGCGAATAACCGAACAATGCGGTTCCGGACTGCAATCAGCCCCCAGAAGAAGATCAACAACCGATCCTTCGTGAGGAAGTTGAGATTGCAGTAGCAGCACTCAAGAAGGGATAATCTGCCGGAGTTGATAATATACCAGCAGAACTTGTTCAAACTGGCGGGGAGACCATGATTGATGTTTAAACAGATATCTGTAACAGGATCTGGAGAACAGGAGAATGGCCTACCCCATGGACTCAGTCGCTGATTATTACGCTCCCTAAAAAAAGGCAACCTACAGCTCTGCCAGAACTAAAACCATCAGCCTCATCAGTCATTCAAGCAAAGTCATGCTGAAATGCATCTTGAACCGGCTTAAACCACAAGCCAAAGAGATAATTGCTGAGGAACAGGTTGGGTTCGGAGCAGGAAGGAGCACCACAGAACAGATCTTCAACCTTAGAATCCTGTGTGAAAAGTATCTCCAACATCAGCAGAATCTGTACCATGTCTTCATTGATTTCAAAAAAGCCTTTGACAGGGTATGGCATGCAGCCTTATGGGCCACCATGCGGAAGTACAATATCAGTGCAAATCTAGTTCGCATCATTGAGCAGCTATACGACAAGGCTACAATTGCAGTCCTGATCAATAGCAGCACAGGAGAATGGTTCAGAACAACAGTTGGAGTAAGACAAGGATGTCTTCTGTCACCCACCCTCTTCAACATTTTTCTCGAACGGATCATGTCTGATGCTCTGGAAGAACATGACGGAAAGGTTAGCATAGGCGGCAGAAATACCCGGTATTACCAATCTGCGGTTTGTCGATGACATAGACGCTCTAGCTGAGGAAGAGCAGGAACTAGAAGCTCTAAGTGAAAGTCTCGACCAAACCTGCACAATGTATAAGATGGAGATCAGTGTTGAGAAGACCAAACTGATGACGAACAGCGCAGATGGCATCCAGAGGGAGATCACGGTAAAAGGGCAGAAGCTGGGTACCGTAAGCAACTTCAAATACCTTGAAGCAGTTGTCTCAAGTGATGGCTCAAAACAAGAGGTTCTCTCAAGGATTGCACAAGCCACTTCAGCTCTTACCAAGCTGAAACCAATTTGGAAAGATAACAACATATCTCTTGGATCAAAGGTAAAACTTATGCACTCCCTTGGCACTTCCATATTTCTATATGCCTGTGAATCTTGGATTTGACAGCAGAGTTACAGAAAAGAGCACAGGCCTTTGAGATGAGATGCTACCGAAGGTTACTGAACATTTCGTACAAGGACCATATAACCAATGAGGAGGTTCGCAGGAAGATCAAACCAGCCATTGGAGAATATGATGAACTCCTGACGCTGGTCAAGAAACGGAAACTGAGGTGGTTTGGCCACGTCTCAGGGTCTTCTGGTTTAGCAAAGACAATTCTTCAGGGCACAGTGAAACGAAAAGGAAGGAGAGGTAGACAGAAAAAGAGGTGGGAAGACAATATCAAGGAGTGGACAGGAATGGATTTTGCCAGCTCAACTAGGGCAGTTGAAGACAGGACAAGGTGGAAAGGGATTGTTTTGAAGCCATCTGTGGTGCCCCAACGACCTATGTCTATTCTATTCTATTCTATCCCATAACCTTACTAGGTACTTTCAAGCATTTTAGCCCAAAGGCGACCCTTAAGGAGACCTTAACACTGGTGCAAATGAACACTCTGTTCAGAGAGCATGCCCCGGTTTTGCTTCCTCCCAGTCTACAAAAGTTGAGAGCAATCAGCCAAAGCTCTCAAGAACTGACTTAAATCCAAGCCAAAACTTGGAGTCAGCAGAGACATCAGCTACGTCATGTTCTGCTGACGAATCAATCAGATTTCTCGGAAGTTTTCAGGAGGAAACACTGCTGTCACATCAATCTGAAATTTCCTGTAATCAAGCGACTGACTCCAAATGTGTATCTGTAGCGTCCGCGGCTTTATATGAAAGTCCATCATTTTTTGACATAGGTAAGCTGGATTTTTTCAGAAAGATTTTCTTTGGCAGACACTTAAAAGCTGGAAGTGTTAACTTCAAGATTCCAACCATCAAAGGGCTGGAAAGCATCTTTGCGTGAGTTAGGTAAAAAGAGCAGAAGAGTTCCAGATTTTGTATTTAATGAATCTCTGTATCCCTTTTTGAGGTACAGTCCATGTGTTAACATTCAGTCATGCAGACAATATCCTTGTCACCCGCCCTTTGATAGACTGGAGTAATGCTAAAAGGATTGTAGACTCCCATGCAAAATCTCAAGACCACCGAAAACGCAGCTTTCAGAGCAAAAAGTTTCGCTAATATCTGATGTCAGACAGAACAAAGCATTTTAGAGTTTGTGGCTCAAATGCCTACAAAAATAAGGTTAAAAAGAACAGAGAAATACTGACATCTATTATTGGAGCAGTTTTAGTTTGTGGTCGACAAAACATAGCTTTACGAGAAAAGACAGAAGATAAGGGTACTTTTAGGGCCATTTTGAATTACAGGGCAGAGAAAGATGATTTACTGAGTGAGCACATTCCACCGCACCAAAACATGCAAAATATTTATCTCCTGAAATTCAGAACGGGTTTATCAGTCTCTGTGGCAAACAAATATCAAATTCAATTACTGAACGATGCCGTTCTGCACAGTACTTCACTGTAATGGCAGGCGAGTCTGCAGATGTAAGTAATGTAGAACAGTTTGCATTCTGCGTACGATTCACAGAAAAGTCTGATGCTGATGTGCACACTGTCAGTGAAGTATTTCTGTCATTTGTCTCGACACAAAGCATAACTGGAGAGGCACTCCAAGAGCTGCTGATGACAGAAATCAGGAAGTATGGATTCAATCCAGGCTATATTGTTGGTCAGGGGTACGATGGTGCGGGGAATATGGCAGGTAAAATAAGAGGTGTTCATGCTAGGGTTACAGAGCAGTATCCAAATGCAAAATATGTTCACTGTCGAAATCATCGCTTAAATCATGCCATTTGTCATGCCTGCAGAATTGCTTTCGTGCAGTCAATGTTTACGGTCGTAGGAGACATTCTCTTCTTTCTGACCAACTCACCAAAATGTCAAGCTCTACATTCAGCTCACAGACAAAACGCTGAAATGCTCAAAAAGTTGTGTCCGACAAGGTGGTCTCAGCATTCCGAAAGTGTCTTAGCCTTCCTCAGGAATTTTGAGCCAATAGATGAGACACTCGGAGATCTTCAAACGAACCATGATACAAAACAATGTCAACCGCCTCATCACTCCATAAAGCCATGTTGTCATTTGACTTCATAATTGCTTTGTGTGTAGTTGCTAAGCCGCTAGACACACTGAACCCCTTGTCCAATGCAATGCAAGATCCAACATGCGATCTTGTCAAAGCATCCGAGCATGCTCAGGCACTGCATGAAGTTCTGCTTCAAAAAAAAGGAATGGTGCACAATACTACGACGAAATCTGGGAAACAGCAACTACTCTTGCGGATCAGCAAAGTGTTGTAGTTCAGCGTCCAAGAATAGCTGGTCGACAACAGCATCGAAACAATGTCCCAGCTCCGACAGTTAAGGAATACTGGCGGCTGAATATTTTCCTTCCGTTCATGGATCATCTTAGATCTGAACTTGAAGAAAGACTCTGTGTTCCGCACACACGACTAAAGGCTCAGTACCTTCTCTCTAACAATCTTGATCAGCTGACTCCGGTTATGTGAGATGAGACAAAAACGGAGTACGCACCTTTCATTGACGAAAATGCAATAAACACTGAGCTTGACATTTGGCGCCACAAAATTGCAAACAGCGGTCTGATCGCAGACCAGCTGTGCAAGGCCATGGATTGCTTCATACCAACTCCATCCGAACTTGTATTAAATCTCTAAGGTTTTTCTCACAATGCCTGTATCAACAGCCTTAGGAGGTTGAAAACATACCTTCGAAATACCATGTCTGAAGAACGTTTGACTGGCCTTGCATTGATGCATATCCACCGTAACATAGACGTGGATATAAACAGGGTCATCAATGAGTTTGATGCAACTGGGCACAGGCGAATTGCGCTTGTTTTCAACAATTAAGGCGGTCATCAGTCTTCCGACGAAGACTAAGAAAAATAGGTCATTCAGACAATAACGCTGTGCAAAAGACACAGAAGTACTCTGAGTACTACGAAAATAAAAGAATAAAAACATGAGAAAAATGAAGAAAGAAAAAAAGCGAATACAAAAAAACAATAAAAAACGAAAAAAAAAAAAAAAAAAAAACCAACAAAAACTGTAGCATGAAATCTGTGAGTATTTTACTCATCACCGCCTGATGAGACCTGCAGAGGGGTCGAAACAGTTAAACGAATCATTCAAAGTGAAATATTCATTATCATTAATTATGAAGCAGCGGAAGCTAAAAATTCAAAGTGAAAAATGACCAAAATTAAGTCTCAAATGGTACTCAGAATGCACACACAGAAGTCCTAAATATCAAAATTTTCTCGGGGGAGGTCCCCGAACCACCCCACCCACACACACACACACGAGAGGGGGAATCCCCTCTCGTGCTCTCCCCGCTCTCGCGCCTTCGGCGCTCGTGCACGCCTTTGGCGGGCGTAATAATTATAAATCCCTGGCTACGCCCTTGTAGAAGAACTGATTAGAAAAGGTGTCGAAAACACAATAAATAAACAAATTAATTAACATCTCGCCAACAAACTGGTAGAAAGTTTTTCGAAAGGTAAGTAGGCGATATCGGAAAAGATTGTATATACGAAAATCCCCATTCGTGACTTTATTAAGATTTTCAGTGCTACGTTGGAAAATTAGTACAACGGCTGTTCCAAGTGGGACGGTAAAGATCATCAACAAGAGCAAGAACAACAAGATGTCGCATAGACACAGTATCCGAACGCACTGTACCATCTCTTCCGGTTTTCATAGCATAAATCGAGAGTACAAATATTCACTTATATAGACAGTACAGGCCCGTCGGAAGGAAATTTTGATTGGTGCGGCCATGGCGAGCGACGAAGAGGGGAAGCTAAGCTAGGAGGTCCGGAGGGCACGGTCCGCCTTAAAATGAAAAAATTGATGCTCTCTGGTGCAATCTGGAGCCATTATTCAGCTTTTAAAATGGCAATGAAGCCACGGCAGTTTGAATGTCCATTACATGGATGTTTGTCTATCAAAAAAAAAACATTTGAATAAATACATTGATCAGAGAGAGAACAATTTCATTCGGAGTTAATCAGCGCTTTTGTGGCATACTGAATCAGCTATATGTATTGCTAAAACGCGCAGGATAATTTTTTTTGCTTCCTTAATACGTTCGTTGTGTAAATAAGAAAGAAACTATATATATATATATTAGCGTAATTTCTTTGACTAGCTCAATGCAACTTTTACTCTTGGACTTGGTAATGTGACACTGTTTGGTAATTTATACGACACTTGATGTGACACTGTTTGGTTATTTATACGACACACAGGCATATATGACGGAGGGGGGGGGGCGGGGGCGTGGGGGGATGGAAAGAATATAAAATACAAATAAACAAGCCCAAAACTGCTGACAATGGACTAATACGACCAGTCAGGTAGGAAGGTTCACATGGCATGAATGGGTTGAGTTCCTGTATTTGTATATGTCAGCCATAATCATTATACACAAGGGTGCTGATATGACATTTGCAGGCAGGCCATTCCAGAGACGGACCGATGATGGAAAGAAGGACCCCTTGTAGGCGTTGATGGAACGAAATATTGACAGGACTCGTTGATGCTGACCTCTAGTTGCTACACTTGTGGCTCTCAGATACTGACCTGCAGAGATTTCAACGAGATCATTGACGATTCTGTAAATCATTGTGACTTTGTTCTGGTCTTTGTTTCTGGTCTTTTAATGTCAGAAATTACTCACTAAGCAGGGCCGTCATTGGCTGGTGCAAAATGGTCCGACCATGTATTCGCAAATGCAGAAAGAATGAAAGAGAGAGAGCAAGGTCTCTCCCAAAATAGGAAGTCTGTAGGTGCGATTGATGCATTTTTAATGCAGCTTACTGCGGGTTTTGATAAAGAACTTCTACCCATTTCGCAAGGATTGTCGAGAAAATAGATCTGATATTTTGTCAGTTTAAAACGAAAAACAAAAACGATTTCCTTTAAAATAAGCAACGAAAGCATTCATAAGAAAGAAGACGGATGAGACACCTGTTGACCGCGGAGTTGAATTAATTGCATTGTATGCCGAATGCGCCAAAATGATGTACGCGGCATACCAACTCGAGTAACTTTACTCGGATAACACATCATTACTCGGATGAGCTCGTATTTTGGTCTAACGCATTATGACCAGTTCTTACGGAGTAATAAAAATAAAAAAGTCAATACTTCCGTCTCGAAACAAACCCATTTACATTCCAATGAAAAAAAGTTGAAATACTGCACCAGACGTCTTCCTGATGCCCTTGCACATGCCGCCTTCCGTGAGCCATGGGGTGGCGGTTGCTCGGTTTGGGACACCTACTTTTAACAGCGACCTCACAGATGTGTCTGATGTCTGCGACTACCCTGTTTTGTGTATTACGTCAGTAAGTGTTGCTTGAAGAAAGTTACCTCCTGAGACCTTCACATCACATTTTCCTTAGAAAAGGTAAATAAAATGTTTTTCCAAGGCCTAGTGTCTGTAGGGGTTTGATGCCCACTGTATCTTGGGCACAGCATACTGAAAAGCGGAGCCCATCCCTCTCCTTCCGTTGTCTTATATAAATCCTTTTCTGAACTGAAAAATGTAGCAGGGTTGACAGAGTTTCCAGTTCCTGGCTGGCCCAACCTGGATTCGAACGCGCAACCTTCTGCATCATAACCGTGGCCTCTCTATTTGTTAAAGAAGAAGTTAGATGCAAAAATGCGCATCTGTCCCACAAAATTCGGTAAAGGTACATTTAAGAAATCGATCAACTTTAAAAGTAAATTGCTGAGTAAATTCACTGTTTGGCAGCCAGTTGTAAAGTAAATCATATCTTCGTCGAGCACGGAGCAAAAGTGATACACCTACATGTACTTTAATACAACTGACAAACAAACAGAGAATTGTTTTTCAACAACCCAGTGCAGGAGCTGAACTCTTTCAATTTAATAACGCTGAAAAAGAATTCTCAATCTGGGCCAGATAAACATTTTGGATTTCTCTTCTTTGTTGTACCACTCATAGTAATGGAATCCTTGAGAGACCCGTGCCGTGCAGCCATGCTGGTCGTGCCTCAAGTGATTGACAGGTGGACTCAACTCAGGTTTATAATAGTCGGTTTTAGTTGCATCGCAAGACGTTGCTAGGACGCCATTCCCACCATGCACCATGCACCATGCAAAAAGGTGTGGCACGTCAGCAAATGAGTCATGCACGGAGTCACGCATAGGAGAAAAAGCATGGAAGTGGAGGGGCGGTTCCTGTTCTTATGCCACTCAATGCATCATGTGGTCTAGGTTGGTACCAGGATAGCTCCCCAAACCTTCTAGCCCCACCAATATTCTTAACTGTATCACATAACAGATAACTGTTCTTTATATGAAAAATTTTGAGAGAAAAGAGACATTACACCGTCTAATGTCAACAAACGTCGTCAACAGTCACAAAATTGATATTTTGCCAATGACGTCAGCAATTAGACTCACGCGCTCCGGAACAGTTTTTTTCATTCGCGCTCGTGATGTATCCACTTCACGACTGCCTCCAACCAGTGATATATTGGACAACAAATCACTGTAAGCAAGGATCTGTTTCTTAAATAAGCATAAAAAGGGTTGCTTTTATAGACGCACTGTGTTAGCATTATATTCTATTTGCTTAGTCCAAATATTACCGGGTGTGTTTGTGCTAATCCGCTAATTAACCAGGCTATGATCTATCTATCTATCTATCTATCTATCTATCTATCTATCTATCTATCTATCTATCTGTTGTCTGTCTGTCCGTCCTTCATCTATCTATCTATCTATCTATCTATCTATCTATCTATCTATCTATCTATCAAATGCAATATAATGCAAATTACAAGGAAACGGATCAAGAAGATCAATGCTTCCTATACCTTAGAGGGAACATTCCTAAATAACGTAGAAACTATCAAGTACCTCGGCATAACCATTGCCAATGATTTGAAATGGAACACACATGTCAGCAATATTTGCACGAAGGCTAATAGGACCCTTGGCTTCCTCAGACGTAACTTGGCAGCATGTCCACAAGACGTTTAAGAGTCCGCATACAAGGGACTGGTGCGTCCAGTCTTGGAGTATGATAGTTCAGTTGGGGACCCTCAAAGTATACTTCTTCAAGATGAACTTGAGAAGGTGCAGAAAAGGGCAGCTAGATTTGTAACGGGGAATTACACATATGAAACTGGGAGTATGACTGGCATTCTGGAGAAACTTAAGTGGGAATCCCTGAAAAAGAGAAGGAAAGATAGTAGACTCATATTGCTTTACAAAGGTCTGAAGGATGCAGCAAGTATAACCATAATTGGCCTTGTTTCCCCAAGTAGGCGTACCTAAAATCATCATTCCCTGGCATTTCAAACCCCATTGACTGGGACTGACATTTACAAGTCCAGTTTCTTCCCCCAGACTATTAGAGATTGGAATTCCGTGGAAGATTCCATTATTTCTGCTGCTGAGTGTGCAGAAGATTCAGTTACTAAGTTAACTTCTCTTGTAAGGGCTAGGGACTAGCCTCCCTGATTCACAGGTCCTGGTAAATGATTGTCCTTGGACGTATCACCAGTAAACAATTCTGATTCTGATCTATCTATCTATCTATCTATCTATCTATCTATCTATCTATCTATTATCCGTCATCTATCTATCTATCTATCTATCTATCTATCTATCTATCTATCTATCTATCTATCTATCTATCCGTCCTCCTCCCCCCATCTATCTATCTATCTATCTATCTATCTATCTATCTATCTATCTATCTATCTATCTATCCGTCCCCCCCACTGTGCTCCCCCATCATCTATCTATCTATCTATCTATCTATCTATCTATCTATCTATCTTTTTGTTCGCTGTCTGTTGTCTTTCCATCCATCCATCCATCCATCTATCCCTTTGTCTATCTATCTTTCTTTAGCTATTTTACTTCTTTCTATATGACGTCTAAGGGGACTTTATAACTTTACACGCTGGCGTGTGAGGGGAAGTAATCGGAACTACGAACGTGCCACTTCGAATCGAACTAAAAGTAAAAAGTTTGCAAAGACCAGGAACTGAAACAATCAAAATCCAAATCCAGCCCTCAAACCATAGTTGGAAACAACTAAGATTACAAATAATCAAGATACAGAGAACATATGGCCAACCGAGTGAGCAGCTTGTTCCCAAAAGGTGGCCACTCAGCAACCCAAACCGAACCAAAAATAATAAGAACATACATAAGGTAAAACATCACAGAAACTCTGACACCAAAAACAGGCAACAGAGAACCACAACAGAACTACCGCCTTGGAACGGTCAGTAATGAATTACTGGGGGGGCTTAAATCGATTTTACAGGCCCAACCTCACCCTCAGTTTCTGAAGTGGTACAAAACATTTAGTTGGTAGTTCGGTTCGCATGATAACCCTCTAACTCGTCAATGAATCATCACGGTAAACACATAAATCAAATTTCAACACCATGAAGAAGCAAAGATGAGGACTCAACAGATACAACGGGCCGTCTGACAGGTGGAGATCCCTGTCCTGCCAAACGACCCCACTGGAAATCTGAAGCAAAAGAAGGTCACCAGTTGAGCCCCGGTGGACCAAGCAACAGACAAAAAGGCTCCGGTCCCAACCAACTAAAATATATAGCTTTAGGTCGGGGCCATCATAGAGTCTGACGACCGATCCCCCGGTGTGCAATTAAAGAGTGCAGCAACGTTATCAACCGTGATTGGGTTAATCACTAAGCATGCAGACTGTAAAGTTCCTACCATAGTAGTATTTTTGGGCATGCGCACTCGCATTACCAATCGAACGCCAAAAGTTTCTACAATAGTAGATTGCCATGGAAACAGAAATAAATACTGTGTATTTCTTTGCTTTTCCGTAGTGGCAGTCTTTATATTTTTTTGAAAACAGGAAAAGAAACATTATTCATCAAATGACAGTTTGCACACAACTTGTAAAACAAATACTTGTCTTACACACACAAATCGCGAGGGTCTTTCGCGGCCGCCATCTGTATTCTGTATTCTGTATGTGAATTTCTGCCTCTGTAGACACACCCTCTTCAGGTAGGTAATTGTTGATAGGTATTATAGGTATAGATTCCACCACCAGAACAATCCGTATTTACATACAGTTTTGAGAGGTATTCCGCCACCAATACAATCCGTATTTACATACAGTTAATTTGAGGTTATTATATACACAGGACGGGTATAAAGGTCTCTGACTCAATTGAGAAATGTTACTTATTTCTCGTGTGGGCTACTGTGTCTTCTTTTTGTTCTTTGCCTTATAAGACTTTGAGGAAAGTTCTAGCTTACTATATCGAGCAGCATGTAAGGCATATGAAAGACGTCTACTGTGATAACTTATCTGGGTAACATAGTCTTTGTTATTGTCACTGTTATTTCTAGGACACTGTTCCAGGACTACACTGCAGTCAATCACCAGTTGTAAGAAGGAATGACTTTTAGCTGCAGGACAAACTTCTAGAAGCTTCTGAAGCACAGTCTTCATTTCAGATATAATGGGGTTTCTGGTTTTCTCCAGATACGAACAGTCCAGCAGAAAGTGTTGAATAGTTTCATCCGCGTTACAACATAACTGGCACACTGGGTTGATCTCGTTCTGGTTGAATTTTACTCTGTTGGTCTGGAGTATGTAGGAACCAGTCAATATTTTACTCTTCAAAGGAATCCTATTAATGTCTCTTTTACTCAAGGGGGATGGTTTTATAGCTGGATGACACTTTCCCACTGTGTAATGTTTTGAAAGGAATTTCAGTGAGGAATATAACCTTGCCTGGGATAACACCTTCTCAGTCCAGTATTTATTGATCACTTTGTTGTACTGTTTCTTCCATTTGTTTTTCGTCGGAGGGTTGTCAATCAACGTTTCCGGGGATGGCAAATCGATTTGATGAGAATTTTCTTCACTGCTATGAACCAGCTATGGCTCTCAAATGTTTTCATTTCTAGCTGGCGCTTAGCGAGACGTACTTCAATTGACTGGCATGAGAGTCTTGTAATGTTTCCAAATAGGGATAATATTCGTTTGTGTATATGGGCTTCGACCGGGAGAGCTCCAGATAAGAGATATATAGCAGGATCGGCGACTGTCATTGGCACAGATAGTATTTGCTTAAGAAGTCTTTTGTATTGTTTTTCTAGTAGGTCCATAGCTTTTCCTGTCGGGATGATAACTTCCAGGCCATACAGAAGCACAGGAAAAATGTAGGTGTTTAGAGGTGAAATGGAGGTTTCAGGGTCTAGTCCGTTCTCTCCGTGTAGACCGGCTCCCATTAAACTGTACGCGGTGCGGCGTGCTTTCTGAATATTCTGTTCGACTGCATTGGGTTCTTAGTTTGAAGATGACCTGAGAATTCCCATGTGAGTGGTATTATCAACGACAGGCATGTTTTTATCCCCGAGAGTCCACGATTCGTTTTCTGGGTACTGCTTTATAGTGTTCTTTTTCAGGACAACGCTTTTTGTGTCGTGGAGTGAGAATCCTTCCAGGTTACTAGTATCTTTACAGATATTGACCAGGAACTGAAGCTCGTTTGGCTCGTCGCTCATAACAGTCACATCATCTGCACATGCAGGGGCTTGGACAAGGATATTACCAATTCTTGCTCCGACACCAGTAAGCTGAATTCTGTCGAGGGAGTCATCGTTGTAGACTTTATATAGATCTGCACTGAGGACTCCGCCTTGGCGGACACCCAGTTCGTTGACGAAGGTTTCCGAGACTTCACCTCTCCATTTTACTGGTGTCACAGAGTCCTCGTGTAGACTGTTGATAGCAAGCCATTCAGTAGGTTCGACACCAGCCTTGAACAGTCTTCTCATGAGGTTTGGGTGCACCACCACATCGAACGCCGATTTGGCGTCGATGAAAGCCATGTAGGTTGGTTTATTCAAGTCAATGTTGTTGCGGTAGAACTCTTCTACTAGCACGGCACAATTCATCACACTGGTCTGGCATTCATCACAGGCAACGAAGGCAATGTACTATAAAACACGATTTTTTCCCATATCTCTTAGATTAATTTCAAACTATTATTCTTACGGACCCGGCAATTTGTTATATCTCTTAGTCAGACCAGATTTTTGAAGAAATTCCGTCTAATATATATGCTGTGCTTGAATAAGTTTCTTAACCGATTCGTTGCATAGACGTTATAGTCCAAAAATTGTTTTCAAGCATTTCTTGTATATGCATATGAATTCGGTAAAACTTTTGATTCCTATTTCAAGAGCCGGGGATCGGATGGTCCGTGAGACTGTACTTCTGAAACAAACTTATCCTGATGAACGGAACAAGCAAGATTCATGTACGTTGTCTTCGTTATCTGTGTTGAATCCAGACCAGTGTGATTCATAGGTGACGAATTCTCAGTAAAGCCTCTTTGATACCAGTTCTGGGTTTTTAACAGGGTTGATTTAATCCTTGATTTTAAAACGGCTTCAAGAAGTCTTGTCAGGACAGGGGTAATGGTTATGCCTCTGTAGTTCTGCGATTCTTTGACATTGCCTTTATTTTTAAATATAGGGTTCAAGACCCCTAGTTTCAGGGTATGAGGTACATCTTTAGCGAGAAGAATGTTATTAATTAAAGTTTTGAGTACATTGAGGAGGTCTTGTCCACCATAATATATATGTTCAGCCGTAACTCCGTAGGTGTCCGCTGCTTTGCCACGGTTCAGTGATTTTGCCGCGTCTACTATCTCTTTACTGGTGACCATGGTTGTGTTACTGTCTGAGTTAAGGCAGATATTATAAATGGTAGCAACTCCAGCCTCCATTTGCTGTAGATACTTTTTGTCATGCTCATCATTGCTACTAGAGTAACGGCGGTCTCAACCTCCGTAGATCTTTAGTAAGTTCAAGACGTCATTGGCCCACTTCGACTCGAACTGTAGTAGCTACTATATTAACTAAAGTTCCAGTCAAAGTGCGATGGTAGCTACTAAATGACGTCATGAACTTTCTTTCTTTCTTTTCTTTCTATATATCCTGCATCACCCTCTCGCG
The DNA here is from genome assembly GCA_963989385.1 of Ctena decussata. Lineage (NCBI taxonomy): Eukaryota > Metazoa > Mollusca > Bivalvia > Lucinida > Lucinidae > Ctena > Ctena decussata. Next base: position 75,158,033 of record OZ022512.1, read on the forward strand.
AGGATTATGTGCAGCTGCGAGCATCAAAGAAAAGTTTAATAGAAGAAAGTTAAAACGATTTTAGTAAGGATAAAAAGTATAATAGTGTTAGTATGAGAAAGAAGTAAAAAGTTAAAAGTAAAAAGTATGCAAAGACCAGGAACTGAAACAATCAAAATCCAAATCCAGCCCTCAAACCATAGTTGGAAACAACTAAGATTACAAATAATCAAGATACAGAGAACATATGGCCAACCGAGTGAGCAGCTTGTTCCCGAAAGGTGGCCACTCAGCAACCCAAACCGAACCAAAAATAATAAGAACATACATAAGGTAAAACATCACAGAAACTCTGTCACCAAAAACAAGCAACAGAGAACCACAACAGAACTACCGCCTTGGAACGGTCAGTAATGAATTACTGGGTAATGGGTAATTCAGTAATGAATTAATGATAAAAGCTGATAAAAAAAACAATGATTCCTGGTTTATGGCATAATGTGGTTAAGGCTGCAGATGGCAGACCTGAAGGAGGTCAGGTCTTCTAATAGGACAGCCGAGGGGGGTAGGTTGTTCCACTGCACGATTGCCAAAAGAAAAAAGGAATACTTGTAATAGTTTGCAGTTGTCATGTTTTGAATAAAATGGTATGGGTGTGTTGTTCTTGTCATCCTGATTTGACGTTCGATATAAGTTGGCAGTGGAATCTCAACTAAACCATGTACTATTTTATAGAACATTAAGAGCCGTGCGTCAGCACGTCTCTGTTCTAATGACCTCCATCCAAGGGTGTCGATCATCTGAGTCACGCTACTGTAAGATGAGTAGTCATGTGTGACCCAGCGTGCTGCCCTACGTTGGACAGCTTCGATCATGTTTACATAGGTGTCGGTATATGGGCTCCATACAGGGGAGGCATACTCTAGCTGGGGCCTTACTAAAGTCTGATATGCTGTCTGGCGTATGCCTTTGTGTTTTGTGCGTATGTTTCTACGTATGTAGCCCGGTGTCTTATTGGCTTTGGTGGTCACGCTTTGGATATGATGGTTCCATTTCAGGTTATGGCTGATTTCAAGACCAAGGTATTTTGCTTGGTCTACTGCCTCTAAAACTTGCCCATGTAGAACATATTGGGTCTGGATGGGGTTTCGGGCCCTAGAGATATGTATGGCTTGTTGGCATTTGCTGGGATTGAAGTGCATTTCCCAAGTTTTTCCCATCGCTCAAGTTTTTGTAGGTCCTGCTGCAAAGTGTGGGAATCCTTTTTGCTGGTGACTGTCAAATACACAGCAGTATCATCAGCGAATAGTCTGACCTATGAGGTTATATTTTCGGGCAGGTCATTTATGTACAAAAGGAACAAGATTGGTCCAATGACCGAACGTTGGGGCATCCCCGATGTGACCGGAATTTCGGACGATTTTTCCCCTTCAAGAGCCACACACTGTGAACGCCCGAGTAAGAATGCCTTAATCCAACTGAGATTGTTCTGAGTTATCCCATGCTGGTGGAGCTTGAAGAGTAGTTTTGTGAGGCTAACTTTACCAAAAGCCTTACTAAAGTCGAGGAGGATAAGGTCAGTTTGGTGACCTTGAGAAAGACCTCTAGCGAGTTCGTCAACGAGCTGTATAAGTTGGGTTTCACAGAACCTTTTTTCCCTGAAGCCATGCTGTAGGTCATATAGTACATTATGTTTGTTGAGATGTTTAGTTAGATTTGATGCAATGATGTGTTCCATCAATTTGCAACATATGCAGGTTAGAGAGATGGGCCTGTAATTCCCGGGGTCGCATTTGTCACCTTTTTTGATAAGAGGTGTCACGATAGCCTTCTTCCAGTCTGAAGGTATCTGGCCAGTATTTAAGGATTTTTGGAACATGGTCTGTAACATGGGAGCTACTTAATCTTTTAAGGATTTAGACCTTGAGCTGACCATAGACCCCCTCCCCCCCCCCAGGGGGAATTTTGGACACTATGATTTTCTGAAACTACATTATATAAGAAACAAAATGACACATGTTAGCCCTCTGTACGTTGGGGCATTAACGTGTAACGTCAACGTTACTTACACTACCCAAATTTACATATTCACGTTATAATAGAAAATACACATTGGTATACAAATGTTAGTATTCGCCCTAAATAATGTTGGGTTTTGTCTGCTAGTACATAAATCGCTGTTTCAAGGTAATTGACATTGTCAACGATAAGTTGACTAACCCGTATAACGTAGTTTACGTTGTATTTGATGTTTTTCCCCTTCAGTGTCTAAATACGTGTAATATAAGGAGAAAATTGTAAGAATGAAGTGAAGAGAAAAGTAATTGTTATATATATGACTGTTTCAATAGGCTGGTATAAAAAAACAAACAAACTAAAGTCTTACAAAACTCATCAGCAGTCACGATAAACATGTAACGTATATAACCACTACAAAAATTAAAAAAAAAAACAAAAAAAAAACAACCAGACTAAATCTCTGAATTGGTGGACTGAAGTTTATACGTGCTCCATCAATCTTCTTTGATTCATGCACAGCTTAGATAAGTTAGGCAGCAGTTAGCAGTGGATATATTAAATGTGGACAGAAATGTATTTTTGAATAATTTAACCTACAAAATGACGAGAAAAGCTAAGAAAGCCAACATCAGCTGCATTTCGTTTTTAATATTATCTATATTATGTCTTAAGTAGACACTGTTGTATATGTAAACATGAAGAAATGCCCGTTTTATATGTCCTCAAACTATAAAAAAATCATTGGATAGTGTATATTTAAAATCAATCTAACAGTAATGTTACGTTACATAATTGTAGTATGTCGGGGGATAAGATTTGTGAGTCATCTGTTATCAAAAATTTAGTTCCCGGGCAATATGAATTATTAATTGCTGTAGTATTAGCTTACCACTGGTAGTCAGATGGCAATTTAGCTCTTTGAAATACACAAAAAGTCAGCAAGACCCACATAGATTGTTATAGCTGAAGCATTTCGACCTTGCCTTCAATTCAGTTTCACTTAAAAGTGACTTCATAAAGATGATTTTTTTAAATTTTATGCATAGAATGAAATAAGTAAGAGTTGATATATGCTGCAACTGATTAATATTTAGGTTCTCGTCATGATGGGGATAAAACCAATGTCGCGACCTGTGCTGTTGGCTGAGCCATTCAATTACCCTTCATACAAATATGCAACTGTGACTGCCAGCCGAGGCAATCAAAAGCAGTACCAACTCTCCCAACAGGGATAAACACCATTTTTCTATGCGGTCAGTCGAATCGTCAGCCACGAGCCTCTTTGCACAGTAACTGTTTTACATAGATTAGCAAATATGTGTGGCTCCCGTGATCATAACTTATATATTAATTTGTGATCTACATGATCTGTTTATGCAGCTCCCGGCCATCAAATACATTACAAACTATTAACAATGTGAAAATTTAAGGCTGATAGAAAGTGACATACTTTATAACGCATACATCATTCTGTCATCAGCTTGTTCAGGAGTTCTATTTTTCATTATGTTGTTACAAATATTTAACTGGTCAGGTAATTTTGCAAACCCCAAGGTTTTATTCCTACTTGTTGTTACTATCACGGACTAAAGGTGTTACGAAATACAAATTTCAGTCAGACAATTTTTCAATATGTAAGCAACTAAAATTGTTGTTTGGATATTGCCAAAATGCTGTATTCCCTAACAGCATTTATTAAATTTGGACAAAGATGATAAGATAAGCAGTAAGATGTCATAAATAAGCAGTTTTCAACCATATTTATTTCTAAAAAGTAAACCATATGGTAATACAAGGTCACAGAGATCAAATGCAGTAAGTTATTTAGGTTAACCCTTCCTTGGCATGTGTAGGTATGTACTATTTCTATTGTTTGATTATTTGCTCTTTAGAAATACTGTTTTGCTAGTTTAGAATATCGGAAATGAAGAATCCATAAACTCGTAATGACTACGTTGTATGCGTTACTTGTTCCGCCTTTCTTTTCTTTTTTTTCTCAATATTATGCTGCAAAGCATAACTACAGTGTAGGCGAATACATTCTGAAGGAGAACAACTAAGATTTGCTCATAGATATCTGAACAGAGAGGACTAACATTAATATATTCTGTCATTTTCATTTGCCATTTCATTATGTGTGCAGAGCTACTGAAACACTGTCCCTGAAACATTTTTGTCCAACTAAACGTATCTTTATGTTCTTTGGTGAATAGATGCTTTAATAGATGGTTGAATGTAGTTAGATTCTTTAAGAGATTCTCCAAAGTATTTAGACTTTAAAAAGAAAGAAACAAAAGCATAGAAATGTAGATCATCTTAAACATAGCATTTATAGATTGCTAAAGTATGCTAGTAAACTGCCAGTGTCTCATTTCTGTATTAAATGTTTCTGATACTATTCTCCCAAACTCCTGGTTGACACATTATTGTTAAATACATAAATAAGCTAAATAAAGCAACGTATTGTCACTACCATTAATTATTTTCAAAAGTTTGTTTCTTAACTGTAACTCAGCTATGTTGTTTCCCTTGGTAACGTAAAATATACGATAGTCTTACAACAGTAAGAATACGCTGCCAGCAAATATCTACATTAGCTTTGATGCAGAACTGTATCTGGCTTAAGTCTTCAAACTTCAGGTTTACTGTTCTGCTTTATAGTTTTTTCAGTGTGCACATAAAAACTATACCAAATCCTGTCAGTAAACAAGGTGGTACTACATTTGCATTGTTAATTACTGATTATTTTATAATTTTATACTAAACACGTCAAAAGCGCTTAGCTTTTAATGTTATCATACTGATTGTATATCATTTTATTCGAGCCCTATATGCAAAATCTATGCTGGCTTAGCTGCGGCTTTATCTTTTTTATCTTTTCTGGTGTGGTATTTTGTTTATTTTTTTAAGTTGTATATAACAAAATTTAACGTATGTTACTGTCTTTAGAACTCAAATGTACAAATTGTAAAAGAAACAAACTGGGCAACGCCATTATGAAATACTTTTATCTTTGATATAATAACAAAGTTGCCAGCAAAAAACCCCGTTTTACGTGTGCAGAATATATCTATGCCCTTAACATTACAATTTGTAGTATACTGGTTCTAATCACGTATAAAACACACCTCATGAATCTTTAAGAGAAATAACTGAGAGAAGTATTGCTAGGTCCAAGTACACAGTATATCATAAGAACACCCAGACTTATATATGTTATTGTTTTTTATGTGACAGTGGGAAAAAACCTGATTAAAAGTATTATAATGAAATATTTTAAATGTTAATGTTATTTACGTTACTTCTAGTAATGACTTATCATAGAAAATAAACCAGAATGCATTTTTTTTATATTTAAAGATTCTTTCATGAAGAAACTGCTACCAACGAAAATAAAATGATTCTATCATCAAATTATGTGAGTTTAACAAAATAGCCCTCGGTAACGTATATAATCGATCACTATGGCCGACTAAAATGCGTTCAAAATATTGTGGAACTGTTCCTTGCTGTTTAGATAGGCTGGCATATTCAATATTACATTTTCCTGTTGTTTTTTAATTCATACAGTGTAGTTCAAGCACTTGAATTATACAGAAAGTGATAATTGTAATATGGAACATTTATAAGGGGGTACTGTGTTAAACATCCTATTTCTCCCAAAGTATACAAGATAGGATAATAATTTTTGCAGGTCTGAAAAGATCAATAAATTGTCTTTAATACAGTAACAAAGATATGGTCTAATGATAAAAGAGTAACTTACAAAAAGAAAGTATTTTGGATAGAAATAGCAATTTCAATGGAGTGTAAAGACAAATGTCACGTATATGACACCATGTGAGCTAAAGTGACCTGTCAAACATCATAACTTTTAGCTACTGGATTGTTCTATTAGACTCCACTATAACTTTAAACATAGGAAAGTGGTTTCTATTTTTTTTATAATTTTTTATTATTTTTATTTTATCCTTATTTTTTTAATGGGTAACGTTTGTAACAGGCTGTTACAGCTTAACGCCCCACTCGCCAGAGGGCTAACATGCTGCAAAATACTTCTAAGATGCTGGGCTTTAAGAAAAGTATGGTCTACAAAATTCCCCCTGGGGGGGGGGGAGGTAAACCATTTCTGGCTCATGGCCTAAGTTGAGCACAACAGGTTTAATGACATCAGGACCAGCGGCTTTGGATGGGTCGAGACCGGCTAGCAGTTTTAAGATTCCTGCCAGTGAGATCTCAATTTGGGGCATCTCTGGAACTTTAGGCCTGAATTTTCCAGGGATTTTTTCTTCCTTAAGGGAGCCTTCCGCTAGTCCGTCTAGTATGGTGTTCTCTGGGAGTTGGTTTAGTCTCAGAGGTGAAACAGGGGTGAAAACTGATTGCAGATGGCTATTAATTAGATTTGCTCTGTCAGTGTTGGATGTATGGACTTCATTGGTACGGGGGTCACGGAGAGGACCAATACCTTGTGATTCCTGGCGTGAGTTTTTCAAGAATGAGAATAACTTTTTTGGCGCAAACTTGGATTGACCTGTCTCACCAGCGGGTGAGGTGTTTAGGTCAGGATTGCTTATGCCAAGCAAATCCTCCAAGTAGCAATCATATGCTTGTTTGATCCTAGCCTTAACCATGTGGCGTGTTGTAACAAATTGTTTTCTGTACTGTAAAACGCTTATTTTTGGCGGTTATTGAATTTTGGCGATATTGGCGGTTAGGGCAAAGAGCGCTAAAATATAAGTCCGCCAATATTACATAGATTTAATGCATATACATATGCACAGCATGACAGAGGTCTAGATAAAAAGGAGTATTTGATGGGTACTTTTAGATTTTTATACGTTTCCATCAAGTTAAACTATACATTGTGGCAGCCAATTAGAATCGCCTCGATGAGGCGATTCTAATGAATGCCACAATGTATAGTTAAAATAATAATAAGAAAATTGTCAAACATTTACATCAGCCATTTTTAGCTCACCTGAGCCGAAGGCTCACAGGTGAGCTTATAGTATAGGCAGGCATCCGTCGTCCGTCGTCCGTCCGTCGTCCGTCCGTCGTCCGTCCGTCAATATTTTCAAACGACATCGTCTCTGAAACTACAAGGCCCATTGTTACCAAATTTCATATATAGCATCTATAGGCAGGGGGAACTAATAATACTGTTTTTTTTTATCCAAATCGCTTCAGAACTTTGGTTGCTATGGCAACTTAAAGTTTCCATTGACTTGTATGGGAAAAATTGAAAATTTGCATTTATTGCTATGTCACTGCAGATATTTTGACAAAACTTTTACAGAAATGTTCCTTGAGTATTCCTCTATCAACCACATGAACTTTATGTAAATTGCACAATTTGGCTGGTTGCCATGGCAACCGAATGGTTAAAAAATAGAAAAAATATTCAAAAATCATCTCCTCAGAAACTATGCAACCAATAAAGCTCAAACTTCACAGAAAAGATCTTAGTACTAGCTTCTATAAAAGTACTGTTTTCTTGGCAATTGCTCTAGCAGTTTGGTTGCTATGGGAACTGAAAGTTGCCATTGACTTCTAATGGCAAAATGGAAAATTTGCATTTATTGCTATGTCACTGCAGATATTTTGACAAAACTTTTACAGAAATGTTCCCTGAGTAGTCCTCTATCAATCACATGAACTTTATGTAAATTGCACAATTTGGCTGGTTGCCATGGCAACCGAATGGTTAAAAAATAGAAAAAATATTCAAAAATCATCTCCTCAGAAACTATGCAACCAATAAAGCTCAAACTTCACATAAAGGATCTTAGTACTAGCTTCTATAAAAGTACTGTTTTTCTTGGCAATTGCTCTAGCAGTTTGGTTGCTATGGGAACTGAAAGTTGCCATTGACTTCTAATGGCAAAATGGAAAATTTGCATTTATTGCTATGTCACTGCAGATATTTTGACAAAACTTTCATAGAAATGTACCTTGAGAAGTCTTTAACCAGCCATGTTAAATTTATGCAAATTGCGCAATTTGGCTGGTTGCTATTGCAACCGAATGGTTAAAAATAGAAAAATATTAAAAAATCATCTTCACAGAAACTGTGTGGCCCAATAAAGCTCAAACTTTACAGAAAGAATCTTAGTACTAGCCTTTATAGAATTATTTTTTATCATGGCAATTGCTCCAGCAGTTTGGTTGCTATGGCAACTAAGAGTTTCCATTGACTTATAATGAGGAAAATGGAAATTTGCAATTTTTGCTGTCTAACTAACTGCAGTTATTTAATTTTTTTTCTACAGAAATGTTTCTTGAGTAGTCCTATATGATTCATATGAATTTTCTCCAAATCGCTGAATTTGATTGGTTGCCATGGCAAAATATAGTGTAAATTTTGAAAAAAAAAAAAATCTTCTGCTCAGAAGCCATATAGGGGATGAAGCTGATATTGTGCAAACATGTTGATGACAGTAGTTTCTACATAGATTTTATTCTTTTTCTTCCAATCCCATAAGAACTTTGGTTGCTATGGCGACTTATAGTTTCCATTGACTCATAATGGGAAAAGTGAAGCCATGAGGGGGATGAAGCTGATACTTAGCATAAGTATTAATAATTTTAACCTCTACCTAAAGTATGTTTTATATTATCATTGCCCATGTGAATTTGTTGCTAAGGCAACTTAAAGTTTCCATAGACTTATAATGAGGAAAGTGGACATTTGCTATTTATTTCTGTGTTACTGCAGATATTTTGACAAAACTTCACAGAAATGTTCCTGGAGTAGTCCTCTACCAGCCATATGAATTTTTCCCAATTACCCGATTTTGATTGGTTGCCATTGCAGCTGAAAGGCCAAATTTTCACTTTTTTTTGCCAAAGATCTTCTGAGAAGCCATTAATGGGGGATAAAGCTTTTTTTTTTGCATAAATGTTTGTGATATTATCCTCTACATAAATGGTGTTTTTTATTGCTGTTGTGCATGGTGTTTTGTTGCTGTAACCTCAATGCCTCAGTGCTCAGGTGAGCGATATAGGGCCATTGGCCCTCTGGTTTATTATTATTTGGAGCTATGGTACGTGAAGGCCGCCAAAATTAACATGCGCCAATAGGTCATTTTCTTTTAACCGCGAAATTTTGATACCGCAGATATTAATTAAGTGTTTTACAGTATTTAGGTCGTGATGACCTTTTGTACCTTTGGTAAAGAGAGTCCCTTTTTCGGATCAGGCGTTTAATTGCCTGGGTGATCCAAGGAAGATTTCTCTTTGAACCAATCTTTTTGCAGGGAACAAACCTAGTAAGACCTTCATCAACAGATGATTTAAAAGAAATCCAAAGTTCTTCCACTGACATAGAAGTTGCCCTTGCTAAAAAGTCCTCTTTGACATTTTCCTTGTAGGTCTTAAAACCTTCCCAGTCTACTAAAGATCAACCGAGGTCTGGACCGCCGTTACCCTAGTTGCAAGATGGCGGCCGCTGAAGACTCTCGCGTTTTGTGGGTGTACAACAAGTATTTGTTTTACTGAGTTGTTTCTTTTCCATTATTTTAGGGTACATCTTATCATTTAATCTATAAAATTTTCGTTTTTAAAGACGATATGCACGGTAAAGGCAATGAAATGCACAGTATTTATTTTCGTGTCCATGACAATCTACTATTTTAGCAACTTTGACGTTCGACTGGTAATGCGGGTGCACATGCCCAAAAATACTACTATGGTAGAAACTTTAGTTCGAGTCGAAAATGGCCATTATGAGCAGTTTCGGTTTGTCAACTCGAGTAATTCGAGTAACTAGAGTTACTGACCGAACAACACGAGTAACCGCAATACGCATGCGCAGTACTGCGCACATATTCGTATTTACTCGACTACCGTAACCCCCACCTCACCTCGGGTAGCCTGGATTAAAGATGGCGGAAAGTCAACTTCCGTTGTAAAAGAAGCCAATTCTTTGGTTTTGTCTTCATAATGACACATTGTCACGCCAATGATTTGCCCTTTTTCTGTTTAATAATAGTGAGAATGGGATAAGAATGTTCATTATACTGATGTTTATAATTATTCTGCTTGTGCTTTTGCCATATTCAGCAGGGTTTACAGCGGGCCCAGTAACGACTTCAGAATTGTAATTTCCCATTACAATTTAAAAATTCTTGTGAGTCCTGACTCTTGTGAATATTAGCGAACACACGAAGTATGTTCGCTTTACTGTATCAGTTTTGGTCCTGTATACTTAGGCAGATAAAATGTGTGGTAACGATCATGGTTGCGGCCATCTTGGAGAACCGGAAGTTCGAAAGTTATCGCGAGACTAGTCACGAACCAAGTGCTCTAATCGTTTTTTTACGAGTCCACAAACTTATTTTTGCAATCACTCTATAAAGGAAATGTACATTAAATATTTCTCGCTACAATAATTCTCGTTTTTTTTAATTATGTTCGTAGAAAGGATAGCTCAAACTGTAAACGTTTTGTCGTCTGCTCGTGACCGGAACTTAGTCTAGACCGGAACTGAGTTCATAGGTAAAACCCCGTACCGTGGCGCGTCATGTGAATTGGAAACGACGGCGCACCCGAGAGCGCACCAGAGAGCCCACCTAGGTTAGAATGGAGCAGGAATGGTGTGTTTGGCCAGTGTTAACAAGCCATTTGATTAAAAAGTTGATTTCTACGACTATTTTTAATAAAATAATCATGACACAGTCTAAACATCTATATTTTAGTCCATTTCAATTATCTTCGGAACTGAATAAATAACAATCAGATACACAAACGAATTCTTTGATTTGCTAATCAAAGCAATCATCATGAGTACAATTTTAAACACCATATGATTTAATACTCAGAATTACACTAATTATCTGAAGTGTCTCTCAGCTGCAGAATATAAGGACTGCTGAGAGAGGGCAGCAGACTGACTTCCGATATTATTTTGAAGACGGTTGAATCCCTGCCTCTTAATGGTGCAGATCGCTGAGGAAAGTGTGGACTTTCAGATGATTAGTGCACCCAACCACTGTCACAAAGCAGCTTAATATTGTGACAGCAGACCATAAGGACACCTTAAGAAGGCGAGCCTACATATGTTTCCATTCTATCTGCATACCGAACAAGTCTGCTATGGTTCTTTCTTAATGTGCACTGTGGTTCTTCTTCGACATTTAAATTCAGACTCTAATCGATACTGGCATGACGTTCAAGCCTTCAAGCCCGTCTTAAGGATTGCAAAACCAGCCGAATAAACCCTATAAGGTGTATTTTATTTTCTTTCTTTCTTTTTTTTTTTTCGTTTTTCATTTCATTCTTTTTCTTAAACTTTTTTTCTTTATTCTTTCTTTCCTACTATGCATTACTCTAGTGCATGACCCCGTTGCTGATGTCCTTTCCTGCACAATGAGGCTCTTGTCGCTCATGGGTACTGGTGGCTTAGCAACGTCTTCAAATCAAATCAAATCAGTTAACTGTTCTTAAATCCAGTTACAGGGCTGACCCCAAGTACAGTACAAAACATACAATACATAAAAACATTCGGTACATGCAAGTGATGTATTTTCTGACCATGACAGTGTATGGCTTACTTACTATATAATGTTAAAGTGAAACATCTCCAGAGGAAGCAATTCAGGCATCCTATCTCTGTGCCCCCTCCATCTCAATACCAGCTCCCTAAGAAAAGAATTTGTCCCCATTCATTGAATTAAACGCTTTCCCCTACAGAAGACCCACCTGGAAGGGCTATGCCTCCCGAGGAAGCAAAAAAAAGAAATCAGAAAAGGCTGCCTACTTACGTAAAAGTGGCGAAAAATATTAAGGTGCACCACAGTTAGTTGCACCTGTAGTAACAGGAGAAAAATCTGTAAAGAAAATTTCGTTGAGCGCCCGACCGGGGATCGATCTCACAACCTCAAGATTATAAAGCGAGCACACAACCACTAGGCTAAAAGGTCCGGACCAGTTAGACTAGTCAGTTATACACTCTATATACCTAAATACATATTTACACATCACTCATTGGCCGTACTACTACACTCCTCCATCCTACCAAAGAACATTTGTATCAAATGTTAAGGAAATGAAATTATAATCCAGGTTCTTTTTAACTCTGCAGCCATTGTTTCGCCCTTGGGCTCCAACGGTAATCACCCTGGTCACAGCACCACTGTAGTAGGAGAAAAATCTGTAAAGAAAATTTCGTCGAGCGACCCCACCGAGAATCGATCTCACGACCCCAAGATTATAAAGCAAGCACACAACCACTAGCCTAGAAGGCCCGGACCATTTAGACTGGTCAGTTATATACTCTATATACCTATATACATATTTACACATAACTAATTGGCCGTACTACTACACTCCATTGAAAGTAAACAGTATGCAAAGACCAGGAACTGAAACAATCAAAATCCAAATCCAGCCCTCAAACCATAGTTGGAAACAACCAAGATTACAAATAATCAAGATACAGAGAACATATGGCCAACCGAGTGAGCAGCTTGTTCCCAAAAGGTGGCCACTCAGCAACCCAAACCGAACCAAAAATAATAAGAACATACATAAGGTAAAACATTACAGAAACTCTGACACCAAAAACAGGCAACAAAGAACCACAACAGAACTACCGCCTTGGAACGGTCAGTAATGAATTACTGGGGGGCTTAAAAGCTGGTGTTTTTTTCACACCTTAACTGTTAAAGTATCTGAATGATAACGATAAGGTTAATGGGAACACCCTCAAGGAAAGCAGGTTTCAAACCCAGACTCTGTGACTTCAAAACTGGTGCCAACGCCCAAAGGAAAGAATCTGCTCCCTATAGAGCAAATTTCCTCCATTCAGAGTGGACCCCAGCCACCCACCAACACAAATAAAAATGGCCACACTGCCAACTTGAGTGCCAAGGCAAACATGCAAGAACACATAAGTTGACTCTCCTTTGTAAAAATGGCAGAAACTTGCGCACACAGTATAGTTGCCTTATTTTAGGGCAGCATGGATATCACACGAGCTGCACCGGTCGTTTAAGGATGTCACCATTACCATTATAGCATGATACAGTTTGCTAATCCAGGTGAGTGCCACTCAGGCCAATTTGACCCAAACTACAATGACAAGGTGGTGCCTAGGGTAGCACTTCACCCCATCAAAGATCTTCAAGGACCGTAAAGAGTGTGTTCGCACAAAGGCAGTGCCTTAATTTCATATTAAACTCCTGAGTTTTAAAAGAAAATTGCGAGAATAGGACTCTGGACTTAAAGGTAAAAAGATCGATGGTCGTCGCCATTTTGTTCTTTACTCGAAGTGTTCGGCACGGCAGTACTCGAGTACCTTTGTACGCATGCGCCAAATTTCAACCCGAGTAACACGAGTTGGCAACTCGAAAATACTCTATAGTAGCTACCACAATCGGACATCCTCGCCGATATCTTCGATATAGAGAGGTTTAATTCAGGATACGGAATTGGCCGAAGTGTTACGATTGTAGCTACCATAGCACTTCGATTGGAACTTTAGTAATTATAGTGGCTACTATAGTTCGAGTCGAAGTGGGCCCTAAACGTGATGGCGGGTAGTGTTCACGAAGGTCCCGAATTCGGGGTCGGAGACTTTGTTCTCCTGAGAGAACTGTCTTTGGATGCTTTTATGGAAAATCTTAAATTAAGGTAATATTTTCAGTTGTACAGGTTCATCTGAAAATTTTGATAATTGTACAATTCAAAGTTTGAAAAACTGACAACCGGTGTCTCATTGATTACTAATTGACAAGAGGGGTTGTTTCAAAAGTTACCGGAACGTCAATACAGGTGTGCAAACAGTTACAAAATACCGTAAACGAAGATCTGGTACATTAGCAACATAAATTGTAAAATAAAATTATTAAACGTTTTAAAGGCAACTGAATAACAAATTTTTAAAGATCTGTACATATATTTGTATAATATATAGTCCGGTCTCATGATACCATGGGTTCCATGGTACCATGGTAAATTGGATCTGGCTTTATTATGAAACTTAAACCATTTGCTGGGCCTTGATATTACTATATTGATAAAGTAGGGGGATGCTACTTTGTACTACAAAATAATTTATAAGATAATTAGGATAAATATCTGAATAAATATCAAATAAAGTAAAAAATTGGAAATTCTGATTTCTCAACTTTTCCAGCCACCACCAGTACTATACAATTGTTGATATTTAATGTCAGCAATAGTTCTTAATTCAACTTTTACTGTTGAATGGTTCAACATACCCTTCCCTTAAAAATGCAAATAGAAATTACAACTTGAATGTATGCTTATCTATTGTTGGAGTGATTGATATATGGGCTGCCATTAAGCCTTAAAACTGAAAATAGCACAAATTTACACAAACAATTTTTATAGGAAATAAGCAAACTGGCTGCAAATGTTCCAACATTCCTTTCCCTTCCGAATACCTTTAAAGTTACTCTTACAAATAATTCTTGCTTGGTGAAACTACATTATAAGATATCCACACAGTCCAAGTAAATATCATACACATATGTCAAAATGGAGGAAAATCTAAATATGCCATTTCCAGATTTTAAATGGTCAAAAACACTTTTATTAAAAGTTTTTATGAATTTCAATAAGACTGATAATAACCATTAATATCTTGCCTGAAACAGTGTGAGATATTAATATTTTTTTTATCATGTTAGCTTTACAAATTTGATAGCTTTCTGTTTGCCATGGTATCATGAGAATGTATTCTGACTGGTAAATAGATAGCATGACATTGTTCAAGTCCTGCTTGTAAACAATAACAGGATTTATCTGAACATTAAACTTTATTATAACTTAGAACATGGTTTGTTGAAAATACTCTTGTGCATCAATCAATGCAGTGTTGCACACAGCATGTGTTGTCTTACTTTAAACATTAAGTACCATGGTACCATGGAATTCCTGGCTACTGACTCAAAAGAAATTTGCAATCAGTGGAGGAAGAATGTGACTTGGGTGTGACATTTACCAGAGACTTAAAATTTAGTCAGCATATAGCCAAGAAGATAAACAAGGCCAGTAGTATGTTCGCTTTAATAAAAGTGACATTTCAGTATCTGGATAATTATGGGTCCCTATAAAACTAGAAACGGAACCGAAACGGAACGCAACGAAACGAAACAAAACGCAACGAAACGAAAAAGAAATAAAACGAAATGGAGCAAAATCTGAAAAATACCATGAAAGTATCACAATAGAACAGCACCACATATTAATGCAAAAGGAAGACTAAAAAAAGCACCATGTTTATCCCTATACATTGCTATATGAAGTTACCAAGTTACTGGGTATTTGTTAGATCAAATACATTAACTTTTAAACAGATACTTGGCTGAATTGCTTAATTTGATAAACTGACATACCATTTTGGGGTCTCATTCGGTCTTAGGGTGTTTTGGTCTAGGCATTTTCTTTATTATCTTTATAGTTTTTGATTGTTATTTAAAGATAATTAATATGTATTTTTACTTTTTTTGTTGTGGAGCGTCGTGTGAGCTTTTCGACATTTTTCGGGCTACCAGCTCCATACATATGACCCAGGTTCCTGAAATAGTGTTCTTGCCTCGGTCCCCAACAATTATTTTTATGCTGCGCAGAAAAAAAATGTCTTTGCATTTCCCGAACTATAATGATTTCAGAAAATGTTCCCTGGTTCCCAGAAACTTAAGTTATCCTTCCCTTGGTTTCACTGTTGTCATGTTCGGGATCCCACTGCAAAATGAACCCGTACCCAAATTCCATGTCCTCTTACAAACCACCAAATGAACCTTTAATGTGCAGGCAAGAAGCAGAGTGTGAGGTTTTGAAATTTATCTTTTCTTCAATCCGCATTTTTTTCTTAAAACAATATTTATTGAGGTTTAAAAGTGGTTCCACCCCTCATCTCCTCTCCACCACTTTACGGCGTCCTGTATCGGTCCTGCCTTTATTTGCCAACAGACTAACACTCAATCTAGTCTAGTGAGTAGTCTAGGGTATCCCATAACCTTGTAAGGTTGCTTGGGCACCACTGACAGAGTCTTTGGCCTTCAGTTGCCCTTGCTGTGCTGACAAAGTCACAACGTTACAGGAGACTTATGTTCTACTTTATTGAAGCTGGAAATTGTACTTAAAAGGTGATAGTCGGGGGTAACTGTTGCTGCAATGGTATATAGGGATTTTAAATATAAATGTATGCTGTGCTGTTAAATTTCAGATTTATTTTGCTTCATTTGATTTCTATTCCGTTTCGTTTTGTTGCGTTTGGTTTGTTTCGTTGCGTTTCGTTCTGTTGCGTTTGGTTTCGTTGTGTTCCGTTTCGTTTCGTTTTGGTTCCGTTTCTAGTTTTATAGGGACCGGGATAATTATACTTTTTTGAGACTTTACACTGCATTAGTGAGACCACACCTTGAATTTGCCAACATTGTATGGTATCCATATCTCCGAAAAGACATTGATAGCCTTGAACGAGTACAAATGAGAGCAACAAAACTTGTATCTAAACTGAAAGAGTTGCCATATAAGACAAGATTGAAAGAACTCAAACTACCAACGTTAGCCCATAGGAGACTTCGAGGAGATGTGATACAAACATTCAAACTGGTCAAAAGACTTGATGACTGCCCATTAGAAGATTTCTTCACTTTTGCTCATTATAACAAGAGAGGACATTCTTTCAAACTTGAAAAGCCAAGATGCTCATTGACTTTTACCTTAAATCAGTTTTCTCATCGGGTAATTAACATATGGAACTGTTTGCCTCCACATGTAGTGGCTGTGGAAATGCTAAACAGCTTCAAAGCAAGGCTAGATAATCACTGGCAAGGAAAGATGTTGTATGAGTATTAACTGTAAAATGTACTACTAAATTTTTTAGTAGTTTACGTTACTAAATATAATTTCAATCAGTCAACACACCACACTGCATGATACGAGGGACCCATACAAAGCAGTACCAAAAGAAGACTAAATGACGGAGGGCTGAAAAAGGACTTAGTCCTTACATCCGAGCCCGAAAACCATCCTACAGGTAAAGGGAGACAATCTGAGAATTTCACTAATTCAAATATCACCTGTAGTGTCTCAGTACAGGATGCAATAAATTGTAGGTGTTTTTCAAGGTCCACGCAAAATAAGCTTTAAGTTGCAAAGTCAGTTTTACATGTGCACATGCGCATTGATAGCTTACATTCCAAATCACTCCACAAGA
This sequence comes from Ctena decussata, assembly GCA_963989385.1. Lineage (NCBI taxonomy): Eukaryota > Metazoa > Mollusca > Bivalvia > Lucinida > Lucinidae > Ctena > Ctena decussata. The sequence continues at coordinate 75,175,218 of OZ022512.1, forward strand.
ATATTGCAAGATAACTCTTTAACGGAAAGGTCTGATTTAAAGATTTTTGTGCTCTTTATTGCTGCATGTCTATTACATGCTTCAAATGTCTTATTTATGTACAATATCCACCAGGTGACTCTAATTGTTAGTTAGAAGTTGGTATCATAACTTTTTTGAGTCAGTATACTTTGACAATATTATCAAAAAAAGTAGGATTATTGCTGATTTTTTCTAATAATAAAAAATTGACGACAAAATGACATTTAAAATGGAGTTTGTCTTATATTATTGACTGTCTAAAGTTCTGTGATCAATTCAACTACATCAGATACTTCAGTCTTGATTCAGGTTTAGTGTAGAGCTCAAGCAAATTGGATAGTCCCAGGCCCAGGACAAGTCGAATTTCTGATAGGACAGGTGAAATCTCCCAGTGCTTAGTTTTTTTGTTTTTTTTAAAGTGAATGAAAAAAAAACAACCAAAAAACAAGAGGGCCATGAGGCCCTGAATCGCTCACCTGAGTATTGTGGGCATGTAGGTCATGTGACCTAGACAGCTTGAATAAATTTTCGTTCCCTCAGCCCCTGGAGGCTGTGTATGAAATTAGGTTACAATTAGCCTAGTTGCTTTTCAGGAGATGTCTGAAATTGTCAAAATATGAGAGACCTGGGTCAGAGGTCAAAGAATGATCTTGACCGCTTGTACCCGCAAAACTTCCAAGCACCAATTAACTTGAATTAAGACGACTGTCACTATATACCAATTTTTAGGCCAAAATCTTCTAAACTTGCCATGAAATCTTATGTTCTAGCATTTTCCCATACTTGATTTTGCCTTAAAAAGGTCAAGGTCAGCCCGAGGTCATCATTTGAACAATCTTGATAGTACTCAAGTACCTGATGCTATATACACCAAGTTTCAAGGCCATTGATCATTTGGTTCTGGACAAGAAGATTTGTAAATGTTTTCGCCATTCTATAATATGCGGCCATGTTGGTCATGTGACCTAGACAGTTTGAACAAATTTTTGTTCCCTCAGCCCCTAGAGGCTCTATATGAAATTTGGTTACAACTGGCCCAGTGGCTTTTGAGGAGATGTGAGAAATTGTCAAAATATGAGAGACCAAGGTCAAAGGTAGAAGAATGACCTTGACTTCTTGTACGCAAAAATTTTCATGCACTCATTAAGATGATTGTATATACCAATTTTCAGGTCAAACTCTTCAAGGGTTTCCAAGGAATCTTATGTTCTAGCATTTTGCCCTATAAAAGCTACAGAAAGCAGATTTGACCTTTAATACCGTAAAAAAGGTCATGGTCAACCCAAGGTCTTAATTTGAGCAATCTTGGTAGTACTGGCGTACCCGATGGTTCTGGAGATGAAGATTTTTAAACATTTTTAGCATATATAGGCATGGCCATGTTGGTCAAAAGACTAGGACCGTTTGAACAAATTTTTGTTCCCCTGCCCCCTAGAAGCTCTACATGAAATTTGGTTACCATTGGCCCAGTGGCTTTTGAGGAGATATGTGATATTGTCAAAATATGAGAAACCAGGATCAAAGGTCAAAGAATGACCTTGACCTCTTGTATGCATAAATTTTCATTTACTCATTCAGATGACTGTATAAACCAATTCTCAGGTCAAAATCTTCAAGAGTTTCCAAGAAATTTTATGTTCTAGCATTTTCCCATATAAAAGCTACTGAAAGCAAATTTGACCTTACCGTATAAAAGGTCAAGGTCAACCCAAGGTCATAATTTGAACAATCTTGGTAGTACTTGCGTACCCGATGCTACATACCAACTTTCAAGCCCATCAGCGAAGAAGATTTTTAAATATTTTTATCATATATGGGCATGGCGGCCATGTTGGTCATGTGACCAGCCAGGCCGTGTAGCGCAATCGGTAGGGCACCTGATTCATAAGTCTGAGGCCCTGGGTTTGATACCTGGTCTGGTCACATACTTTTGTTTCTCTTTCCGCTGATTCAAGAAGGGCAGTAACTGTTGTCAGTTACTGGCAAAAGTATGTGCACTTAGTACTGGTTAACCGATTAGGAGGTCTAAGCCTGCCCAGGAATAATGTGGTTAGGTTAACTGACCGTCCCAACATGACTATAGCTGTTTACCATGAACATAAAGCAATAAATCAATCAATCAATGGTCAAAGAATGACCTTGACCGTTTGAAAAATTTTTCGTTCCCCCGCCCCCTAGAGGCTCTACATGAAATTTGGTCACCATTGGCCCAGTGGCTTTTGAGGGGATGTGTGAGGGTCAACCCCTAGGTCATAATTTGAACAATCTTGGTAGTACTTGTTTACCAGGCATGGCGGCCATGTTGGTCATGTGACCAGGACCGTTTGAACAACTTTTCGTTCCCCTGACCCCTAGAGGCTCTACATGAAATTTGATTACTATCGGCCCAGCGGTTTCAGAGGAGAAGTCGTTTGAAAATGTTGGCGGACAGACGACGGACGGATGGAAGATGGAGCCTTACCATCCTATAAGCTCCCCCGGAGCCGCTGGCTCAGGTGAGCTAAAAAACTTGCTCATCTCTGTTAGTGACACACATAATTTGTTACATCCTCAGGATATGGGCACTAAATTTTAATCTACATTGTGAGTAATATCTTCTTAAAATTAGCTTAAGCTTTGAAACTTTCAAGTGCACTAGATGGCCTTAACTGTTCTACATACAATAGGATTAAAGGCTTTTAAGGTGACAGTGCTGGAAGTGGCCAGGGCCTTGTTGTGCAAAATCAACAACATTGTTAGTTAAATTGATGTTAAATTTTTATTGATATTGTGTGCAAAAACACTGCTATTTTTTTCAGCAAAAATAATATCATATTCGATTTTATATGTAGTAGCAGACTTAACATTCTGGATTAACAGTGCTTTGTTAATCTCATGCACTTTGAACCAATATGCGAAATATGCAAATCTCCAGAAATAAGATTTTCGTGGTCCAAATATACCCCCTTCTGGTGACAGTAGTGAATATTGGATCTTCAACTACTTAATATTAAAGTTGGGCCACTGGAAGTTATGTTGTAAAGTTTAAACCATGAGTTTTGAGCCACAAAGTTATGTTGTAAACCTTTAGTTTTGGGCCACCACGTTAACCTTGTGAGCTGATGCCATATATAAGTTCAGATTGAATGAGATTAGTGAGACTAGGCAAGTAGGACGGTCAGCACATCACTTTTAATGGAGACAGACCTAAAGTTGTCCTGGAATTATCACTATCTGACACCAACTCTGTTTCATGTTTATAAGCTAGTCCCACCAGTAGATTATTACTAAAATGTCAACAAAACTGTCCATAACTATCATTACTCAGACATATTACAAGATTTACAAGTGTGCCCTCATCATTGACCTGTCAATAAAATTGGGAAAACAAAATAAAACTGACAATTTGTCAAGGGTTATAAAAGTTAGACCAAGTCACAATATACTAGGAATGATGAAGGTTAACAATATGAGAAAACGGATACACAGCACTGTAATTCTTCTAATAAATACCCCGGGAGTGTTGCAGCTCACAAAATTTAAAATGGCATCTTTAGCTTGCCTAGACAAAGTCCAGAAAGAACTATTGTACTACCCTGGCATTGGCCTCTAAGTCAGCCTAAGGGGGCATATAATAGTTCTTAGGTCCAAGGTCCAGGTGAGCTGTGCTGTCTGATGACAGCTCCTGTGTTTAGACAAATTTTGGGCAACAAATACACATTTTGTCAGGCTTGGTAAATTTGGCTTCTTTTTTTTTCTACTGAAAAAAATGAGAGGGGTAATTTATTTGTGTGTCTTTAGAAGAAATCCAGTATGTTGTGTGGTCATCTCTTGCTGAGATACCGGGGAAATTCTCCAAATTAGGACACATAAAATAATTACCATACATGTATTTGTCCTAAACATGCTAAAATGAAGCATTTTGGGATTAAAAGGCAGTAACGTGGAGATGTCCAAGTGATGCAGATGGACTCGCAGAGTATAGGCCCAGAGCAGTCTGATCAGAGTCTGCACTGTTTGCTTGGACCTGTCTGTCCCATTACTTAGAATTTTGATTTTACGGAACTTGGTAGCTTATACTGCTTTAAGCATACTGTTCAATTATTTGAAGTTTATGCTGAAAGTTACTAATAGCAAAAACAATGGAAAAAGCTTGTTTGATAGCATAAACAATGATAAAAACAATGATGCTTTGATGATGCTCATAAGTCATAACTTTAATTGACGGTTTGTTGTCATCTTTACAGTTTTTATTGGCGTTTACCCTCCATATCCAAATCAATCTACAGTATTGGGTTTCCTCATCAAAACAACCTGAAAAAGGTAGACCCATTTTTCAGGATTCTAATTTTTGTGAGGTCTTGATAAAGTAACTGAAGTTCTTAATCGGCAGTTTTCATAGTTATTTTTGACATAACTTTTTGTTATGTTTTCTGCATTAGCTAGAATAAGTTAAGAGGGACTCATTTGGGATGTGACAGGCTAGACTCCCCATTCCTCAGAACGTGTGCTTGGATTCATGAAGGCCACTAGCATTTTGCAATAGTTTAAAATTAAGAACAGACCTTTTTGGGGGCAAATAAAACTATAGTTAATATTTGCTAATTGTCTGTAGTACAGGGTATAAACCAGTCTGCCAATTTTCGCTTCCTGCAGAGACTGTACATCACATTTGGCTTCTGCCGAGACTGTCTGCAAACTCTTGCTTCCTGCAGAGACTTCTGTACATGATAAATGGCTTCCTGCAGAGACTGTCCGCGTGATTCTGCTTCCTGCCAAGGCTCTCAGCAGGAAGCAGAATCACACGGACAGTCTGTAGGCTAAAAATCTGACGATGCAAATGTTGCATTTTTGTAAACAGTCTGTTACATCAGCTGTTCCAGCATGTTTATGTTTCAATTTTATAATGATTTTTCGGATCAATAAAACAGGAAGTTTTACAATTTTACAATACATGTATTAACAAAAAAAAAAAAAAAATCTCAGTGCACTATGCTGTAGCCTTTCAGGGCTCCTGATTATTTCACGAGGGTGAATTTTTTTTCTAGTTTCTTCAGCAAATTGAGGTGCCTGACATAAGAATTGCATGGTTAGATGATTCTTCTGACACAAAAGCTATTTTACGTATATGGATGGATGATTGACCAGGGGTTTTACATCCTTGTAATCAGTATTTCAGTCATATCAGGACGGGCGGTGGACGATAATGAAAAGCTGTGTGCAAGAATCCATTTAGGATTGAAAAGATTCTCGCCTACAGCGGGACTCAAACCCAGGACCTCTAGATCAGCAGGCCAGTGCTTAACCTACTGAGCTACCGAGGCTCCTATACATATACATGTATGGAGGAATAAACCAAAAATACAAAAACAACCCAGTTTTTCTGTGCTTTAAAATTTGAAATGAGTAATCCACCACTTGAACTCAGGGGCAGGGTTTCAACTACATGTAGATATACTGCATCACACTATAATACATGTAGTTACATTTTTGCACTTGGTTATGGTAACTTATGAGATGTTAACCTTACTATCCATTCTCTGGCTACCAGAGACAAGTAAAAATTTTGGCAGGGCATGTTAACATTTACTTTACTTGCCCTGCCCATAAATTTGGAAAAAGGCATTATTTTAGGCAAACTGCTCACTGCACAAGAAGGAAAAAAATTAATTTGTTGGACCCTGCAACTAGGGTGTGTTGTGGTCACATTTTATGTTTCAGATCCAAATTGGCATTGCACTTAAGTGTGTTTATGTCCCAATTTCCCCTCACGTCACTGGCTGTCAGCTGGGTAGATCCCAGGGCAGTAGATGATAAATCACAATGGTTTTACGTTATCACATTCAAGTTTCACTTCAGAATACAGCATTTCCAATGTTTCTCATCTAGAATCATAATGTTACACTGTCTATATTTCTGTTTCAGATATGAAAAGAACAGAATCTACACATATATTGGCGAGGTTGTGGTGTCTGTCAATCCTTACAAGACAGTTGATATATATAACCAGAGCTATGTGGACCAATACAAGGGACGGGAAATTTACGAGAGACCCCCACATATATTTGCCTTGGCTGACAGTGCCTATAAAGTAATGAAAAGGAAAGCTAGGGACACATGTATTGTCATATCTGGTAAGCTGCTGCTAAGGCTATTAAGTGATTTCATGGCTCTCTTACAAAAAGTTTTTCAAAGGAATACTTCATTTGAGTATATTTGCAAACAATCCGATCCTCAGCAGTCATGATACAATTTTCAGACTGGCTTGGAGCATATTAAATGTTCTGTAAGTGGACTGGCCTGACTTGTATCATGACTGGCAGTTATCAGGACTGTATATATTCAAATGCATCTGAAGAGATAATGACTTTCTTCAGTTTCACAGTTATCTTAAAATGGTATAGCAGAGCTACATGCAGCTCATTAGCTTTTGACATATCTGCCAATGACACTAATCCATCTGTCAGTCAGGTTGCAAAACACACTGGGAAAGCAATTCTGGCAGATCTGGATTCAGACAGAAATGCAAGGTAGATAAGAATGAAACAAAGTTGGAACTTGGCACTAATTTTCTTAAGCCATATCCGATGAAAATATGCCTTATAACATCAGCAAACTACGTGAGTCTGCATGGAAAATCTGTGGACCCTGGAAAGCAAAGCCTCTTCAGGTGAATGGGAATTACACCCCTACCCCACCACCACCAAAGGTGAGGGGGACATATTGTTTTCAGTGTGGATCCCGGGGGTCGGCTTCGGCGTCATATTGTCTTGTAGTATGCACAATATCTCTTGAATCAATGGATGGAATTTCACCAAACTTGCATGGATGTATCATTGGGACAAGCTTAAGAGCTGATTAGATTTTGGTGACCTTGATCTCAATTTCGAGGTCACCTGAGGACTTAAGTGAAAATTTCACTAAAATTAGTATATCTCTTGAGCCATTGGCTTGATTTTCACCAAACTTTCTTAGACATACCTTTGGGACAATTTCAAGAGTTGACTATGTTTTGGTGACCTTGACCCCATTTTCAAGGTCAAAAGCCAACTTACAAAAGCTTTTCTTTTCCTAAAAATGAGATATTTCTTTGACCAATGGATGGATGTTCATCAGACTTGTGTGGATATAACATTGACAGGCTTAAGACATGTGTAGTTTTTGGTGACCTTTACCTCTTTTTCAAGGTCAAAGTCTTTTATGTAGGATATCTTTTGAAGCAGTGGATGGATTATCTCCAAACTTGCACAAATATATAATTTAGACAAACTATGCAAGCTGATAAGATTTTGTGACCTGGACCTCATTTTATTTTCAAGGTCACCAAACTTGCACAAATATATCATTTAGTCAAACTATACAAGCTGACAAGATTCTTATGACCTTGACCTCATTTATTTTCAAGGTCACAGGAGGACTTAAATATGAGAAAATTACAAAAAAATGATATATCTCTCAAATGTTTGCCTTCATTTCCACTTACTTTGCATATATATATTGTTTGGACAGTCACAAGAGTTCACTATGATTTGGTGACCTTGACCCCATTATCAAGGTCAAAAGCCAACTTGCAGATGTTGAATCCTCCCCCCAAAAATAAGATGTTTCTTGAACCAATGGATGAATATTCATCAGACTTTCATGGATATATCATTATGACAGGTTTAAGACATGTTTAGTTTTTGGTGACCTTGACCCCTTTTTCAAGATCATAGTCATGTATATAGAATATCTTATGAACCAGAGAATGGATATTCTCTAAATTTGCATGAGTATATCATTGAGACAAGCAGAGCTGATTAGGTTTTGATGACATTGACTCTGTTTTCAAGGTCATAGTAGCACTTACTAATTTTCACTAAGAATATCTTTCTCGAACCAGAGGGTGGAATGTAATCAGACTTGTTTGGATATATAACTATGACAAGCTGAAGAGATGATAAGATCTTGTTGAGCTCGACTCCATTTTCAAGTTCACACAAGGATATTGACTGCTCTTGAATGTACATGTATTGACATCTTTAGACAAACCTGATAGATCAGCATAGCAAAGTTTTAGGATAATGACATGAGTGGGTGGGAACACACTTATTGGGGATTAGAGGGGAAGGATTGGGCTGGTGGGGGGCACATCTGTTTTTCTCTGAAAGACATTTCTAGTTAACGCTGTCATTTACACTTTTGCATCCCTCCTCAGTGGGGATCAGTTTTTAATGGAAGAAATTTGCATTAGGGCTCAAAAGTTCTCTACCTTTGGAAAATTGGCAGGAAAACATGTTAGTTATAAATACACCCTTAAATTTGTTCACTTGGATGTGTATTAATTTGATTTGAGTGTTCGCTCGTAGTAAATGTTTTAAGGATCCCGGTACAACCATTGTCTTTGTTATTCTCTAAGAAGGCACCTCTGTTTTATCTTTCAATGCAAATAATAGCATTTATACAGACCAGTGTTGGAGTCTTCATTGTTTGGGCATTGTGGAAGTTAGTAAGAATGTTCCTTGTTAACTTATTTAATTGTTTATTTAATTGTTAACTGATGGGCAGGCTTATACTGCTTTACACTGTTCAGTTGGCAAATAGACAGAATATTCCTGCCACGGCTCATAACTATTACATAAACTCCAGCAGATTTTTGGGAACTAAAACAATTGACCTCTGTCAGAAAAAAAATGTTACATGGAGTCAGGAAGCGGGCTCCATTGAGTCTCCAACATAGGATTTTTGGAACAAACAAATGGAAATGAATAAACAAACGTTCAAAATTCTGCAGTAATCTGGAGCTGTGTTTTATCAGTCAGCTGATGCTGTATAATTACAGTAACAGGTTATTTCCTTCATTGATTTTCAAGATAGCTGTAGCACAACAATCATTTGTCATGAAAACCCTAAATCTCAGAACACTTTGTTCATTTGCTGTGAATATTCTAAGATTTAACAAGTTGTCTTTACTTTATGACTTTGTGACCTGGCATGCAAGGATGTCGAGGGATATGTAGTTTTCATCTGTCTGTCCATCTGTTTGTTCCTTCATAAGTCTGTTAATGTGTTCTCCATTAAGTTTGTTGTACCTGGCATCATTAGGCAGTGGCACTGGCCAGGGGTTTATGTGAGCCCCTACTTGCTTGTTGGCTAGCAAAACAATGCAGACCTGGATGGAGAAGTGTGATATAGGTCTATACAGTTGTTCAGATATTTTTGTCTGAATATTTAGTGTCCATAGAGTAGCACAAGGGCCTTGTCAAGGAAAAATAATTTTTTACATTATTGCAAAATATCTACTTTTGGCTGAGGGCTTCATAGCCTGGCATTCAGCCCATGTATTTAGGTCCTGGCTTTATGCTTTATGTATGGAAAGGTACATAACCAGCACAATGCTGTCATCAAAATCATGTTTTATTAGCTCACCTGAGCCGAAGGCTCACAGGTGAGCTTATAGTATAGGCAGGCATCCGTCGTCCGTCCGTCCGTCCGTCCGTCCGTCGTCCGTCAACATTTTCAAACGACATCTCCTCTGAAACTACAAGGCCCATTGTTACCAAATTTCATATATAGCATCTATAGGCAGGGGGAACCAATAATACTGTTTTTTATCCAAATCGCTTCAGAACTTTGGTTGCTATGGCAACTTAAAGTTTCCATTGACTTGTATGGGAAAAATTGAAAATTTGCATTTATTGCTATGTCACCGCAGATAGTTTGACAAAACTTTACAGAAATGTTCCTTGAGTAGTCCTCTATCTACCACGTGAAATTTATGTAAATTGCACCCTCTGGCTGCTTGCCATGGCAACCGAATGGTTAAAAATAGAAAAAATATTCAAAAATCATCTCCTCAGAAACTATTCAACCAATAAAGCTCAAACTTCACAGAAAAGATCTTGGTACTGCCCTCTATAAAAATACTGTTTTTCTTGGCTATTGCTCCAGCAGTTTGGTTGCTATGGCAACTTAAAGTTGCCATTGACTTATAATGGGAAAATCGAAAATTTGCATTTATTGCTATGTAACTGCAGATATTTTGACAAAACTTTTACAGAAATGTTCCTTGAGTAGTCCTCTATCAACCACGTGAATGCACAATTTGGCTGGTTGCCATGGCAACCAAATGGTTAAAATTGGAAAAGATATTCAAAAATCATCTCCTCAGAAACTATGCAACCAATAAAGCTCAAACTTCACAGAAAGGATCTTGGTACTACCCTATATAAAAATACTATTTTTCTTGGCAATTGCTCCAGCAGTTTGGTTGCTATGGCAACTTAAAGTTGCCATTGACTTATAATGGGAAAATTAAAAATTTGCTTTTATTGCTATGTGACTGCAGATATTTGGACAAAACTTTTATAGAACTATTCCTTGAGTAGGCCCCAACCAGCCATATTAAATTTATGCAAATTGCACTATTTGGCTGATTGCCATTGCAACCGAATGGTTAAAAATAGAAAAAATATTAAAATATCATTTTTGCAGAAACTATGTGGCCGATAAAGCTCAAACTTTACAGAACGGATCTTTGTACAAGTCTGTATAGAATAACTGTTTTTCGTGGCAATTACTTCAGCAGTTAGGTTGGTATGGCAACTTATAGTTTCCATTGAAATATAATGGGAAAACGAGAAAGCTGCAATTTTGCTATCTCCCTGCAGTTATTTTGGATTTTTTATCGATAGAAATGTTGCTTGAGTAGTCCTCTATGATTCGTATTAATTTTTCCAAATTGCCGATTTTAATTTGTTGCCATGGCAATATTAAGGAAATATTTTTGAAAAAATATTCAAAAATCTTTTCCTCAAAAACCATATAGGGGGATGAAGCTGATTATTTGCATACATGTTCATGACATTAGCCACTACGTAAATATTGTTTTTTATTATTGTTGCCCACATGGTTTCATTGCTATGGCATTTTAAAGTTTCCATAGACTTGTATTGTGAAAAGTGCAAATTGGCATTTATTTCTGTTACTGCAATATTTAGGCAAAAAGTTTTACAGACATATTTTTTTTTTATTGTAACTTCATCAAACTTGCTAATATTAACTAGGACAAGCATAACAACTCAGTCAAAGTTGAAATTAGGCCAAATTGTACAATTTACTGTAGTGTTTCTTACTCTTGAGTGCTATGGATGAATGGACTCAGGTGAGCTACAGGACCAATGGTCCTCTGGTTACTTGCCTATTCCTGAAATACATGGGCCTATAGAAATAGCTCGGTCATCTGTCAAGTTACCAATTCCTTACACCACCTGCAATTATTGCAGGTGGTGTAAGGAATTGATAACTTGACAATTCTTTCAGTAATATTACAGTCATTTCAAGCAGATGAAAATATGTGGTACACATATCATACAGATCTGTGCAATTTAACGATATGAGAATATGGCACAAGACAAATGGCAACCATGATCTTGTATACATATTACTATTAGTACTTAGTCTAAGTACTAATAGTAATATGTATTGATATTCTAGAGCACTTTCACTGATATGTCAGGCTTGAGGATAGAGATTGATGAATCGAGCTCTAACAATGGTCTCCACAATAAGGAACTTTTTTAGATGATGAAGCAATTGTTTGGTTAGATACTAATGATGGGATCCTGCTCCATTAATAGATTGCTCTGTATGAATAATACATTTATTTAATTCCCATGGAATATTGCCATTATATAAAATGTAAACGGATATTGCACCTTTGCCAGGATCGCAGTGAGACCAACATAGAGGGAGACCAAGGAGAAATAGTCTTCTTGCAGGAGGGTTTCTTCCTGCTTTAAAAGTATAGAGAATGTACAGGTAAGGATGACAAATGGGCAGAACCTTCTCCCTAAAATCAGAAGAAAAAAAACTTCTCCTTTATTCAGATCGCTAGCTTGAGTCCTGGTTTTAGTTGATCATTGTAATCATCTGCCTACTCCATTCATTTCATTGTGTACAGAATATTTTTTCACCAATCTCATAGAACTATAAAGTTTGTCTGTTCTGATGTTGGGTGTCACATGATCTAACAACAGTTTTTTCGGTTTATTGCCATGTTAAAAATTTCAGAATTTTCACCCTTTAAGTTTAAATTTGTCCGTCATTCCTGTATGATGGTTATATATATTTTCAGGGGAAAGTGGTTCTGGGAAAACAGAAGCATCTAAGATTATCATGAGATACATTGCAGCGGTTACAAATATCGGTGGGCGTAAAGAAATTGACAGGTAAGCCTGTTTCCATATATCTTTGGTTTTAAGATGGGCTTTTTCCTTTCCAAAAAAAAGTCCCAAAAGTTAGATCTATCTTATAAGATGGAGCTAACTTTTTTTTGGTTGCTTTTGAAGGGAAATCCCATCTTGTACATGTAGCAGTACTTCATTAGACTGATTTAGATATTTGGGGTCATTCTAGAGATGGAAACACACTGTTTTATAGAATTGAATACAGTATCTCAAGAAATTACAGTGGCCCCAGGTACCCGGTAATTGTAGCATGATGGCCATTTTTGGTCAGTTCTTCAGATAAATCATAGTTGTTGGATTGAATTTTATAGAAATATTTCTCCTTTGTGTCCGACCAATCATGAGGATTGTCACATTTAGGTGCTTCATTTCATTTTGAGAAGAATCCATATAAGCAACTCGATAGGTTGAAAAGTTGTGTCAGGCCTGGCCCAATTAGGTAACAGTCTCTTCCAAGTGAATTGTGCTTAATCAAACTTAATTGTCAATTTCATCAACAAGGAAGTCAAAATTCAAGAGTTGTCAAACTCAGCAGGCATAACCATTGATAATTAAATTGGTGCAGATGCCTTTCCAGTGAATCATACTTGAGTAAACTTAATTGTCAACTTACTTTTTAAGATTTCATCAACAGGGAAGTAAAAATTCCAGGGTTGTCAAAATGAGTGCAACTGCAGACTCACTGTACTCTACAAGTAGTGCAGATAAACTTAAAGACAGAACTAGGTAAAGGTGTGAAAATTTAGTCAACCAATCAGTGGACCAGAATTAACAGTTATGATGATTTTATTGGCTGACTTGAGGTGTTGACACTATGTGATCATGAGACAGAATGACAGTGGAAGTTGATACTCCTTGTATAGTCCCATCCCCTGTCTTTAAGGTGAATGGGTACACTTTCAGGGGAAGCAACTCTGCCAGTTTCACTTTTGCTGTGCCGGGCCGGGTAGCGCAATCGGTAGGGCACCTGACTCGTAAGTCAGAGGTCCTAGGTTCGAATCCCGGTCTGGCCACATACTTTCGTTTCTCCTTCCGCTGATTCAAGAAGGGCAGTTGTCAGTTACTGGCGAAAGTATGTGCACTTAGTACTGGTTAACTGCTTAGGAGGTCTAAGCCTGCCCAGGAATAGCGTGGTTAGGTTAACTGACCGTCCGGACATGACCTTAGTTGTTTGCCGTGGACGTTAAGCATCAAATCAATCAATCAATCACTTTTGCTGCCCTTCTCAGTAAGGGTCTTTCTAGAAGGGTCCATTGTGCAAGTAAGCAAAACTAAGTCAAAATTTGTTTTGCCTGTGTAAAAATGGCAGAAAAACATCAAAGCATAACCATACACCTTGATATGACCGAACCTTATTTCAGAACAAACTATAATGCTAGTTGGATGTAATACTATCACGTTATGGGTCATATAGATGTTGCCTCAGTTAGGTACATGTATCATAGTTACTCAGCTCTTAGACATTCTCCCCCTCCAAAACATCCAAAAAAAATTTGTTCAATCTTATAAGATAAGTTTAGATTTTTTTCTCAGAAGACAAAAAAGAAAAACGTTTTATAGCAAAAGTCACAAGACTGATCTAGATATTGGAGTCATTCTGAAATGGGAAAACTCCACATCATATAGTGGAATAAATACTGTAGTTCGTGGTAAGGCAGGGCATGAGGTGCATTAGCATTGCAAGCTCTTCAGATTAAGATGGTCATCGTCAGAAATAACAGATGATCAACAGTTTATGAAGGGCTACAATGTACGTTTTTAATAAGAAATAAGAAAAAGATATCCAAAAACCCTACTTGATTGGGAGGGCATGCCTTAAGATGTACATATTCATCATTATCTTGCAAAAAAGTGCAGTTCAGCATTGCACGGTTGTATATATAAAAATGGTTAAGCGGCTTGTGTTTGAGGATGTTTAGCTCTGATATTGTTTAAAAAACATTGTTTATCTTTTTGTTACGTCACTAATGTCTTGTATACACTTAATTCGGAAGAAAGTGATCTTCAAAAATGTTTTGAGATACTAAATTTAAGGAAATTCTTCTGTCACCTGATCCAGTTGTGGATAGGCAACTTTGCTCGTATCATTTCAGAGGATCAAACTTGCCTTTAGACTGATTCTGTATTGAATTTGTATTACTTTTTATGGCTTTGATATTGTAAAAGCTCAAAGCATTGGTACATGCATGCACAACTTAACAGTGGAAATTATCCAGATGAGACAGCTCCTAAAAGGGCCTAATCTGTAAGGGCTCTGCACACTTTCCAATTTAGCAAGTATGTTTTGTTTTGCTACCACAGAATAAAGTTAACTTGTTCAAATTGTACGATATAAATGCAGAGTACTAGGTTTACTGTGTCCTAATATTTTGGTAGTCATGATACTACTGTTACGATCAGTCAGCCTTAAAAAATGTTATCTTTTTCAATAAAAATTACAACTGTAACACCGTCAGACAGAAAATAAGGTGTCATGCTGCTGGCAGATATGCTTGTTACCGTACTTTTTATAGAAATGCTTGAGCAAATTTTTGACCCAGATCAGACTACTAGGAGGTAGTGGGACCAGAGTCTGCACTGATTTTCAACAGTCTTTAACCCATTGCATTCTGGGTATTTTTTGTCTTCTGCTGAAATTGTGGTCTGCATCAAATATCAAGAATATTTTGACAATATTGGCCTACCATAACAAACTCTTGTAGAAACGATGTCCAGGCAAACAACAGTTTGGATCTCACAGCTTGTGGGGCCTGATCTGGATCCAAACTGTTTGCGCAGATACCCCTAAAGGGGTATCCTGAATGGAATGGGTTAAAGTACCCTTTCTCCAAGAAGTATTAACATAATGAGGTGTGTGCATTATTAAGGTAGATATGGAAGCCCATGGGCACTGTGGCCCACTTTTACTTGACATTATATACCCTTTCTGTCATACCACTTTTGTATCAAATATCTTGAGATTAATATTCTTTGGGTCAGTGGGCCTGTGGACCGACCCTGAAGTAATATAATATACAACAAGGCTGCAGTTAAGGGACACATTTTGGTGATAGGTCTGAGGTATCTGTATGTGTTTTATATGTTGTTGTCCGTCATTCAGAGCCAAAATACATGTTTCTTATGAAGAAAAATAGAAATGTTATCACTATTTTACTTGGGTTGGAGCCTCTCTATACGTACATATGACATATTTCTAGGGATTAAAACTGCATGAAGCAAGTCACTTATTATACCCCCGCTTTGAAAAAGTGGGGGGTATACTGGTTTACATCTGTCCGTAGTTCCGTCCGTCCTTCCGTCCTTCCGTAATTCCGTAACACTTTTTCGTCAAAGATATCTCAAGAACCGTATAAGATAGAAACTTCATATTTGGTATACAGGATGACAACAACAAGTTGTATCGTGGGATTGAGAATGGGTCCTCTCCTGCTTGTTCTTCCCTCTACTTGTTCACTTTTCTTTCTCTCCATTTATTTTTGTCAAAGATATCTCCGCAACGGTATAAGATAGAAAGTTAATATTTGGTATACAGGTTAACAATAACAAGTTGTATCGTGGGATAGAGAACTGGTCTTCTCCTATTTGTTCTTCCCTGTATTTGTTCACTTTTCTGTCTCTCCATGCATTGAGTACTGTAATTTTTCGTAAAAGATTTCTCAGCAACTGTTCAAGTTGGAAGGTTTATATTTGTTATGAGAGTTGACAATGACTTGTTGTATTGTGGGATTTAGAATGGGCTTTCTCCTTCTTGTTCTTCCCTGTATTTGTTCACTTTTCTTTCTCTCCACTTATTTTCGTCAAAGATATCTCTGCAGCTGTATAAGATAGAAAGTTAATATTTGGTATACAGATTAGCAACTACATGTTGTATTGTGGGATAGAGAATCGACCTTCTCCTATTTATTCTTTCTGGTATTTGTTCACTTTTCTTTCTCTCCATGCATTGAGTACTGAAATTACTGTTCAAGGTGGAAGGTTTATATGTATTATATAAGTTGACAATGACTTGTTGTATTGTGGGATTGAGAATTGGCCTTCTCCTCTTTGTTTTTCCCTGTATTTGTTATTCTCTCTCTCTCTCCACACTTTTTTGTCAAAGGTATCTCAGCAGTATTGTAAGGTAGAAAGTTCATTTTGGTATACAGGTTGATAAAAACAAGTTATATCATGGGTTTGAGAATGGGCCTCCTTCTCTTTGTTTTTCCCTATCTTTGTTCCTTTTTCTTTCTCTCCAAAATTTTTTGTCAAAGATATCTCCGCAACAGTATAAGATAGAAAGTTGATATTTGGTATACAGGTTGACAATGACAAGTTGTGTCATAGGATAGAGAACCGGCCTTCTCCTGTTTGTTCTTCCCTATATTTGTTCACTTTTCTTTCTCTCCATGCATTCAGTACTGTTATTTTTTGTGAAAGATTTCTCAGCAACTGTGCAGGATCATATATGGTAAATGACTTGTCAATGACTTCTGGCACTTTTCAGAGCAGAGTTCTCAGCATCTGTTCAGCATAGACTGCTCATACATGATAGATTTATTTTCTTTCATGTTTTGTTTTCTCCATACAGGCCATAGACATTGGAAGCGCTACAGCGGGGGTATAGTCAGATTTTCGGACAGTTCTAGTTTTTAATGTGATTGAAAAATAAATATAGATTTTAACAGCATTTTCTTGTTACATGTATTAGTATGCACTAAAAAGGAAAAATGCATTATGTCAAAATAAGTGCATTAAAACTAGCTACTTTAAACCCACCTCCACATTTTAGAGATAAAACATTAACTGCCCATAAGTAAAGAGAAATAAGATAACATTCCTTTAGTGTTGACATTTACTACAGTTAATATTTACAAGTATTAGGACAGACAAACTTGCTCAAACAGTGTAGACCCAGATCAAGCTGCTCCTTCAGGAACAGTCTGATGAGGGCCTGCATTCTTTGCCATTGTAAGCACTTATAGGTAGAATTTTGGACCTTTTTTTCCAAATTTAGACACAATTAAGTTGTTACAAGCATTATATTGTGATGTTTATAGTGTCTTAACATAGAAAGTTAATATGGCATACTTGAGAAATGTTAAAATTAAATATATATCAAGTATGATTTTATTTTTAGATTTCATGAATACCAAGAGTAGGGGTAGCTTTTCAGGGGAAGCAACTGTACCATTTATTTGCTGACCTTTCTCAATTAAGACTTGTTCAAGATAAGGCTGGAGAAAGGGAAAACACTGGATAATATTCCTCGGAGGATTTCTCCACAGAAACATATTATATGGTCCTGCAGTAACACAATCTTGATGGTGTAATTCTGATGAGGGGCATAAGCCTGTATGTTCATGAAGTCACAAAATCCTCCACCCATTATTCCTGCCCCAGACATTATTGAAAGTGCAGTATCCTCATGGAACACCTAGAACCATTAATTTTCCATTCATCCAGAATGGAAAATTAATGGTTTTTAGGTGACCCAATATTTAAGCACACAGTAGGATACTTCCATCCAGTTGCATATTGTTTGTATCATCAATTTTTATGTTTTTCTTTTTTCAGAGTGATGACATGATTCTAATAAGGTACATAACCCAATATTTTCATGAATTCACCAGATCCACCACCAGTATAATACTTCTATGCAGTTGATAAGTAATTTGTATCATCAACTTGTTTTTTTGTTGTTTTTTTTTCAGAGTAAAAGATGTCCTTATAAAGTCCAATATAATCTTAGAGGCATTTGGAAATGCAAAAACCAACAGAAATGACAACTCTAGTCGGTTTGGAAAGTATATGGATATCAACTTTGATTTCAAGGGAGATCCTATTGGTGGACATATCAATAACTACCTCCTGGAAAAGGTAAAGGATCTAGGAGATAGTGGGCTCAATTAAAATATTAAAGAGTTCCT
Source organism: Ctena decussata (assembly GCA_963989385.1). Classification (NCBI taxonomy): domain Eukaryota; kingdom Metazoa; phylum Mollusca; class Bivalvia; order Lucinida; family Lucinidae; genus Ctena; species Ctena decussata. Next base: position 75,193,351 of record OZ022512.1, read on the forward strand.
TCAAGAGCAAAGAACACATTCACAAGAAGGAACATGGGCCATACTTTGAAGTTTCGGCTATCCAAAGTTTAATAAGTTTTCCTTACTACTGAATTATAGCTGATCAACAAATCACAATGTTGGAGGGCAGATCATAAAATATAGATTCATATTGGTGAAGCATTACATTTACAATAAAGGACAACAAATGCAAAAAAGAAACAATATAAAAATAGTTCCAATGTACATCCAAATGCATCTTGTTACCTTTAGTTTGAAGTACATGTACCTTGCAGTAATGTCATTTTATATTGCCGAAGTGTGAAGTTTCAAACTGGAGGCATTCATGGACCACTTTGCTTAGATACATCAAAGAATCAGGATTTAAACTTCGGTTCTTCAAAGATAGAGCTGTCAAGAGTAACTTGTGGGATTTTATGTTTCTGGTATTAACTGTTCTTTTGCCAGTAAAAACTAAATCACATTATGTGCAGCATTTTAATAGACCAGGCGAAATGAAAGTCCGTATTTTTTTCTAGACTTGAGGAGAAAATTTAGAGCATATATTTGCACACTTTACAGAATCTGATGATGAGGTTTATTTGCTCTGTGGGGGTGAAAAAGGCATATTATGGCCATGATTCACAACACTGAATTAAATTATTTAAGGAAAAAAATATTTATAGGAATAAACTGTCAGTTACAGGCTGTAAGGGCATAAATTGTATAGCCTTGTAGTTATGTCCTCCCACCAAAAAGTAAGGGGGCATATTGTCTGTCAACAATAATTACCATGTTAAGTTTAACAAAGTGAAAGGACAATGGTTTTCTTTGACATTTTCTTTTACTGAAATCAGGATAAAAATTTGACATCACAGACATTAGTGACATACTGTGTAAAGCTATCTTATCCCATGTGTTTCCAAATCTGCTGTAGAAACAGAGCAGGGCCTTCGCTTTCCACCTTTTAGCACCTTGATGTATTAATAATCACATTTCTGTTTTCTGTTTGGTTAAAACATATTTTATTCAAAAATCAATACATACATTGTATCAATACAAATAATAGGATTTGAACCAAAGCAGAAGTACTTATAAAGTTCCTCTCCTGACATCATAGTGTCTCAGTGAAATGTATAAGTGAGAATATGTAAAAAGATGGTGGTGGAACAAGAATTCCACAGATTGCTGTGTCTCACCTGTCAAAAACTGTCACAAAGAGGTCCCTATGCTAATTTCAGAGCTAATCAATAAATCTCAGTAAAAGTTTACACTGCTGCTGCCACCAGTTTAGTAATACCTACGTCTCCCTTCTGCTAGTGGAAGTCACAGATTTGACAATAAAATGATAAGGCGGGTCCTGCTGCTGTGACAGCACGTTGGTTTGCACTCACAGAAACCAGGAAACCCCTGAAAAGTCCACTCCAGGACAAAACGTAGGTTGGGTTCATGTGTTTAACATGAGTACAGAACAGGAGCCACAAGAAGGAAGCGGCACAGCCCAGTCTATCCAGTCATTCACTTCTCTGATATAAGACTTGGTTTATCCTAAAAAAATGTCTCAAAATAGCTAAAACAGTCTTCTGTAATTCAGCTGAAAATAATCCCACTTCCACTTCCAATAGATTTTTAGGTTGTTTAGAAGGGAAACCCCCCTGGAACAAAATTTTGGTATGTAGTGAATACCATGCATGCACATAATGAACAGCTCTGTCATTTGATTTGGACAAATTTTCTTCATGAGATTATCAGCTGTTCTGTTTGGTTTCGTATCGGTATATAGTGTTCTATAGAGAGAAGCAAATAGTTTGTAATAAAAACCTATGCTGCTTCCCCTCATATCTGAACTGCCATATCTACCCAATTTATTTGAGGGATCACTGCAGACTTTTGTTGAGAACTCTGCAAAACTTTATCTCTCAGTTATCACCCAGAGCCTGATCAGGCTGCTCCTTTGTCTGTTTCACACCAAGTTTTCTAACTTGATTTTATCTTTTCTTACAGTCAAGAGTGGTTCACCAACAGAAAGGGGAGAGAAATTTTCATTCCTTTTATCAGGTAACTGATGTTGGATGTAAAATTTAGCCTCTGGCGACATCCGCCTCAAAAGAGTCCATTAGAAAATGTCGCAGTATCCATGCAATTCGTTTGTATATAATGTTGGAATTAAAAAAAAAAAAAATTGTCTTATTGGTAAATTATTGCAGATTAATCCATTTGTTGTCAGGCAGATACGAATATTAATTCACTCCGGCCTGTGGCCATTGTGAATTAATATTTCTTGATCTGCCTTCCAACAGCGTGTTATTCTGCCATAATTCGCGGGTAAGGAGACATTATTTCTTAAATGCAAAGCTTGTCAGAGGCTGTAGTAAATGCTGCAAACCATTGCACATTCTCAGCTAGCAATCTGTTAGTTTGCTGATTTTCAGGTGATTAATTGTGAGTAAAGTCAGGTTTAATGTCCCACCAACACTTAGGTCATACAGAGATTGGACCTTTGTTTAAAATCTCATCTGAAAGATCAGAGAAGTGGAGAAGTCGAACCTGCAACCCCCGGATTGTTAGTCCTCCACGTTATCTACTACTCTGCATTGCTCCCGATTCATTGTAAGAAATTTTTCTGAAATGGCAAAAGCTTGAATGTTGATATAAGATGATACTTGCTTTTGTTGATAGACTTAACAACTCTTTGAGGAGTATGGGGACACATCCTCATGTGTTTTGACAATTTTTACAAAAGATGACAACTTTGGTATCTGCTTCTCTGGCTAAGCCATTTCAAATGGGGTCAACTGTTTAAGGGAACAATGTAATTTTAGGGTGCTAATTTTTGCCTGTAACAGTTTATCCTATTGAGAAGAGAGCAGATATGACAATGGCAGAGTTACTTCCCTTGAGAGTGTACCCATTCACCTCAAGTACATAGGTACATTTGACCAGGACTCCAAATAAAACAATACACCCTTTTCTTAATTTTCCAATATCAATGTAGGTTCTGAAATCAACTTGCCAAGACAAGGTAATTTCAGAACACATTATAAATATCATGAAGAGAATCCGTGTAGGGATAAGAAACATTATATACTCTGAACAGTCACTCTTTATTTATGACGTTTCGACATACTGCCTTTATCAAAATTATGAAATTTGTACAAGACTACATTTTGAGCTTTTACAATTCTCTCAGCATTCAAAAATGGAATCACGGAAATGACGTTGCGTGAAGACAACGTACAGCGCGCTGCCGTCAGAGGTAAACATTGGCGCGACGTTGACAGGATGAAGCAAATGAGAACCTGCTGTCAACGTCGCGCCAATGTTTACCTCTGACGGCAGCGCGCTGTACGTTGTCTTCACGCAACGTCATTTCCGTGATTCCATTTTTGAATGCTGAGAGAATTGTAAAAGCTCAAAATGTAGTCTTGTACAAATTTCATAATTTTGATAAAGGCAGTATGCCGAAACGTCATAAATAAAGAGTGACTGTTCAGAGTACATTATAAATAGTCGTGCCACTAACTGTTGGAACCTGTTCTATCGTGTTAGATTCACATACACATACCAGTGCAATTCTTAGAAGATGCCCATGTTTTAATGAAACACACAGTGTTTTCTGTCTAGACCTCATCATATGATGATTCCTGACAGACTTTAATGTTGTTATTTCAGCTAATGTATGGTGCTAATGATCAGCTTCTGAAGGACATGAAGATAGAAAGAAACCCTAACAAATATCACTTCATCATACAGGGAGGAGATCCTAAGGTAACAACAGAGGAACAAATAAAGCAAAGCTTATTGCTCATTGAAACTATATTTTTCATTAGGTTATCTTTGTTTCCAAGGCTGCCTTTATAGAGTTTTACCAGCTAAGTACCTCCGGTTTAGGAGAAAATTACTTCAAGTCAAGCTTTTGAGGTCTGCCTTCTGTCTCTGTGTTCCCAAGCCTCAGATCATTCAAAGTTCAACAGGGCATGCACCAAAACCCTCTGGGTCACCTCCCTCAATGTTTATAATGTCATTGAGATTGTCCAGGGGATGAAACTTACATTTTGCTTATAGATAAGATTTGAGCAGAAATTTTGCGCCTAGTTAGAAGTTGAAAAATAAAAATTGAAATTTCAAAGATTGAAATATATATGACAAATTTTCCAGCTTACTGAGAAGTAAGAATAGCTTAATCAGTGTTCATGCTTGATTTTTGTAAATAGGAGCCCCAGAGCCACTTACTGGAGTCTTAAATTGTAAATTTAAAAAAGTTCCTAGCAAAGCAAGAGTCCCAGGCAATAAATATGGAGTTCCTGTTAACTATAAAGTACTGTAATAACCTATAAACAAATCATGTTTGCAGCAAATGTTGCCAGTATATTCTGAGGCTGTAAGTTGTCAGATGCATTCTCAGACTAATAAGTGCTACTAAATATGTTCCGATTTTATGATGTTGCAGGCGGCTGTAGTAGCATGTAAGCATCAGGTTGCCAGTTCTGTTACTTTGTGTGCCAGCATTTATTTTCGTTGTTATAGCTTAGCCAAAATTTTAGGGATGAAAATTGAGCTGCAATTCTTACTTCTGAAAAACATTGTGGTGTTGTTTTGCATAGGAATAGCATCCACAAGGCATATTGCATAAAAAATCTGTTAGACCTAAAATTTTGGTTAAGATTCATTCTGGTTTTCTAACATTTTTTGATGCAGTCAAGGGTTTTGATGATAAATTTAGGGTGTATGGGTGCACCTCGTTGTTTTTGCAAGTTCCTTTAAGAGTTTGTCTCCATTTAGAAGGGAGGTAAAAATGTTTAGAACAGTTTTATCAGGGCATTGTAATGAGAGGATAGAACATACAGAATGAAGAAATGATAGATATTAGCCTGTAATTATCATCAAAACCTCAATCTGTGGAGTTACATTTGTAAACCTCAGCTGTACAATAACATGTAAGATAAAGTATGCCCAGTCATGTTATCACTTTGCAGTTCATTCAGACAGTAGAGTTTATTCTGCTTCGATTTGTGTAGCAAATTAACATGCATCTTGAAAGCCATGTTTATTTTAATGAAACTGTGTGTTCCTCACCAATCTCTGTTCAAATACATTGTGAGTACTTGTGAGAACAAAGCCCCATTGTGATCATGTCAATGCAGAAATTCTTAACCAAAGTTATTCAAAATAACACTGGCGTGAAACTGTATGAAATTGAAAATTGTAATTATCATCTTTCTGCTCTCCAGAAAATTACGAGTGCATTATGATATACCTACAGCTGCTCGTTCTATCAGCGAGATTATAACTCAAGAAATATTGAGCCTTAACTTAATAAAAGGATATGTTGCATGTGCACCAACAGTAATTTGTAAAATGACTATGGCCAGGTAGCTAATGAACTGGGGCTAGCAAATTGAGAGATAGTTTCTACCAGAGCAAGGATTCTGATTGGTTAAGATTTTCTGTTAAGATAACTGATACCTCTGTAATAAGATAAACAGGCCTGGGGAGGAACCTAAGGTCAAATTGCCGCTTGCAGAAAAATTGTCTTCCAATAAAGAATTTGCGTGCATACAAAGGGAAAAGGTGTAAGCCTGCAGTAATGTTTGAATGCCATTTGAAACTTGCATATCTTATAAGGCAAACCCTGAAACCTTAATGCATTGCCCATGGTTGATAGACAGGGTTAGATATACAGCGAGACTGGTCGAGCCTTATTTTCCATAATTGAAATGCCAAACTCGCCTTTTCTCGAGACAGGGTCTTAATTGTTTAGTTAAGGGGCAGTATAAACCCATTAAGGTGCCAGTTTAGCATTTCTGACATTAATAATGGTTTCAGCATTGGAATTTCACAGATACTAATCACCAATGATATAGCAGAAAATAGCCTCTACTGGTAGAAGCATGTCCCTACAGGCCAAAGTGCAACTTGCTAGCCCCTGTTCATTAGCTACCTGCTATGGCTTTAATCAAAAAAGAAAATTAGATTTATGAATAAATAGTTATAGTAAGTATGTTATAGTTTTAAAATACAAAATTGTCTTGTAGAGTTTGCAGGTAAAACAATACATTTTCACAGGAATCAATTGTCAGTTTGATTTTTGCCTTCATTTTCATCTTGCACCAGGAACAAATTCTTCCCTTTAAAAGTAGACCCCTTTTGACTAAGGCTTCATTGTCCAAGGAACAAAAAAATGAAAACAAAATAAATAAAAGTCACTGTAGTTGTTCCCTTTATAAAAATGGCAAAAACCAACATAGAGGTATCTATTCACATTAACACATACAGGAATAGGGAGCAGGTCTCCAAACAGAACTTAGGGTGTCGAAATTGTACTTTACATCATAAATTTCTTCCTACTACTATTTCAGTGTCAGACAATAAATGACCAAGCTGACTATAAGAATGTGATGAATGCCATGAAGACCCTAGGGTTTGCCTTCAAACATGCCGAGACATTGTGGAAGATTGTGGGTGCTGTTATATTATTGGTGAGTATCGGATGGTAGATATCTTGAAAATACGAACATCTATTTGGGACAAAAATGCAGTGTTGATCCAAATTAGACTGCTGATGAAAAAAATGGAGCTGGTTTTGCAAGACAGAACTTTGTTCTCTGAGAGAGTAAATGCTTTCACATAAGAAAAGTTCTGTAGAAGAGGGGAGACAGATGCTACTTAATCAAAGATATATCCCTCATAGGTGTATCAATATACATTCTATTCTATTCTATCCCATAACCTTACTAGGTTGTTGAGACACCACTGATGACTTTGAAACAATCCTTTTCCACCTTGTCCTGTTTTCAGCTGCCCTGGTTGAGCTGGCAAAGTACATCCCTGTCCACTCTTTAATATTGTCTTCCCACCGCTTCTTCTGTCTACCTCTTCTTCTTTTTCCTTTCACTGTGCCCTGTAGAATTGTCTTTGCTAAACCAGAAGACCTTGAGACATGGCCAAACCACCTTAGTTTCCATTTCTTGACCAGCGTCAGGAGTTGATCATGCTCTCCAATGGCTGCTTGGATCTTTCTGTGAACATCCTCACTGGTTATATGGTCCTTATACATGTACATTGAGATGTCAAAATATGAAGTGTTTTTGTCTCCCTTTGACTAGCAGTGACGCTGGCTGCATGAACTTTTGTAGCGTTTTCTGGTGTGACTGTTTTGTGATAATGATCTGACAGACTAGACAATGCCTTCTAGGGAATTCTTGTTATGAAGACTTCTCTGTTTTCAGGGAAATGTAGAATATGAGCCAGAAGATGATGTTCACGACCTTGCTATGGTGACAACCCCACAGACAGTTGCTGATGTTGCCAGGTTATTGTCAGTAACCCCTGAAGACATTACAAAAGCATTGACACACAGAGTGATTGCTGCTGGTGGGAATGTTGTAGACAAGGGTCTGACTGTCTCAGAGGCATATTATGCAAGGGACGCTTTTGCTAAGGTATTATAGGTCACTGCTGGTTGTCATAGTTATAAGTGGACTAGGGCTTCACCATTGTAGGGATCTAAATAATTATAAAACTGGGCTGTCCCATGGCCTCACTGAATAAGACAGGCAGAAGTCCCAGAATGCAGGAATTTGTATATTGCTATCTTTGAGATGATGGCCTGTATCTTATGCATTAATGAAAAAATAGAATTAAAAAGAACAAAAAAAAAATTTACATAAAAAAAACAAAAAACAAATCCGGTTATTGCATAATAACCCTGTATATAGAAGCCTGAAGGATCATAAAATATATAACTTTATTTTTCTGTCAAGGAAAATGATACTGCTGGGCAAGTGCAGGTTGGGGACATCTGTTTATCAAAAAAGATTTCAAGTGTTATAATTCTTAATTGTTATTGATACAAAATTCTACAATGTGTCCTATTGAAACTAAGTTACATTTTCTGGAACATGTTGACAGTTTAAAATAAGATATACAAGAAATAAAGAATAAGCCAAAAGAAAGACAAAGAGATTTACAGTATCCTGTTCATTTCAGGCAATGTACGACAAGATGTTCACATGGATTGTCACGAGAATTAACACAGCAATAGATCCCAAGACAGCAGGAGTTGGTTTTGTGGGGAAAAATACTGTGATAGGAGTCCTTGATATTTATGGCTTTGAAATTTTTGATGATAACAGGTAATTACAGCAACTTGTAGAGTTTTATTAAGTTGGTCTCAGGAGACTACTTTACCATTTTCATATTTGCCATCTTCGTCAAGAAAAGAATCTGCTTCCAATGGAGCAAGTTCTTTCCTATGTTAGTACACCCATAGACTGTTTTCAGTGGAAGCTCTTTGGACATTGGGAAGCTATTAGAAATGCTTAGCTGATGCCATGTGCATGTGAACATACAGGTCTGCCTAACTGTATAGTGTGATCAAAAATTTCCTTTGTGCCGTTTGCATCCATTAGCAATAACCACATGGGATTGGCACACACTTGTGTCTAGAACGACAACTGAAAATAGGGATCCAAAGCTGATCCTAGCTGGTTTGGTACACACTTGTGTCTAGAAAGTTAACTGGATACTGGGACCCACTGCTGGTCCTAGCTGTTTCAGTGTGCTTACACATGCCACATTTAGGGTACTACCATATTTATTTGGCTGTACAAGGAGGGCATTTGACAATTGATAACACTATCAACTCCATTGACAGCCATTAACCCATTGCATTCTGGGTATTTTTGTCGTCTGCTGAAATTGTTATCTGCATCAAAAATCAAGAATATTTTGACAATATTGGTCTAACTAACTCTTGTAGAAATGATGTCTAGACAGTAAACAGTTTGGATCTCAGATCAGGCCACATGTTTTTGTGGCCTGATCTGGATCCAAACTGTTTGCCTAGATGCCTCTAAAGGGGTATCCCGAATGGAATGGGTTAATGTTAGTATCATTTACTATTAATGGTATTGCTCTTGAGGAAATTGTAGGTCACAACAGCCCCTTTGTACAATACCAGATTGAATGGTGGCACAGGTAAGTAAACTGATATTACCCCCACTGTTCGGATATTACACTACCTTCCAGCTTCATATATCTGATTTAATAACCAAGCAACAAGTCTTAAAAATTACATTTAAATATATAGATATCTAAGATTTCTTGTTAACATGTATTTCATTTCAGCTTTGAACAGTTTTGTATCAACTACTGCAATGAGAAGTTACAGCAGCTATTTATAGAACTAGTGCTTAAACAGGAACAGGAAGTGTACATGAAGGAGGGGATTGAATGGCAACATGTAGATTATTTCAATAACAAAGTTATCTGTGATTTGGTCGAGGAACAGCATAAGGGAATCTTGGCAATATTAGACGAGGCTTGTCTCAGTGTCGGGAAAGTGACTGACGAGGTGGGTAAAGATACTTTATAATTGAGCCACGACACCACAAAACCTACAATGTGGTTGTGCGCCCAGTGCAGACTCAGATCAGCCTGGGCATCTGCCTAGTCTGATCAGAGTCTTTGCCTTCCGCATGGAGGTAGCTTAGACCCTTAGCTAGCCTTTAAGTGCTTAGCGAAGGGTCTGATCAGACTGGGTGGATGCCCAGGCTGATCTGAGTCTGCGCTGGGCACTCAACCACATTGTTGGGATTCACATGTCGTGGCTCATATAGGGACAAAAATAGCTGACCAAACAGTGTAGACCCAAATCAGAATCTGCTATGTATACTGTGACACATCTGTAGTCATTTAAAATTTTGATGCATAGAACTTAACTAGTGATACAAAGGAACAAGTTGCATCTCATGACAGTAAGATGTGTGGACAAACCTTGTTTTCTGCCACTTTTACAAAGGAGAACAACCTCTGTGACTATCTGTTGGCTTTTATGGATGATGAAACACCTCCAATTTGGGGTCAGCTCTTAAAGGAAAGAATTTGCTCCAAGCAGAGCAAATTCTTACCTTTAAGAATTGACCCCTTAGAAAAGGGAGGCAAAGAATTAAATGACTGTTGCTTCTCCTGAAAGTGTATCCAGTCACCTGAAAATATTGCTGGCCCTTAGTCATTTGTTGTAGGTATTGCTTTTCCATTGTTGTTGGTGTTGTCTGGTGTAAACTTTTGTTGAGTTTCTGGTTTAGCTCTGTATTGTGACAATGTTCAGACAGGTGATTCTCGTTTTATGTTTTCTAATGTCAACTGGAAATTCTGTAATGGAAAGGATTCATGTGTGTAACTATTCTGTTGTTGAAAGAGTTAGCATGTAGCTACAGTATGAGGCTTCACACTTATGTAGTCTGTTCTGAGAATGAACCTTGGTCCAGTCAGTATATTGAGATTTTAAAAGCAAAATGCATATTTTACAGACTTGACATGCATGTTTGTTTGCCAGCTGGTTTTTGCTTGCACAGTATGTATATACATGTAAATGTGTCATGCTTTAAGACATATTTGTTGTGGTTATACCTTTTCTGTCCAAAATTATGTTTTAGATGTTCCTGACAGCAATGAGCCAAAAACTGAAGAACAATGACAGATTTACTTGTAGATCAGTAAGTATAGATTGATTAGGCAGGGATGTGGAAGTATCAAAGTTTTTTGCTTGTCCATGGACAAATAGATAAAATTAAATTGTCCGAACACATCTTTACTTGCCCAGAAAAAAGGCATACATTTACATGAAATGAGGAATGAATAAAATATAATGAACTGACACAAAGTTTCAAATTAAAACATATGTTGTGGCCAACTGTTAGAATCGCCTCAATGAGGCGATTCAGACAGGAACCCTGAACATATATTTTCGTGAGAAAATATGAAAAATATCTCAGAATAAGCCTCAAATATTTCCACTGATGACACTTGAATACTTGTCCCCTGGTAAGTAAACTGAAATTTTTTACTTGTCCAGATTCAAATGGGACAAGTAGAACAAATAGGGCATAGTATTTCTACAGCCCTGGATAAGATTGATTATAACCGTGACGGTGAACTGCTCACATCAGATAAAACTAGTGATGCAGTTCTGACAATGTCTACAAGCTGTAGATTATTGCAGAATTACTGACTGTGGAGGTTACCATATTTGTTTGGTTGGCAGATGGGATTTTCTTCTGTCCAAAAAGCAATGCTAAAATCTAAATTGGTCTTATAAGGTGGATCTTGATTTTCAGGGTTGTTTTGGAAAGGAAGGTTTTGCCCTTCCATCTGTCGTGCCTAACAGTTTTGTACAATCAGCTCCTCTAAAGTTTTCATGCAATCCATTTGAAACTTTTCACACCAGTTACAGCATATATATAAGATGTGCATATGCCATTTTGGTGGTAAAATACTGATTACTGAGAAAATTATAGCTTTTCACAAACCAAGAAAGTTTACAGGTTATTTACTAATACAAGGTTCAAAGTTTGTATCATCAACTTTTACAGTTACAGCCATCTGATAAAACATTGGAACATAACCGTGACTTTAGAATCAAACACTACGCTGGTGATGTGACCTACATGGTGCCAAGTTTTATTGATAAAAATAGAGACATGTTATTCCAAGACTTCAAAAGACTCCTATACAATAGGTTGGTAACATGTTTTATTACATTATTGTTTGAGAGGTACTGGAGAAAAATGGCATATGCAGCTAGGGTGGATGGTGTCAGCCAACATATCTGTGCTGTTTATAATCAGGAGTGGATGAATAAGGAAGAATCTGTATAGCGATTGTATGATCTCAGTGCATGGCTATTTGTGAGTCTGACTCTGAGCACAAGAGAGAAAGCCAAGTCAGAGCTACAGGTCACTTAATTTCTTGTGACAGTTTTCTTCATAAGTTCCTTTTTGATAATCCTTTATAGAATAATAATATAGATTCAGATGTTCAGTTTTCCAAACTATTTGATATAAGAGTTCCTTGAAACTAAAAAGGTAAAAGATCTAGAAATTTTCTCTTTAGTATTCTTGCTGTGAAAGGATTGTAAATTTAAGAATTTGTAAGACGTTTAGTTAAATGCAGCCCACATGTTTCTCCAGACACTCTACTTCCCCCATTTTAGATGAACTTTACCTTGTATAATAGAAATATCCTTGAAAGGACCACAAAGACCCCTAGTCTTGACTGTGCCATGGCTAGTATTATTTTTGCACCTCTGTGATACAAATAATTCTCTGTGATACAAATAATTCAACAGTAGTTTCTGAAAGCTTTTGCTTGATACTTTTGTTATGATTCTGCAGCCAATAGTTACATAATTTTACTTAGCTTTGCAAATGTCAAGAAGACTGTTAATATAGAGAACTGTATTATTTGTTATAGTGAAGGAGACTGTTAATATAGAGAACTGTATTATTTGTTACAGTGAAGATGAGTGTTTATATAGAGAACTGTATTATTTGTTACAGTGAAGATGAGTGTTTATATAGAGAACTGTATTGTTTGTTACAGTGAAGATGAGCTGTTAAGGATGATGTGGCCTGAAGGAAAGTTATCAGTTACAGAGGTACGTATTGTAGAAATTGATTTCTGTATAAAATTTACAGAAGCAAATTTATTGGACCGTCAGATTGGTTTAAGCACAAACTCAATTTTAGGGATATAGATTTATCTAAGTCGACAGACTTCCTTCTGAATCCCTTTGTATAAACATATGTTCCGTTAACCATTGCTTGTAAAAATGTTTATGCAAATTAAGTTTAAACCAAGCATTCTTTGGTACATGTAGGACTAGGTGGAAGAGTTCCCTTAATACAGAATTGGTGAAAGTATAAGGATAATTATGATATTTTCAGACCACCAAGAGACCTCAGACTGCTGGTACCACCTTTAAAAATTCCATGATATCTCTAGTCGACAAGCTGGGAACCAAGGTAAGAGTGATACAGTTGTGTGAACAGTTTATGGATACATGTACAGTGATCACATATTTTTCTTGATAGTTTTTAGCTCGCCTGAACGAAAGTTCAGGAAGAGCTATTGTTGTCACCCTGGCGTCGGTGTCAGCAACCGCATCTGCGTCCGAACTGGATGTTTTGGTTAAAGTTTTTTAAAGACCTATATTTTAACCCATGGATGGGCAAGGCACTGCAGGCGAGCTATCCTGTACGCAGACAGGTCTTGTTAATACGTGTCATTAAAACTTCTCATCATGGTTACCTAATAAGTTCAATAAGAATAAATACTCAGTTTGGGAAAGCAAGAAAATCTGATTATTGTAAAAAAATATAATACCATCATGATTGAAGCAACATGTATTTTCAAACTAACTCCTGATAAAACACAATACTTCTCACTTCTGAATTGACTTATCAGTGTGACGATTTAACCATGTCCACCTTGAATCCCCTTAGACAAATAACATCAAAATACATTGATTATATACCCAGTAAGTCGTGTGCAAAATGTTTGTCTAAGGCTGTACCATTATGTTTTACTATCCAATCCATTTTGATTGGGAAGTAAAATTCTGCCTATCAATCTACGGACCAGTGATGCTTCATAAAAACTGTTGTGTACTAAGTATATATCATATTATGATAAGGGTGTACAGTCCTTTTAACTACTTGCGGCTCATATAAGACTGTCTGGAACATAACAAAATGGAACATAGCGTATTATGTGGAATCTCTATTACATCTAAGCTTGGCAACTGCTGAGAAATTATGTCATGTGATTGAAAAAAGACATGTTAGAATCTGTTCCAAAAATTTACATCCACACACTATTGTATATTTGATTATCATTTTCTATTACTAATAGAATGGTGGACAGGTTTGCTTGATTTGATTTCACTGGCCAATATGTATGTTACTGGTTTCTCTGTATTCTGGGGCCATTTTTATAAAACAACTGAAGTTGTTGCTATGCTGTTGCTAAGGCTAAATTTCTATGAAGGAGATTCCCTGCAACTATGAAATTTGCTCTGGAAGAACAGTCTGAAAAAGACTTTTCCTCCAGAGCTATAAATTTCATAGTTGTAGGGAATCTCCTTCATAGAAATTTAGCCTTAGCAACAGCATGGCAACCACTTAAGTCGTTTTATAAATACGGCCCCTGAAGACATATGGGTACTCTTTCAAGGAAAGCAGTATAACAGATTTTTAAAGGAAAGAATTTAATACCCTAAGTGCGAATTCTGTCTTATCAGAGGTTATCCACTGAGTTGGTGGCCTTCTTACAGACACCTTGAATAATGTCTCCCTTTGAAAAGGCTGAAACACATAGAGAGGTATAGTATAGCTCACCTGAAATAACGCTAGGTTTTTCTTGGATAAAAAGCAAAAAAAAAAAAAAAAAAAAAACAGACACAAAAACTTCTAATTTCTAAGATGATTTTGTCAAATGAATCAGGGGAAGACCATTTGCATTATTAGGAGATGACTAATTTGTATGGGCACACTGCCATTTCCCACAATTTTTACAAAGGGAGATAACTGATATGACTTCCTGTTTCGTTCCATGGACAAGGAACCCTTCATGTAAGGAGTCTATTAATAAGTAAAAGAATTTGTTCCTTGATGTTTGACAATTGACCCCCTACTGAGACAGGAGAAGAAAACAAAAATTGCAGAGTTCTTTCTCCTGAAGGCATATCCATAGCCTTAAAACTGTTTACAAAATGGCAAACATAGAATACCATGATCAGACTGCAGCTTTAGGAGCAGGGTGATTATTGTGTGGACTATGAACAGCCATTATGTGCTAGTATGTAGAAAGAAAAATGCAAAATGACCTATAAATTCAGAGTATATGTTGAGAGAGACACCTAACCCAAGAGGGTGGTTTTTGATTGATTGATTTGATGCTTAACGTCCACGGTAAACAGCTATGGTCATATCGGAACGGTCAGTTAACCTAACCACACTATTCCTGGGCAGGCTTAGACCTCCTTAGCGGTTAACCAGTACTTATTGCACATACTTCCGCCAGTGACTGACAACTGTCCTTCTTGAATCAGCAGAAGGAGAAACGAAAATATGTGGCCAGACCAGGTTTCGAACCCAGGACTTCTGACTTATGAGTCAGGTGGCCTACCGATTGCACTACGTGACCCGGCCCAAGAGGTTGCTAAATGCAGGAAAACATTTTAGTAATAGTGTCCACACCATCAGGCTTTGTATTCTTTTCTTTTTATTTCTGATTGAACCAGAAACATACAAATGTTTGGCCTTACTTTCTGCAACATCATCTTCAATCAAAGCTACACATTGTATCATAAGTTGGCAGTTCTGGTATAACTCTGTTCATTGTCAGTAAAATATAAGTTATGGCCCTTCCTTGAGGGCACTTTTTATGATAAAACATTTTTGACTTCAGCTAGAGAGCAGCAACAATCTTCAATTAATGGAGACATGAGAGAAATTATACCAGAACTATCCTTGATACTCAGTTTTTAGTTGATGCTCTTTGATTGTATTCTTCAGTTATGTTCCTCACATTATTAAGTGTTATGCCTCCATTCAAAGTTTGGACCTTTACATGTACAGCATTGTGACTACCATATGCAATGATCATATTATGTTGTCTCATCTGTGACTTAAACTGGCAGAAGGGAGACATAGGTATAGTTTTTCTTGTGGTGGCAACTGTGTTAACTTTTATTGAGTTTTTTGCTGTATATATAGTATAAGAACCTCTTTGTGACGGAGCTTGACAGGTGAGAACTCTGTACTCCACAGAATTCTTGTTCCACTACCATCTTTTTTTATGTACTCTCATTAATACAGTTCTGAGTTCTGAGACAGTGATGTGAAACACTTTCACTGCAGAGTAAACAGTTTACTGTCTTGATGTAGTAAAGTTCACTATTTTCTACTCGGCATGACTAAGCTGTCACTAAAGAGCTGTTTCTCCATCATTTTGATCTTATGTATGAATTCAGTTCTTCAGTTTTATGCCTAGTTTATGCCATATTTACTCTATAAATAATTAGATACTGTATTTCTTTCAATTGATGCCCCTTCTTAAATAAATGCCCTTTCTCTGGAAAGAAATATAGTCAGATACCACAGAGATTGGCTCCAGACCACCAAAATGTGAATTATTTCTGAAATTTTCAGCAAGTTGGAAACATCGCCATTTTTTAATATGGTCATTTCAGAGAAAAAAATGTGGATACATGTATTTACATTCAGGTCTAATGTGCTTCAGAAATTATTAATGATACACGGGACTGCAAGATATAGGAATTTAATATAATAATCAAACTGTAGGTACAAAATCAGCAGTTCTCTCTGTTACATTTTCAAGCTGCCCCTTATTTTAAAGACAGCTCCAACTTTTAAGTGTTTAATGGTTCTGTGTAGATTTCTAACTCCATTCAGTTTCAAAATAATACTCTATTTACTCCCAGAGTTGATATTTTCCACATTTGTCCTCTTTTAACTTCCTGTGAATTATTACAGTTGTCATGGTTACAGAAAAAGGTTTTTAAAAATCACTGTGATGGCTCAAATCCTCTTAAATTAATATTCATATATTCAATTTCAGGAGCCTCACTATGTAAGATGTATCAAACCTAACGAGATAAAGTCTCCTAGTAAATTTGATGATGTGAGATGTCAACATCAGGTGATGTACCTCGGCCTACTGGAGAACGTGAGAGTAAGGAGGGCAGGTTTTGCCTTCCGAGCTCACTATGAAAGATTCTTAATGAGGTATTGGTGATTAATATTATTTTCCTTTAGGTACTTGATGTTCATGGTATGAGATATAATTCACCAGTTGGAGATATTCGAACATTTCTGTATGTGCCTGAAAAAATCACACTTAGAAAAAATATCAGAGAGAAGAAATATGGCTTAATAATGTCCAGAACATACCACATTTCTGTACATTTATGCACGCTCTTCTGTTCACTCAGTGTTTAAACAACATTAAAACTGGGAACAACAATAGAAAAAAGCATTTCAGTAAATTTTTAAGTCAGTGGTCAACGTTATTGAAATATTAGTTTTTACAAAAAATATATGGAAACCTGCCAAATCATAAGGTTGGTAGCATTGAATTCCGAAATTCCTAAACAGTTCAAGGTTCTTAAGATTAAAAGAAATACAGAGTGAATGAAAATACTTCTCAGTTTCTGTTGCTTGTGCTGTAGTTTTTGATTCTGTGACTTTAGATACAAACTGGTAACAAAGTACACCTGGCCGAATTTCCGAGGCACTCATTTTGACGGAGTAAAGACAATCATACAAGAAATGGGCTTTGAGCAAGATGTGAAATACGGCAAGTCAAGAATCTTCATCCGGTCCCCACAGACATTGTTTGCTTTGGAAGAAGCCAGAGATAAATTCATACCTAGGCTGGTCATGTTTTTGCAGAGGGTAAGCTCAGTTTTTGCCATTTTGCAATATCCCCTATGTATAACGTCATCTGCAGTGCTATCAAAATATCAATTCAGAGATAAGGAGGGATTTTGATGTCAATTCTTAGATAATTTTGGTCTTTACTTCGACTTGCGGAAATGGCCGAGACTAGTAGAAATGGAAACATTGATATTGCTTCATCTGTTTCAGTGTAGACATTTGTTGAGTTCCCTTGTTTATCGTTGTTTTTTGTGACAGTGTGATGATATTCTTGTTGTTCATTCTTCGCAAAAATCATGATGTGGCCCCTCATTAGAACTGGCATGTGTTTCTAATGAGGGCCATAACATATTTTATGGAGAATTTTTATACCCCCGCTTTGAAAAAGTGGGGGGTATACTGGTTTACATCAGTCCGTAGTTCCGTCCGTCCGTAATTCCGTAACACTTTTTTTCAAAGATATCTCAAGAACCTTATAAGATAGAAACTTCATATTTGGTATACTGGATGACAATGACAAGTTGTATTGTGGGATTGAGAACGAGCCCTCGCCTGCTTGTTTTTCCTTGTATTTGTTCACTATTCTTTCTCTCCACTTTTTTCGTCAAAGATATCTCCGCAACGGTATAAGATAGAAACTTCATATTTGGTATACAGGATGACAACGACAAGTTGTATCGTGGGATAGAGAATCCGCCTTCTCCTATTTGTTCCTCCCTGTATTTGTTTACTTTTCTTTCTCTCCATGCATTCAGTACTGTAATTTTTGTAAAAGATTTCTCAGCAACTGTTCAAGGTGGAAGGTTTATATTTGTTATATGACTTGACAATGACTTGTTGTATCGTGGGATGGAGAACGGGCTTTCTCCTACTTGTTCTTCCCTGTTTTTGTTCACTTTTCTTTCTCTCCACTCTTTTTTGTCAAAGGTATCTCCGCAACAGTATAAGATAGAAAGTTTATATTTGGTTTACAGAATAGCAACTATAAAATGTATTGTGGGATAGAGAACCGGCCTTCTCCTATTTGTTCTTTCCTCTATTTGTTGTCACCCGACGTAGGCGGAGGGGGACTATAGAAATGACCCTCGTCCGTCCGTGTGTGCGTCCGTCCTTCCGTCCGTCCGTCCGAAATCTTGTCCCTGCAACTCCTCCTACGTCTTTCATCGGATTGATTTGAAATTTTACAGATTGTATTCTTATGATATGAAGATGTGCATGTGGTTTTTTATTTTTGTTTCGGCCATTTTTGATGAAGTTATGGCCCTTGCTGACTCAAACCTTCCGAAATCTTGTCCCCGCAACTCCTCCTACATCTTTCATCAGATTGATTTAAAATTTTACAGATTGTATTCTTATGATATGAAGATGTGCATGTGATGTTTGATTTTTGTTTCGGCCATTTTTGATGGAGTTACAGCCCTTGCTGACTCAGACCTCCAGAAATCTTGTCCCGGCAACTCCTCCTACATCTTTCATCCGATTGATTTGAAATTTTACAGATTATATTCTTATGATATGAAGATGTGCATGTGATGTTTGTTTTTTGTTTCAGCCATTTTTGATGGAGTTAAGGCCCTTGCTGACTCAGACCTTGTCCCCGCAACTCCTGCCACAGCTTGTATCAGATTGACTTGAAATTGTGCAGAATGGTTCATCGTGATCTGAAGATGTGCATGTGATTTTGGAATTTCAATTGTCCTGTTTTTTACAAAGTTATGGCCCTTTGTTGTTTTTGGCATTTTTTCAACTTTTGAACCGTTTGACCAAGAGAGCTGAAATTTGGTATGCTATTACTTTTTGGTAAATTGATTATTCTGACTATTGTTAGGATGTGCTAAATTATAAGTGACAGAGTTATTCTCCTTTTATAGATAATAGACATTCACTTAAAGATAATGGGATAACTCCAGAACTATTCATATTAATGGGCTGAATTTTCATAAAGGCATTGTTCATTTTTCATCAGATTCACATTAGCAGCATTATGGCCCTAATTATTTTGTTACTGGGTATACAGTCTTGATGTTTTGGGCATTTTGTAAGGACCTAAAGTTTCAGTAACCTGATTATACACATATATGCCCCGTTCTAAACTTAAGTATTTTATAAAGAGGCCCAGTAATTGGGTATATGTCTTTGCTTATGTTAGTTATTTTTTGTTTACCAGGTTCTGTAATACACATATTTTCTGTTTTTCGCCATACATTTACTCTGAAACGGAATAAAGGGCTGCAGTTTGTGACTATTATCAAACGTCGGGTGACACTTGGCCGATGGCCTTTTTTAGCTCACCTGAGCCAGCGGCTCCGGGGGAGCTTATAGGATGGTAAGGCTCCGTCGTCCGTCGTCGTCCGTCCGTCCGTCCGTCCGTCCGTCCGTCCGTCCGTCGTCCGTCCACAATTTCAAACGACTTCTCCTCTGAAACCGCTGGGCCAATTATAACCAAATTTCATATGCAGCCTCTAGGGAACTTAGGAACGAAAAGTTGTTCAAACGGTCATGGTCACATGACCAACATGGCCGCCACGCCCATATATGGTAAAAACCTAGAAAAATCTTCTTCTCCAGAAGCGATAGGCCAATGGCCTTGAAACTTGGTATGTAGCATCGGGCATGCGAGTATTACCAAGATTGTTCAAATTATGACCTTGGGTTGACCTTGACCTTTTTTACGGTAAGGTCAAATTTGCTTCCTTATGCTTTTATATGGCAAGATGCTACAACTTAAGATATCTTGGAAACTTTTGAAGATTTTGGGCTAAAAATTGGTATCTACAGTCATCTTAATGACTACATGAAGATTTATGAGTACAAGAGGTCAAGGTCATTCTTTGACCTTTGACCCTGATCTCTCATATTTTGATAAGTTCTAACAATCTTCTCAAAAGCCACTTGGCCAATTAAACCAAATTCCATATGGAGCCTTTTGGGGTTGAGGGAACAAAAATTTATTCATACGGTCCAGGTCACATGACCAACATGGCCACCACCCCCATATATGGTAAAAACCTTTAAAAATCTTCTTCTCCATAACTAGTTGACCGATGGCCTTGAGACTTGGTATATAGCATTGGGTACTTGAGTACTATCAAGATTGTTCAAATTATGACCTTGGGTTGACCTTGACCTTTTTTACGGCAAGGTCAAATATGGGAAAATGCTAGAACATGAGATTTCATGATAAGTTTTGAAGATTTTGGCCTAAAAATTGGTATATACAGTCATCTTAATGAGTATATGAAGATGTGTGAGTACAAGAGGTCAAGGTCATTCTGTGACCTTTGACCCAGAACGCTCATATTTTGACAATTTTAAACAATCTTCTCGAAAACCACTAGGCCAATTGTGACCAAATTTTATATAGAGCCTCCAGGGGTTGAGGGAATGAAAGAATTTTCCAACGGTCCTGGTCACATGACCAACATGGCCACTATGCCCATATATGGTAAAAACCTTTAAAAATCTTCTTCTCCAGAACCGATTGACCGATGGCCTTGAGACTTGGTATGTAGCATTGGGTACTTGAGTACTATCAAGAGTGTTAAAATTATGACCTTGTGTTGACCTTGACCTTTTACAGCAAGGTCATACACTGGAAAATGCTAGAACATAAGATTTCATGGAAAGTTTTGAAGATTTTGACCTGAAAATTGGTATATACAGTTGTCTTAATGAGGTCATGAAGAATTATGAGTACAAGAGGTCAAGGTCATTTCTTGACATTTGATCCAGATTGCTCATATTTTGACATTCCTCAAAAGCCAACAGGCCAATTGTAAACACATTTCATATAGAGCCTCCAAGGGTTGATTGAATAAAAATTTGTTCCAACAGTCCAGGTCACATGACCAACATGGCCATCATTACCACTTATGGTATAAATCTGTAATATTTTTCTTCTTCAGAACCAGTACACCTATGGCCTTGAAACTTGGTAAGTAGCATGGAGTACTAGAGTACCACCAAGACTGTTCAAATGGTGACCTTGGGTTTACCTTGACCTTTTTTTTGCGGCATGGTGAAATATGGGAAAATGCTAGAACATAAGTTTTCGTGGAAAGTTTTGAAGATTTTGGCCTAAAAATGGTATATATGGTTGTCTTAATGAGTACATGAAGATTTATGAGTACAAGCGGTCATGGTCATTCTTTGACTTTTGACCGACTTTTGACCCAAGACTCATATTTTGACAATTTCAGACATGATAAGAAAAAGGCACCTTGCCAATTGCCCAGGTGAGCGATTCAGGGCCTCATGGCCCTCTTGTTCCCTTTTCTTTCTCTCCATGCATTCAGTACTGTAATTTTTTCGTAAAAGATTTCTCAGTAACTGTTCAAGATGGAAGGTTTATATTTTTTATATGAGTTGACAGTGACTTATTGTATTGTGGGATTGAGAATGGGCCTTCTCCTCTTTGTTTTTCCCTGTATTTGTTCCTTTTTCTCTCTCTCCACACTTTTTTGTCAAAGGTATCTCAGCAGTATTATAAGATATAAAGTTCATATTTGATATACAGCTTGATAACAAGTTGTATCATGGGATTGAGAATAGGCCTCCTTCTCTTTGTTGTTCCCTGTATTTTTGCCATTTTCTTTCTCTCCAAACTTTTTTTTATCAAAGATATCTCCACAACAGTATCAGATAGAAAGTTGATATTTGGTATGCAGGTTGACAATGACAAGTTATATCATGGGATAGAGAACCAGCCTTCTCCTGTTTGTTCTTCCCTATATTTGTTCACTTCTCTTTCTCTCCATGCATTCATTGTTGTTATTTTTCATGAAAGATTTCTCAGCAGCTGTGCAGGATCATATTCGGTAAATGACATGACAATGACTTATGACACTTTTCAGAGCAGAGTTCTCAGCAACTGTTCAGCATAGATTGCTCAGCATGTTAGATTTGTTTTCTTTCATGTTTTATTTTCTCCATACAGGCCATATACATTGGAAGCGCTACAGCGGGGGTATAGTCAGATTTTCTGACAGTTCTAGTTTGGTTTACTTGAGCTCTGAATGAATGCTTCTATAGTGACACACAATGCTTCATAAGTACTAATACATAGACATATAAATAGACAGGAATCTTGGATTTCTTGCTGTAAAGGACTATGGTCTTGATGAGATGGACGATAATTTTGAGATAATGTCTGTTTGTTCTCTGGAAAAACGCAAGTCATCATACCTCGTTATACCCAGCTTCGCATTGCTGTTTTAATGAGGAATCATAATATGTTTTTATTGAGAATTGTGATCCCTCATTTGAACCATCTCATTGAACCAGTTCTAATGAGGGATGGCAATTTAGAACCTTCTCTGTCTTGTTATTATTGAGCAATGCAAAAGTATCCTCAGAACCCCAAGTTATCTGAATCTTCTAATTGGTTGTTTCTATTGTAGAATTGGAGAGGGGGTCTCGCAAGAATGAAGTGTAAGAAGATGAAGGCTATCTACTTTATCATGTCACGCTTCAGAAGATACAAGCTGCGGTCTTACATCAAACAGATTGTGGGACTTTTCAGGTATATTAAGATTTGCCATACTTTCTCAATGCTGTTACCAGATTTATTTGGCAATAAGACATTTTCCCCCACCCCAGAAGGTTGCTAGGTATTTAAAGCAGTCTTCTTTAATTGTGCTATAAGATGGACAGTTGTAGAGACATTGCAGTATAGTATTGTGATTCTGTGTCTCATTGTCTTGATAAATGATTTGCCCAAGTTCAAAGGTATCAAAGTTTACGGGACAAAAGATTAGGGTTTAAGGGTACTCCACCAGGTTTTTCCACCAATTTTTCAAAGGGAGACAACTCTTGTGGCCTCCTGTTTGCTTCTGTGGGCTACAAAACCCTTGAAAATTGGGTCTAATCTTAAAAGAAAGAATTTGCTCCTAGAGGAACAAATTCTTTCATTTAAGAGTTGATTCACATTGAGAGGGGAGGCAAATATGTAAATAGTAGAGTTGCTTCCCCTGAAAGTGTACCCACTATACCTTTAGAAAGAGGGACTTGTGTTTTATTTCAGGGATGTCAGAAGGATGCCTGATTATGGGAAACATGTAAAGTGGCCGGCACCGCCCAAGGTGCTGTCATCATGGGTGGCAGAACTGAAGAAGGCTCATAACAGGTATTAGCTTTGATGTGTCTAACTTTCACCAGTCCTGCTATACACTAAGTAAACCTTTAAGGGCTTTATTTAAAAAAAAATGTTTGATTAAGGAGCAGGGTTGTGGAGGCTTGGATTGTTCTGCTAGCTCCTTCACAAGAAACCTCCTCCACAAGAAATAGAGGCAGAAAACAAGTGAAGGAAAATTCACATCGTTCAGCATTTTGGGATGAGACTTGCGTTGCAGAACATATATTTTGATGAACAAATACTTGATTAAAGTCACACTGGAACTTGCTGTAGTTTCTAGTAGTTTTGATATTGCAGCATTCTCAGGGTCAGTGTGAGTATCTCTGTGTTTCAGGTCAGTCGGACAATTGTGCGTATGTGGTCTGTCTGAAAATTCTTGTATTAAAGGTTAGTCAGAAATTGGTACTGTTGGTCTGGTGGGGGGGGGGGGGGACATTTGTTTTTCTCTCAAAATGATTCTAGTTCTTCCCTTGAAAAAGGAGACAAAAATAAAGTGGTAATTGCTTCCCCAGGGGTCGTATTTATATAACCACTTAAGTCATTGCTATGCTGTTGCTAAGGCTGAATTTCTATGAAGGAGATTCCCTACAACTATGAACTTTGCTTTGGGGGAACAGTCTTTTTCAGACTGTTCCTCCACAGCAAATTTCATAGTTGTAGGGAATCTCCTTCATAGAAATAGCAACCACTTAAGTTGTTTTATGAACACGGCCCCAGAAGAGTATTGATTGACCTTAACTAAGATTTAAAAGTTGATTTGTTTTATCAGATGGCGAGCCAGCATGATACTGCGGAATATTCCACGAGAAGAGTGGCCAGCCCTGGAGCTGAAATGTTGTGCCTCAGATGCTCTGAAGAGACAAAGATCAGACTGGGGCTATCGGCGGAGATGGGAAGGGAATTACCTTGCAGCGGTAAGTTAAGGTTTTTACTCCCAGTTCTGCATTTAAATCATTTCCTTGCAATGAACTTGCTGAAAGTGAAGGGCAAAATAATCGTATCACTGAAAATTAAGTTGGCTCTAAAATCTTAAGGTGCATGGCTACACTCCTAGAAAACTGTTTCCTTTAAGAGTCAACCCTTTTAAAGTAAAGGCTGTTCCTACAGGACACCCCAAAATTGTCTCCCTTTGAAAAAATGAGAGAACAAGATGGAGGCATCACCATCTACTTAATGGGAACATAAGTACATATATTCCTCTTAATACTGAAACCTGACAGAGTTGGGGGCTTAGTACCAATATATGTGCCAGGACAACTATGTGGTTTTGTTCACCCAGCGCAGTCTCAGATCAGCCTGGGCATCCGGCCAGTCTGATCAGACTCTTCTCTTAGCACTTTAAGGGTAGCTAAGGGTCTAAGCTATCTACATGTGGACAGTGAAGACTCTGATCAGACTGGGCAGATACCCAGGCTGATCTGAGTTTATGCTGGGCGCACAACCACTTTTTTGGTTTTCTCGTGTGGCGGCTCATATTTAGAGTATTTACCATCTAGTTGATTGGGATAACAGTTTTACTGAAAAGCATGTAATGGTTTCTTCCAGACAAAGGATAATCCCAGCACAGTGGATTTTGTAACCAAGGTTACCTCACTGAAGTCACATGACGGTTTCACAAGAGTCTTGTTCTCCTCCTACTGTAAAAAGGTAAGTGAGCTGCTGACATACCTACATCTGTGTATTGGTAACATAATTTATGCCTCAGGATATAAAGGGAGTTCACCTGCAGTAAAACCTCAGGTCAGTCTGTGCATGATGTAGTTTGTTCAGAGCTGGCTGTTTGCATGTAGTATATAGGGAAACATCAATGAACTTTTTTACCATTTTTAATTTGGAACTAATTTTCTAGTCTGTAAGGGTTGATTTATACAGACTTATGCCCTGGACTCGGGTTTGGAAATGTTGCCATTGCTAGGGATATCAACCTGGGCCATTTCAGATGTGTTTTGAGCTGTTTCAGAGGACAGCTGACTCTGATGCTGATTGGTTCAATTCAAGTTCTGAAATTTTCGGGAAGTTAGTTCACATCATTGCCCCATGCTTTAATACCATTTTCTGAGTGATTTGGCTTTTGGTTAACTTCCATGTAGTGAGTGAGTGAGTGAACTCCGGTTTAACATCCCACCAAAAACGAGGTCATATGGAGACAGGACGTCGGTTTAAAGTTTCATCCGAAAAACCGGAGAAGCCGGGGATCGATCTTGCGACTCCTTGATTGGTAGTCCGGAGTGTTATCCACTACACTTCAACTGCTCCTTACTTCCATGTAAGATGGTGAGAGAAATACATTATGTGAAAGTAGATTGGTCAAAAACCATAGCAATGGACAAGATTAACCAACTACAGGGAATGTAATATAATGAATAAATAATAAAACATTTTGAACGGGTCAACGCAAGTATTTCAGAGTGCCATGTTGTTCTAAAAAATAATAATATGTTTTTATTGAGCACAAACAAGTGATTTCAGAATTAAAATAAAAACCTCACCATGACTGAAGATGTGTATATTGAACAGGTAAACAAGCACAACCAGTGTGCAGACAGAGCCATCATGATCACTGACAAAGGGATCTACAAACTGGACCCCAAAAAGAAGTATAAACCATTGAGGGCCATCATTCCATTGCAGCAGGCAAGTTGATGATTTTTTATATATTTTTTTTAATGCGGAGAAGTTCCATAAAATGTAGACTGTAATGCAAAGCTACTTTGATGCTGACAGTTTTGTCCAACAGATATATTTCTGGATTCATAAACCAGAGTTCAGATGTGTCCAGTTGCCTTATTTCATTTTCTCATTCATTGGCCAGAAATAAGTAGAATACTGTTTAATGTGCCATAAAATAATAAATCATCTGTTGATCCACCTGTCTATTAGTGGCACCGCATAATACTATGCTGTATATATTTTACCGTCCCGACATAACCATTAAGCATCTAATCTATCAATCAACTGTATATATTTTTTTGTTTCGTTTTTTCATATAGGTGAGTGGCTTGAGTGTGTCCTCCGGCAGTGATCAGCTGATAGTTTTCCACTTAACTGATGGCAATGACTTGGTTGTTTGTCTGGTGACAACCAGTGGAGAAGAGAGGGTGGGGGAAGTTGTTGGTACACTTGCCAAGTTCTGGAAGAAACAGTAAGTCATCCTTTGATTCTGTTATGTCTTCTTTTTGCTACTCATACTTTAGTGAGCAATGTTGGTCTAACTGTCATCCATAACTCATTCAGTGGAAGTGTTCTTATTTTAGTGGCTAAATTTGTGTTTAAAAAGACATTTTTATCATTGAAATTGGAGAAGTCTACTAGTAGAAACAATACAGGGATTTTAATTTTCCGCATCATCGTCGTAAAGTGTCATTGAGTTTTATGATTTTGCTCTGCTTTGTGACAATGTTCATAAAGACAAGACATAGCATTCTATGGCTTGTCATGAATACATCTGTCCAAACATATAGCCCTGTGACAGGTTTCTTGATGATATATCTCTTTATTTTCAGTAACCATAGAGAACTCCAAGTTGTTGTTGGTAAACAAGTGAAGTGTAACTTAGGTAACAAAGCCCGCCAGCTGGCTGTCAAGCCAACAGCTACCAATGGTGCTCCAGTGTTCAAGAAAGATGGAGATGTTATAGCTCTGATGTGGCCTTCATAGTTCAGAGAGTTTAGATAGGAAATACAACAAATAAAGTCAGAGACTTCAGCGGCTTGAATATGAAGCTAGATTTTGTGGGTGAAAATAGATTTCTCACATAAAACATAGGTTTTGGAAGAGAATTAATTTTTCATCCCAAAATGTTTGGTTTCCTCAAGCTCTAAATTTGTCAGGCTTTATACTTAAATACTAGTCCATCAAATGTTGATATATCAAAAGTGTATGTGGCCTTCTTTTTATTCTTCAATGTCAAAGTGTTTGTTTATCAAAGATCAGGTATGTTTGGCTGTGACAATGCTGCACACCTTTGGCACTCAGTATTAATTCTTTATTCTCTGTCACATGTTTATACATCAAAGTGTATGTGGCCTCAACTAAAATCACAAATTCTTCTCCAGCAAGTAGTGATAAAGTTTATGTGGCCATGGTTTTATTTTAGAATATTCCTCCATCAAAGATGGTTAGATTTTAATTTATGTGGCCTTGACCTTATTCCTGATTCTTGTTTATCAAATACATCAGGTTCTGAATTATTGTCCATTAAGTGTTGGTATGTTAAAGTTAATGTGGCCTTAACTTTATTCATGAATTCTTGTCCAGTGTATGTATTAATAAATAGTGATTACTATGAATTTTATTCATGTCATATAGGGGATACATAATACTGTAAGTGGCCATCACATCAAGTGGTGATATGGGCCATTCCGTGGTGATATGTCAAAGTTCTTGTATTTATGGCCTTATTTTTGAATTCTTGTTCAAGTGAGAATACATATCAGGGTTTACAGGTATGTGGCCTTGACTTATTCTTAAGTCTTTCCATCCAGTTACACTATTTTCATAAATTCTTTTTAATTCAGTAGTATTTAATACATGTACCAAGAAAAGTAATAGCATTGTGAATTAAAAACTTTACAAATGATTTCTTACGGTGTATTGGTACACCTCATGTTTTATCACCTTGAGTCGGTAAATAGCTGAGTCGGTAAATAGCTATACATAGCTAATGTTTTCACTGTTATAACATGTCGGACTATAAATAAAATTTGTATTTGTTCGGCTGAGACTACTGGCCAGCGAGGCTAGGTTTTCATTCTCCGTGTCAGTGGTGGCTGCCGCATTAACTTCTGCTGACAATGTGCAGCAAGTGAGACACTACTTGCCATTGAATCCTTATTAAAAAAGGGGAACAACTTTTGTGGCTTCCTGTTTGCTTCCCTCTTTGACAAAGCCCTTCCAAAATGTGGTCTACTCTTAATGGTAAGAATTAGCTTCTTTCCATGAAGAGTTGACTCCTGTTTAGAAGGGAGGCAAAATTGAAAATGGCAGAGTTGCTTAAACTCAAATATTCATAAAAAATTCACCGCTAACTTTTCAATTCCTGCATATAACGTATTGCTTTGCAAATTATTCTTTATCAGCAGAGGTAAAGATATCAAAGGTAGGGTTTTGACGATGATTTTTTAGATAATTTCAGTTCATACTTCAAAAAATAACATTTATTTCTGAAGTGGTTCTAATGAAGGGATCAAAACTTACTTTTTGAAGGCAAATTAGAATTGTCTCATATTTATCCTCAAACTCTACCTTCTCTGAACCTCGTTTTGCTAGGTTTTGGAATTTTTAACATTTTACTGAATCTCATTTTCTTCCTGGTGGCAAAACCTGTGTTTTATAAGTCTTTTCTTTTACATTAATTCTGAATCGGTTTACTGTGTCTCCATGCAGAATAGTGGCCTCCCTGTCCCAGAGTTGTTAATCAAGTGAATTCAAGAAATCTGTACAATGAAAACACTATACTTCTATAAATATATATGTTCAAACCATATTACTGTATCAGAACTCCAGGCTACTATTTGCTTGTTGCATTATATGAGCCGTATGGTAATAAAACGCTACTTTTGGGCATGTAGTGACTGCATGATCACACCACCCTGTATATGGGTATTTAGCTATGGGCATGCCCATGGTCTGGTCTGGTTTCGGCTTGTGCAGTTTATATTATGTCTTAAACCAGGTTAAAACAGGTTTTCTCATTGACATGTTCCTATCATCACATTTATAATTACATGTAAGTATTTACTCATTGAAATAATCAGACATCTGCTAAGTACATGTAAAATATTAATGTAAATATTTGGACATTTCATCCATTCCTGTAATTAAGGCATTCATCTTCAGATTTACCATAATATGCCTAAATTTTGGGACACCTAAAAACTATTTTAGGTGTCCCAATACTTACACATATTACGGTAGACAAGGCGATTTGTCCTACTATGAGCCATGAAATGACATAACCAACAAAGTACATGTATCAAGATTCAGATAAGCCTGGGCATCTGTCCAGTCTGATCAGTCTTCCCTGTCTACACGGAGCTAGCTTACACCCTTACATATAGCTACCCTTTAAGCACATAGCAAAGACTCTGAGCAGACTGGGCAGACATTCCACTTTGTTGGGTTTTTTCGTGTCCCTGCTCATACCATTGCTGGCAAATATTGTAGACCCTGCTTAGACTGCTCCCCAGGAGCTCTAGACAAGAGAGAGTATTTGATGATAATTAAGGATAATTTTTCTTGTTTCTCATTGAAACCATATGTTGTGACCCCTCATCTGAACCATCTCATCGAGAAGGTTCAGATGAGGGGTCACAATATATGTTTTTATGCAGAATTAACAAAAATTATCCCTAATTATCACCAAATACTCCCTCTTATCTAGAGCTCTGGGAGCTTATCTGGCTTTGCAATATTTGCTATGCAATACTGTTCAAGTATTTACAATAGGATAATAGTAATATGGTAATCATCTGTCAGTCAGTGTTTTTACTTAAAATCTAGCTTAGCTTGAAATATATTCCAATGCTGTTTTAAAGCATATTTTATATTCAGTATTTTCATGCAAGCCATTTATTTGTATTATCATGATTGTCATTTAGTAGCTATGCTTTTTCAGGGCCCTAGATTGGCCAAAATTAGGAATACTTTAAAGTTAATATGGTATTAAGCTACTTACACGTATAGTGTAAAGTGAAATTTTCTGAAGTGAAAATTGTATTTTTATATGTTTGTCTTGAAAAGACAAGAGACCTATCATGTTATGGTGCTGTCTGTCTATCCATCTGTCCCTTTGTCAACAATCTTGTTCACTCAATAGCTCTTCAAGCATTTGGACTATTTTAACAAAACTATAAATACATGTAGTACAGGTAGTTTGTCAAGGGATGTGTCATGAACAAACACTGTAACTCTGGCTTCCTTTCTGAATTAACTGCCCTTGCATAAATTTTGCATAAATTTTGCATAAATTTCTTGTTTGCTCTATAAGTTACATGTACTGACCATATGGAACACTGTAGCAAAATTCAAAAAAACTTTGTCTTGTCGATCAGATATCCCAATAAAAAAGGCAACTCTGGCTTATTTACTTTATGAGTTATCTCCCATGTTCAGTTACTAAGGAAGCTGAGTTGTGATAGTTGATGAGTAAAATAGTTTGATAAAAGTGCGGCAGTTAGGCTGTCATTAATCACAAAGTTGTTGTCCTGGTTTGTCAGTAAGCAGCTCTAAGGCTGCTTGGCCTAGGATTTTGAAATTCCACTTGGGGGATGTCCAAAATTAGTGCATCAGTGTTATTTTTTCTCTCTGTCAGTTTTGTACATTTGGAGTTATTGAAAATAAAATGCCATCTTGTTGCCTTGATTTCTCTACAAGTATTTGAGCTAGGAGGTTGATATTTATCATACAGCTTAGTTCAAAATGTAAGTTTTCTGAATAACTTTGCCATAGTCCATTAAAAATGGGACTGAGGAATCCCCCTTCTTCAATTAAGGCTTTTTCCCAGCTTCTTAACTGCTTCACATAGAAAGCTGATTTTGGTGAAGTTAAGAAACGAGTGTAGCAAAAATGGAGCTAACTCTAAGATTAACGCCAGAAGACGATGCTTGTATGGCATTGAATTATAGTTAAAGTCATATTATGGTACTGCAGATTTGGAGTCCATCTTAGGAAGAATTTGTATGGCAAGTTCGATGACTAATGGCCATACTGTTACAGAGAAATGGACTTTTTTGGTTGGGTTGGGGGAAGTATTAATGTGAATATGGCAAAATTAGTAGGTCTTGAAATACAGGTAAAGATTATAAGGAAGGGTGCACATGCCGAGTTTGACAACTAATGATCTTATTGTTCCTGAGAAATGGGACTTTCATGCTGGGGTTGACATAAATGTGGACAGATGGTTGTCAGATGGGTAGACAGATGGTCAGAAAATATGGCCACATTAGTGCACCTGCTTGCTTTGTAAGATGTGATAAAAAATGAGCCGTGACACGAGAAAACCAACGAAGTGGTTGTGCGCCCAGCGCAGACTCAGATCAGCCTGGGCATCTGATCAGAGTCCTCCGTGTGCACATGGAGGTATCTTAGACCCTTAGCTACCCTTGAAGGGCTTAGCGAAGAGTCTAATCAGACTAAGCAGATTCCCAGGCTAATCTGAGTCTGCGCTGGGCGCATAACCACTTTGTTGGTTTTCTCACGTTGTGTTTTCTTGCTGAATGAAGTTTTCATTGCAGTAAGTTTGGCTTATCTCTTATTCTGAACTGCTGAACTGTGCTTTCATGTATTTGGCAGAAAAATCCATCCAGTCATGTTTTTGTTTGGAATTGTTATATGAGAAGGTCAGATAAGGAGAATATCTGATATAGATGATTTTCTTTTTCTTTCAATAACATCCTGATAGCTTTTATTGGGAAAATAGATAACATGTCTCCAAATTATCATAGGTATCCTTCTTTTTCAGGATCTAAGTATTTTCACATTGTACATTTTGCTGTTGAAAATTATACATGTATATATGTAAATATATTCTTTTAGAGGGAGGGGTTTTGATAATTTACACTTTAATGGTCTGGTAATTAGCATAGTAAACCTTTTTTGTGGTCTGTTATATTCTATACATTGTAATATTCATCATTTCATGACTATTAACACACATGACATATTCAGAGCTTCTCATATTGTTGCTAGTCTCATAGATAGCTGTTATTTGCTGAATGTTTTATTAGTGCTCTGATGGATTGGGACTGCCAGTGTCCCAGTTTATATTGTCCCCCCTGGACAGCTTGTCCCCCCCCCCCCCCCCCCCAAGTATATGTTTACCTACACCAAGGTAAATGGGCTGGAAACATGTTTCTATTGTTTAGGTAAAGAAAAAGGCTGATGCCGAATGCCTATTTTTTATGCTCACCTATATTTATTAACCATGAAAGAACAAAACCATTTGACATATAAGAAATTCCAGAGCTCAGTGTATTGAATTTCAGCGGTGTTGTTTACTTTATTGTGTACTTTATTGTGCTATTATACCGGTAATGAAATAATATATGCTATATTATCTCATTATACTTGTTATTAGAGCTTATTCCACATTTTTGTGGAGATCTAATTAAAGAAATAATAGAAACATGCACTTTGGCATCTGTTTGGCTTTAAAGATACATTTGATAGCTTATAGGACACACATAAAACCCCATTTCATTTCAAAATGGAAACACACTATATACACTGCTAAAACTATTTGAAAGAGCACTTAATATTTTTTTTCATAGACAACATTGCAGTGCATCCCCACTTCAAAGTCATTTCCTTTCAATCAACAAAGACACATTTGGGGGAGGGGGGGGAGGTCAAAACTTATTAAGCAGGTCGAGGTTTACTGACTGCAGAAGTTTTGATCCAATAGCAATACTGCCCATGTCCATGGACTGATTGTTGTAAAATGGAAGCATTGGTATAAAAAAAATAATTTTTCAGAACAGGTGAAAAGCATAAAGATGTCAATTAGAATGATCAATTTGTCTATGAATCTGGATGAGACCTGTTTGAAAGGATTGCTTTGAACTCATGTTAATGAGATTTTATAGACTTCCAGAAAAAGTTCCAATTCTAGAAAATTCAAAATGACCAGGGCATCAGTTGTATTGAAATTCTTATCGTAAACTTCCATCCTTCAATGCTGCAAAACAATGGCCCCCAGTGGGGGTTTAATATTTTGGGTTATTGAACTTGGTATAAGTTGTACTAATGTCTATGGGAAAATATCAGCTGCCCCTTTGTGGGGTTTAATATTTTGGGTTATTGAACTGGGTATAAGTTGTACTAATGTCTATGGGAAAATATCAGCTGCCCCTTTACATATTTTGAGCAGTGTAAATTGCCTTCAGTGACAGCCTGTTCTTGCATTTATATATTTTATTTGACCTCTGTGTCTGAAGTTTCGAGATCACATGCTAGTCAGTAGTTTGCAATGTTGACCAGTTAACGCTTTTTCTGAAATCAGCGAACATCATTTTTATCAAGCATTTTCACCTTTTAACATTATCAACATCTGAATATTAATGACAACACATTATTTGAGCAAATATCATATACATGTACTGATTTGACTGGTTGGAAGTAGTACCTAAGCTTACTAAAATTTTCAGAACTGTCGTATATTAAACATTTTCGTCACATGACGTGGCATCTGAGAGTGTAATAAAGCCATGCATTAAAAACCATAATCCACTAGTGGATTAAATATGCAAATTACATTGTAACGTTATGCGTTCACGTCCATAAAACGTCGGGTTTTCTAATGGCGAAATTGTGACGTTTAGTGCAAAATTTGCTAATAGAATGTGATTTTAGTGGCATATGATAAATAGAATCTTGCGCAACTGCTCCTGTATTATTGAATTTATTAAACTCGTTGGTGAAAACGATTAGATGCTCGGCAGAGCCTCGCATCTTATCTCTTTCCCCAACTCATTTAATCAATAATACATGAGCACTCATGTACGATCCTCTATATAGACCTGTGTTTTGGTGAACATGATTATACCACGGGCATTTATGCAGAGCGGTATATAGCTTTCGTCTTTCCATTCCATTCATTAGTTACATTCTATGGCATTAATGGAATTTACGTCCAAGTTTTCCGTTGAAGTTTCTCTAAATGGGTATATCTCCCCAACCACCACTCAGAAAACATTTATATTTGGACCATAGGTACCTTACAAGGGTCTGCTTATATGACTTTTTTTTGCCCCTAAGGTTCATGCCCTGGGATGGAGCTGGACACTGTTAAAATGTGTTTCCTACAATCTGTTTTGGATAAAACTTGTACAGATAAAATGTGTTTTCTACAAATCTGTTTTGGATAAAACTTATCGAGATAGTTTTCCAGAGATGGTTTCACATTTTGACATTAACTTGTAGGTCATGAAGTGAAGGGCAGCATGACCTATATTTCATGGTTAAGTAAATGCGAGTCAAGGATCTGTATTTCAGGGTCAGTTAATTATTTGTTCTTCATATAATATTTAGGGAACACATATTAACTTTGGTTAAGCAGTTACGAAATAGTTACATAAAAGTACAGGTTCTGATGATAAGCATTTAGCTTGTGTGAAAGTCTTGTATATAATGGCAGTGATCAGTATTCAACAGAGTTGGGATTACTGCTGAGTCCAGTGGTAAATGCTCAAAAATTTCCAACACCAGTGTCTAGGAAAACAATGTAGATCCAGATCAGAATGTTCTCGAGCCAAATTTTTTCATCGGAAAATTATCAGAGAAACTATTTTTCCATGCCTTTTCTATTGAAATTTTAGAACACTTGAAGAGTCTCCTATGACAAGAGAAATGTTGGATTGGTTTTGATTGTCAAGTCCTATGACAAGAGAAATGTTGGATTGGTTTTGATTGTCAAGTCCTATGACAAGAGAAATGTTGGATTGGTTTTGATTGTCAAGACCTCAAAGATAATGAAGTCAAGTTTACTTAGGCAAATTGTGACAGACATGTGTACGTGGAATGAATGATTTGCTGCTTAACGTCCACGGTAAACAACTATGGTCATGTCGGGATGGTCAGTTAACCTAACCACACTATTCCTGGGCAGGCTTAGACCTCCTGAGTGGTTAACCAGTACTAAGTGCACATACTTTCGCCAGTAACTGACAACTGGCCTTCTTGAATCAGCAGAAGGAGAAACGAAAGTATGTGGCCAGACCGTGTTTCGAACCCAGGACCTCTGACTTATGAGTCAGGTGCCCTACCGATTGCGCTACGCGGCCCGGCTATGTGTACATGGAAGTATGGATATACATGTTTATGCTTTATTACTTTAACACTATCAGTCTAGTCTATCTATTCATCTTAAAACATTTTTGTTTTGATAGGGAATGTGCAAAATTTTAAAGATCAAAATTATAATTTTTTCTGTAATTTAGTTGTTAATTGCTACTGTATAGTGAGATGTAATCAGTGATCTGGTAGATTATCATCTCTCATGATCATAACTTCCATTATTTCAAGTCTTTTCTGAATTTTGTTGGTGATGGGATTAATCTGGAGGTCTGTAATGCGAGATATTTGTAGGTTTAACAGCTTAACAAGTAACAGAATTATAAGCAATTCTTCATATGGGAACTTACTGGTATTGATAATATTAATAATTATTGCTCTTCACTTCTAAGATTCTAATTCAGCTAATAATATAAACCAGTCATGTAATTTAGCTATGTGGTTTTCCCTTCAAAACCAGCCCAGAAATCTAGACCCTTTTATCTAGGTCCATCTCATAAGACAGATCCAGATTTATGGGGTTGTTTTAGAAGGGAAAAGACCTGTCTTGTATTTGAATAACCCAGTAATGATGTTGTGCTATTGAAGACATGATGTCATTAAGTCAATAGCAGAATATAACATCTGCAAAGTGTTATGGAGGTGAAGTTGGAACTCATGTAGTTGGATTGTAGTTTTGTTCCTTCTTGATAAAGACCACCCGACCAAAATTTTGAAGTAAAAATATTGTTGTATATAAACTGGTTATTTTACTAACATTTTGAAACAAGGATTGTTTTTTAACTTCATTGTGGTGAGCTGCTGAATGCTGATTTAATATAACTTCATTTACATAGTCTAAGGTTTTTAAAAAATTGGGATTGGGCAAATTCGGAGATTTCAGGTTTGTATATTTCTAATGAGGTTCCAAAGCATGTTTTGTGGGGGAAAAAAAGAGAAGACAGCTTAGCTGTTATGTCTAAAATTTCAATGTATGTTGGATTGTGGGTATGATAAATTGTTCCTGCTTGTATGCATGTTTTTAATATACATGTAGTCAGGAACAGTACACATACCAATAATCAACAAGGGCTTCGCAAGCGGCGCATAATACGCCCGTTTTAATGTCATAAAGGAGTATGGAATGAACAAGATTGTTTACAAAAGGATGGATAGGCAGACAAACAGGGGCAACCACTTTATAACTAATGACGGCAACATTATTCAAATATTTAACACATCAAATACTATGAGTATACCAAAAATCAGCTTCAAAGTTATTGTGGCTCAAAAGTTGAGTAATGCCATAGTTGAACAAGGGAGATAATTCATAAACTAAATATACTAGATTCTTGGCTCTACTACATTCCCCTGACAAAATCACATGTAGGGTTAAGGAATCACAGAGGAAACAGGAAATTTATGCAAGGGCAGATAATTCAGTAAGCCAGAGTTGTGGTTCTTGCTCGGGATACATTGCCCCATTATTATACATATTTCTACAAAGTTCCATTCTAATATTTCAAAAGGTTAAGGAGATATGGAGTGACTGAGAACTGCCTAAAATTACTTATCAAAGGGAAGTAACTCCAAAATGAAGAAAGGGGGAGCAACCATTCTTGTATGCCACGCATCGTCTTGTGATCATGCACATTGCTATAAAGTTTCATCATGATATTCCAAACGGTTACAAAGTTAAGGTATGCACAAGATATGTATACACAAAAATAACCATAATCAACTAATGAAAGGGATGTAACTCTAAAATGAAGAAAGGGAGAGCAGCCATTTTTGTACGCGACACATCGTTGAGACTTCATACACATTGCTATGAAGTTTCATGAAGATATCCCAAACGGTTATCTAGTTATGGCGCGCACAAGACTGGCAGGGAAAAAATTAATCAAAGGGGCATAACTTGGAAACTAAGGAAGGGGGAGCAACCACTTCTGTACACGACACGTTCCCCCAACCTAATACATATTCCTACCAAATATCATGAATATATCCCAAATGGTTAATGAGTTATGGAGCGCACAAGAATGTTTACGGACGGACGGACGGACAGCGCCATGACATAATACGTCCGTTTTTTCAAAACGGGCGTATAAAAATAGGTCCCAAAATTTAAAGAGTTTGTATGTCTCAATCTGAAAGTCCAGTTAGAAGGCTATAATTCAGCCTCAGAATCCAGAGTGGTAAGGCTGTGTCTCAGTTAGTTTATAAAGCTAGTATATGAAGCTATATTTGAACCTTTCCAGTGAGTTGAAAGGCTGTGTCTCTCAGTTTATAAGGCTAGTTTATAAAGCTATATTTCAGTCTCAAAAATCCATTGAGTTGTAAGACAATGCCTCAGCCAAGACCTACCCTATGGGTAACTATTGGATATTGTTGTTTTATAACTTGGCCATACTGTGACAAAATCTGTCTTGAGAACTAAACTATTAATAAGTTTAACATGTCTCAGTATATATACATGTACTTTTTATGGCAGTTTGTTTTTAGTTACCATATTTATTCTGTTATAAGATGGGGTTTCTTCCTCCAGGAGGACCCAAACTATCTGAGCCACTCCTGTGTAAATTTGCTATAATATGGGTTTTCTCTTCCAAAATGATCACAGAAATCTGGATCCATCTTATGAGATGGATCTAGATTTTTGGATTGCTTTGGAAGGAAAAGCCTATCTTATATATAAATAAGTATGTGACTATTACATCTTGTTGTTGTTGTTGGTTGGTGTTGCTTACGTCCATGGTAAACAGCTATGGTCATGTCGGGACGGTCAGTTAACCTAACCACACTATTTCTGGGCAGGCTTAGACCTCCTGAGTGGTTAACCAGTACTAAGTGCACATACTTTCGCCAGTTATTGACTACTGCCCTTCTTGAACTAGCGGAAGGAGAGACGAAAGTATGTGGCCAGACTGGGGATTGAACCCGGGACCTCTGACTTATGAGTCAGACGTGCTTTCCCAGAAGAAAAAATTTGATTTTTGCTGGAATGAGATACTTTGATTTACTAAATTGCACTTCAAGAAAATCCATTTTGACATGTTACATGTATTATGTATATGTATCTATGTTTATTGGATAATTTGTTTTCACATGTTAGTATAATCCTGGATACCTCAGCTGAGTAAAACTTTTATTTTGTGCCTGAATTTATTGGACCTGTGATATATATATGTTGATGATATAAGAAGTCTGTACTTGTTCAGAATACCTAATTATGACTATTAGGTTAGTATAATGCATTTGAAACAGGTGAAATGTCTATAGCAATAATAACAAAAGAAAGTCCAAAATAATCTTGAATCTACTTTAAAGTTGATAGTGTTTTTGAAAAATAATGATAAATAAAACGCTGACCTTGTCCTGGTAACTTATGGCTGCTGGTTTATAGTCTGGGAACTGGCACTGGCTGTCAGTCAAACTTGGAGCTATAATGAATAAAAAAACTGTATCTTAAAACTTCTCAGAAAATAGGCAAGGCCAGGTTTTGCTTTATGAATAAACATTCTTATAACCATGCTTTTTGTGTGATATGAACATAGTCCACTCCAGGAAGCAGTATAACAAAACTGATACTGATTTAAAACAGTACGGTAATATTGACAAAGTTTTCCATGTTGTGTGTGCAGGGTAAGACTCCCATGGTATCTAAAGGCAAAATTCACAGGCTGATTTGAGTTTTCACTGTATACAGATGGCTTAAGGTCTCTTTTTCAGGTCAATCATTTCTGTCTTTTAAACCAGTTTCCATGGCAGGTTACTAAACTTTTATTATAGGTTTCATATGTTTGGAGCCAGTTTCTGCACATTCACTAATACATTAACAAATCAGTTTCAACTGTCAAATCAATGTACTTCAAAGGTCCAGACACAGCACTAAACATTCGGGTACAACCACCATATTGAATAGTATTTGAAACCAGTTTCCTGGAGCTGATAATGTTTCATTTATTTTATATTATCTTTATTACTTTTGGCTGTATTTACATAATGTTCAACATGATTTTATTTTTATACAATCTATTATTATTAATATCATTAAAGTATTAGTCCCTGCGTTGTGTCTTGTTTTCATTAATAGATGGTATTGTATGTGTGGCGGGGTATGAAGCATAGCAAAGCTTCAGTAATAGAATGTAGATAAGAACACTGCAAAGCTTTAGTGTAATGTAAAACAGGATATGGCTAATTTTAAGAAGAAGACTGTAGAGCAGAATATTGCAAAGTTTCAGACTCAGAAAGTAGAACAATATATTGCTAAGTTTCAGAATTAGAATGTAGAACAGAATAAGGCAAAGTTTCAGAATAAGAATCTTGAACAGAATCTTGCAAGTTTTAGAATTAGAGTGTAGAGCAGAATGTTGCCAAGCTTCAGTGTTAGAGAGGTGAGAGTGTTAGTTTGGTGTTCAGAGCAGAATATTACAAAGATTTAGTGTTAGAATGTATAACATCATTACAAACTTTCAGTATCAGTAGAATGTAGAACATAATATTGCTGAGTTTCAGAAATAGAGTGAAGAAAAGAATTTTGCAGGTTCAGTATAAGAACGTAGAACAAAATATACAGAACAGAATATTTCAAACTTTCAGAATTAGAATGTAGAACAAAATATTGTAAGTATTTGAGGCATAGAACTTTCAGAATTAAAAAGAGAACACATTATTGTAAAATCGGCTATTGATATTTTGCGCAATGGAACGGAACAGCTGCTAACTACGTCCTCGCCCGTAGCCACCCTGCAGATTACAATAAATTTGGTTGCATAATTAGCATATTATTTTACCAAATAAAAAAAAACATGGATTAAATCCCTTGTCAATCTTACACAATCTTACACATTAACAGTGCGATTTATTCAGTACAAATTTCTATTCCATTCCCTTCCTTTCCCCCAAAATACGAACAGCCATAAAATTTCAGTAGAACAGAATATTGCTAAGTTTCAATGTTAGAATATAGTCTAAGCCCCTGGTCTTTGAAAGTATATCAGTAAAAGCGCCAAACAGGTCCGGTTCACCTACCATAAACTAGGTCACGATGACCTACGTTTAAGATTAAGGGCACCGTGTGGTTTTC
Organism: Ctena decussata; assembly: GCA_963989385.1. Lineage (NCBI taxonomy): Eukaryota > Metazoa > Mollusca > Bivalvia > Lucinida > Lucinidae > Ctena > Ctena decussata. The sequence goes on from OZ022512.1 coordinate 75,233,567, forward strand.
CAGCTCAGTCCTGTTTCTTTACTTCCACAAGCCTCGGGCCTTTTGAACTCACTGCGCTCAACCTCTGTTGCCACAAAACTAGGTCACAGTGATATACCTTACTGAAAAGTATATAACATGCTAAACTACCAATCCAGGGGTTACAAACTCGATCCCCTGCTTCTTTGGTCTTTCGGATGAGACTTTAAACTGAGGTCTTGTCTCTGTATGGCCTAGTTGCGTAGTTGGTGGTGGGACGTTAAACCAAAGTTCACTCACCTTACTGAAAACAAACGGCATGTGTTTTATTGTTTGGTCTGTGTGTAGGCGTCAATAAGCTTTAGTCTTCAACTATATCAGTACATGCATCAAACTGCTCCAGGTTACCTTCCACAAAACTAGGTCACTTGCACCTTTGTAAACAGGGTGCACTTCAAATCACATATAAGTAATATACCTAACAGGCAGACCAAAACAGCATGCCAGGCTGCCAAAAGTTAAAGGACTTCTATGATTAAGGCGAGGATTTTCCCCATTCGACCTGAAAGACAGGTCCAAATTTTCAAAAGTATAAAGTGTGCAAAATTTTCTTAGCAGAGCTTCCATAAATATGTAAACCGTATGAAATCAGATCATTTGTGATTCAGATCCAAAGACATGGGGAGATAATCCAGGCTGACCCTACGTACCCTAAATTCAACATTTTTGCATACCTCATTTTTTGAGGTAAAAAAAATATTAAAATCAGTCATTCATTCCATAAATTTTTGTCATAAATGCATGTTAAATACATGCATATCATAATACAAAGCAATGATTTCCATCTTGTTACGCCTGACTGGCATTTAAACATGCAAAACCACAGTTATACTTCCGGTCAAAGCGGCCAAAAGAGAAGGCTTCACTATAACTAAAATACAAGTACTTTCCCCCCCGTGACCCAGCATTTCCTTCATGCAGTAGACTTATGCGATGAAAGTACGCAATATATATGAGTTGGAAGCTGGGTCACGGGGGGGGGAGGGGGGGAACGATACTCAGTAAGCCAAAGAAGAAGAATGGTCAACAGTAGCACTGTGATCTTCAAGGATTATATTGTGTACCATGACCTTCAAATGAGGTCAAGGTCACATATATTTAGTCAAAAATATCCAGTGTTGTCTGTTATGTAAGTAATGTAAGTCATAAAAGGGTGAAATGTATATAATAAATCATTATTTCAGCGATCAATTTGAGGATAATTTACAATTAATTTCAATAATGACGTCAACGTCTGTTTAACGTTCTTTACATGGACACAAACACTTGAAAATTCATTTGTCATGCAAGTTACATGTCATAGTCATAAATGCAAAGCAAAAAGCAGTGATCCGTATAACTTTTTAATCATGGGGAAAATTCACGCCTTAAGCATAGAAGTCCTTCTCCAACAGCAACCACTTTCACAATGTATATAGCATATGATACAACAAACATAACTTCTAAAGTACAAACCCTACAATTCTAATTGTGAGCCCTTTGACAAAGAATCCAAATCTATACTTTTTTAGGGGGTGGGGGGGATGGCTGCGCAGGGGTCACAGAGGGTCAGGCACACTGATCATAGCATGATCATCAATATTATGGAGCAGGCCAGGGTTATAAAGATTATGGAGCAGGCACGAAACTGTAGCTCGAACTTTCATAGAAAAATAATTCAGAAAGTAGTATGAATGCGTCATTCATGTATGCAACATATTTCCTGACCTGTTCAGAATTATGAAAGTAATTTGGGAGTATTCAAGTTATGGAGCAAACATGAAATTACAGCTAAACCATCAAGGGGAAAGAACTCAAAAAGTAAGAAAGCCAGAGTTGCCAATCTTAAATGCGACACATTGTCATGGCCTGTTCTACATATCTATGAAGTATCAAAATATTTTGAAGGATATTCTAGTTATACAGCAGACACGAAATCACAGCTAAAAACTATAAAGGGGAAATAACCCAAAAAGTAAGAAAGCGAGAGTTGTCTTTCTTAAACGCGACCCATCGTCATGACCTGTTCTACATATGTGAATTATGAAAATATTTCTAAGGTGTTTTTTTTTTCAAGTTAGAGCAGACACGAATTTACAACTTAAATCATCAAGGGGGAATAAGTCAAAAAGTATGAAAGCAAGAGTTGTCATTCTTGTACGCGACACATTGTCATTGCCTGTTCTATGTATCTTTGAAGTATCATAAAAATATTTGATAGGGTATTAAAGTTACAGGGCAGACACGAATCTGCCAAAAACACACCGAAGGGAGATAACTAAAAAGTACAATAGCAAGAGTTACCTTTCTTGTATGCAACACATCGTATATAACTGAAGTATAATGAAAATAGTCCAAGCAGTATTCAAGATATGGAGAGGACAAGAAAATGTTTACGGACGAACGGACGCCAGGCTCATCGCTATATCCGGGGACAAAAAGGTAATTCCCATAGCCTAGTGGCCGTAGGGTCAGCCCACTGTGTCTTGAGTACAGCATATATAAGGCGGAGCCCATTCCTCTCCATTTGCAGCCTAATCCTTCCTTTATTCGAAAACGGTACCCTTTCTTTGCTGGGTTGACAGTTTTGCAGTCGCTGGATGGCCCATTCTGGATTCTAACATGCGACCTGCTACACTAAAATAGACCGTCTTTAACCACTCGGCCACGGTGCCTCTCTAAGAAGAGATATAAGCAGTAAAATTGGAAGCTGTTTTACTGAAACACACCAACGGACTCGCATGTGTCATCCGTGGCCATCTCTAGTTACTTGGAAAACAGCGTTAACAGAAGAGTTGGGTAAATTCCTATTTCAGTGGTGGCTACTCTTGATGGAGAGCATTGACACTCCCCAAAAGCAAATCCTGTTCTGCAAATGTAGCCTCGTATCAGCAGGGTAACTTTCAGATCAGTGGTGTAAAGGTGTATCCACTTTGACGGATTTACACAACTTCTGCAGACAAACATTCATATAACAATAATAGTTTGACTGAAAATGAACGTTTTGGCCAGAAACGAACATGACTAGAGATGGTTTAATATTGTCACACCTGCTTTAGCAAGGTGCGATATAGTTCATTTTTCAGTCATTCCGTCCATCCGTCCACAATTACGTCAACCCTAGCGTTTAAGTCTATGACTCAAACTATGATACGTACAAGGGTTGATCCAGAAATAATATCACTGCGTCCATTGCGCGCTTATTCATCGTAGCATCATTACAAAAATTATATCAATCTACACTGTAATTCAATTCCGATTTACAGAATAAATATAAAGTCGGAACCTTTCACCGTGCCAATTATATAGACGTTCAAAGTATGCTAACGACGCCATCGCGCCGCACGTTATAATAACGTTAATTACATGAACATAAATTTCAAATGCAATCACAAATCAAAATCAAACTAACGCGCCAAATCAGATGAAAATTTGGTACGATGACGAAAAATATTTCTGCCGCCCACTGTTGAAATTTTAATATCGTCACTGCAGTTTGAAGTTCGCTAGCTAGTGCTAATGTTTGATACTGCCGAGAGTAAAAATGTTGATTTCTGACAAACGCGTGTCAGCGGATATATATGCGTTTTTGCCTCAAATTCGGAATATCTCCATTGGAGACTCTAGAGCTGTTTAGTTAGACATGTGGTGATATAACAGTTAGTATGAGGCTTGTATCAAGGTGCAATCAGCGCGATACGGGTGCAGATGAGTCGCTAAAGGTTAGTCCGAAAACTGGAAGACCTTTATGTACAATGTCAGAAAGGAACGTCACTCTTGTTCGGATCCCATGTATGAAGATTGATGTTCTGCAATTCGAATTTTGTGTAAATTCTTAAACCTCAGCTGTAAGGCTGTTCAAGTAATTTTAAAAGATGAGATGAACATGGGTGAACAGACATTAGTGCTTTGCTGGAACAACGAATATGCTACTTTGGACATGACACAATATCGAAACTTCGTCTGGTGCGTCAACGACGTCATTGACAAGCGGCGCGTTTCGTTACCATGCCTTCTGTCTATCTCGATATCTCAGTTACTGTGAACTGTGTTTTTATGTCATTTTCAGACCATAATGCAAATAGATTGAGGTACATGGACGCGAAATTTTGTTGCTCTCTCTTTATTCTACACGATTTTATAGTTGCATTGACATTACTTCTGGATCAACCTTCGTACAATCATGACACTTGGTACGTGTATAGATTTTTTCTTAGAATGATCTCAAGGCACGTTGCACTTGTTTCTACCTTGACCTATATTTCACCCTTTGCTGACTTCTTAAAGTTTTACATCTAACCGCGTTTATGTCCATTTCTCTCAAAGTATGTTACCTACAGTTAAATGGTTCCAGATATATTTCACTTTATCCTGACTTATAATTCACGCTCTGCTTAGTAAAATTTTACGTCCAAAATTTTATCAGCACTAGCGTTTAAGTCAATTTTTCTTTGAATGGGTGTTATCATCGAACCTGGGATGAGGTCCTCATAGAATGGCCTTCTGGGATGCTGCTATCATTTGTATCCTTGACCTATATTTCATGTTCTGTTGCCTTTGGATATTTTTACGTCATTACGTAAACCAGGCATCCACAATAAACCATCTACAACCACCAGACATGACTTGAATTTTTGGCCTGGTCTCCTGGATTGTTTGACGACTTTATACCGTTAACCTATAATTCAAACTCTGTTGACTGGAATTTTACTTTCAAAATTGCATCTTTTCAAGCTTGTAAGAACAATCCGCTCAAATTTTTCGATATGAAATCATCCAACTTAGCATACACTTTCTTCTAAAATGATCTCTATTGTTGTGGCAGCTAAAGGCAGGTGCGACATAGCATTCCGCGGAATTCTTGTCTTAGCTAGTTGGATCACTGTCTATGAAGGTTAATCGGTAAGCAACTGACATTTTCATTTTTGCCTCCTGAATGGGGATTCAGCTGGAAAGTTTCGCTTTTCGGTGCTTAAATGGTCTTGCTAACTTGAGTCACAGTCATTCAATCAGTCAAATACGGAATGGATACGTTGTTTTCTTTTGCGGAATACGGGCGGACTAACCTGTCGAATACTAGTTATTATCCTGCATTATACAAATACTATGAAACTTGGGAAGTGCTAAAGAAAAAAATTCTCTTAAATGAAAAAAAAAACTTACAGAACTTTGCTTTGACTATGATAACTTGGACCGTCTATCACATCTGCATTATACACATTGATTTTGATGTCCTTCGGATTTTCAGCCAGAAAACAGTCCCAGGACCGTCCCAAGGCGGTACTTTCGTTGCGGTTGCATTTGTTTTATGTTCGGTGCTGTTTAATTTATTGTGTTCTCATTTAACCCTTCTATAATAAAAATAGAAAATGGGTAAAAATAATTGTTAAATGTTTTTCGTATAATTTGCTTAGTCTTGTGTAACTCTTCTGTTTGTCTAAATTATTTAGTTCAATAAAGATAGCTGAGTTGCCACCTATTTGGGAAAGAGCTGCTGACTCGGCTTATCACTTGTAATTTATTGTTTGTTGGGATGTCTTTGTCAATCTTTCCCTTTGATGTTGGGGATAGGGTTTGGGATCTGATTCAGTCAGTTCCTGAAGTGTAGTTACTCCTTAAATTTGTATCCGTTCCATGCGCAGCAGTCTTCTGTCTTGAACTGACGTCAGCTCTATCGATCATGCAGCGATACCTATTGACTATAGGGACGACTTCCTCATAAAAGAGGCTTATAAATCACTGAGTTCATTTGGACACATACTGAAATTAAAAGTTCCGCAATAGCCGCTGCTCGGGGGCGTGGCCAGTGTTGCACATTTCGTATCTGGCATTGAATGGATCAGACCGATTCCTTTAGTGTACTTCTTAAAAAAGGATTTTACTACTCAGAACATATTTACCTTCACCGCAGCTGGAGATAAGTGCATTTGGCGTAAAACGTCTCCCACACTTCATCCTATCGCAGATTATATATTTTCTGGTCATTTGAGATTTTTGATTTCATTTAGGGTCATTTTTTATTTTAAAAAAATGGCCTGTACATGTAGAACGTTCTGCACTTTGAAACTACTAGACTGCACAGCAAAAAATTTAATACTGTTTTAAGCAATGCCATAATTGCTCATTGATCCGTGTATATGATGCGGAATGTAATGTCTCCCAAAAGTATGGAAATGTTTTGCTCCTACATATCTTCTGGTCTTTTGGAATACAGGTATTGTCTCTGGATATTGACACAACATATGTGTCTGTTTAACAACCTCTTATTTTCAATATTAAGTACATGTATACACTGTATATGGCGGAGTGCAAACACGATCAAAGCCTATTTGAAACGCCCGAACTGTCTTTAATGAAGCAAATAACATATTTCAAATACATGTATATACAAAAACAAACTGAAAACAATATTTGATAAACATCGTGAGTAAAATATGTAAAGTCACAGGGCTCCAGGTAAGGTTTGTTTTGATGACTGGGCTAGCTCTCAAATAGTATTCATCATAAAAGACATGACATACGCTGCAGCATTCGATTATAAACGTTTCGCTCAGGAGATTCTAAGAAGACCAAAACATACGTTCTAGTAAAGAAACACTGTATGAGAATCAGCATCCATAGTCATCCTTACATGGAGCTTTGTATTTAGTATAAAGGCTGGCTATATACAACAACAGGCAAAAAATAAGTTCTTTGTCCACTCGAGCAAATCATTAAATGTTATCCGTTAACTTCCAAAGAATCAAATTGCACTGTGGTGACTCAGTATAGAAGCTCTTTACGCTTTTCTGTATTTATTAACTGAGAAAAGTACAGAAAAGTACTACATTCCTCGGCTTCGCCTCGGTCGACAATTTCTCAGGTTACCAGTACCCACTGTTTCAGACCATTATTGAGGCTCTTTCACTGTTAATGATGCCCTGCATGGCAATCAAAATGAATTACTTATTCGAAATCAAACCTAGGTACTAACTATGCAGGGGCGTAACTAGGGGCAATTTCATAATACGCACAACCATGTCTTATTCTCTACTTCTTGAAGGGAAAGCTAGTGTTTCAGCCACTTTGGTAATTGGTATTGAAATCTTGTCTAATTTATAAATTTTCAGCATGCTAATATGCAGGTGCGTTTTGAAATTTTGTCAATTTTGAACAAAATTTCAATACGCACTTGCGTATTTGCCGTATAGGTAGCTACGCCTTTGCTATGTACAAGTTTAATTATCATATCAAAAGAAAAAGACGCGACAATAGTATACTCTGGCGATATACGCTTCAAAATCTACGATGAACTGGAAACACCTCCACGACGCGTGACTTGGTGACGTCACAGACTTTTAAAAGCGTTTATTTTCATCAGTCTTGGGGTCCAAATAGCAAAATCAGTTTAGAGAGCTGTTCGGCGGCAGTTGCTTTCAGTACCAAAAGATAGCACGGAAGCTTGAACAGCCAGTGCCTCGTCTAAACAGATGGCGCTCCGAACTTACCGAAGGTATTCACATTAAAAAGCATACGCCATTAATCCTGTTTCGGAAAAAAGTTCATTAAATGTCGTGTGCACAGTCTATAAAAAGGCTGTTCGCAATCTATCAGTAGAATCGGCCACTTAGTTGTATTTCTCACGAGGTGAATGCGACTTCTTTCAAGCGACCCTCTATTGGGCCAACACGTCGGTAGAACTTGGCCGCCACGTGACTGTCCGTCATGTGACGTTCACCCGGTACCGCGATGAGGTGTCTACACTCCGATTTCTACCGGGAATGCTTTAATTTCATATATCTTGAGATCAACCTGGTTCTAAAACTATGCGACCTTCATCCTCCAGCTGTGGACAAACCCACCAGTTTTCTTATCCAAGGGTTTAGTTCAAAACTTGTATCATAGTAGCTATCATATCTGATTCTTAGTACGTTTCAGAGGCATACAAATTAGTGACGTTCGAAAAGGGAAGATAGGTGAGAACCACAAACGTTCTTTTATAAATCCGATGGCTTCACTTCACTATAGGAAATTAATAATATACAACACATGGTGGACACAATGGACAGAGAGAGTACAGAGGAATTCAACAACAATTTTGATTTTTATGCCCCCGCCATATAAAATGGGGGGGGGGGGGGGGGGGGGGGCATATAGTATCACCCCTGTCCGTACGTACGTACGTAGCGTACGTAGCGTACGTACGAAATGGTTTCCTTTCAATATCTTTTGAAAGCATTGGTGTTTTGAATTCATATTTCATACACAGCTATATAATCATAAAATACAGGTCAAGTTCGATGTTGGGTAGAATCGGGCTATTATTGTGGGAGTTATGGCCCTTATTCGACTTCTGTTTCTATGAAGAAATGGTTTCCGTTCGATATCTTTTGAAAGCATTGTGTATTGAATTCATATTTTATACACAGGTATATAATCATAAATACAGGTCAAGTTCGATGTTGGGCAAAATCCGTCGATTATTGTGGGAGTTATGGCCCTTTTTCGACTTTATTTTGTATGAAAAAATGGTTTCCGTTCGATATCTTTTGAAAGCATTG